>CANTAL010000153.1:0-600000 GCA_947650365.1 Chamaelirium japonicum
CAATCAATTCTAATCGTACGATCCATTCTAATTCATTCGCACGAATGTAACCATTCTAATTCATTCGTACGATCCATTCTAATTCATTCCTACCATCCATTCTAATTCATTCGCACGAATGTATCCATTCTAATTCATTTGCACGATCCATTCTAATTCATTCCTATGATCCATTCTACTTTATTCGTACAATGCAATCTAATTCATTCGCACAAATGTATCCATTCTAATTCATTCGCACGATCCATTCTAATTCATTCGTACGATCCATTCTAATTCATTCGCTCGAATGTATCCATTCTAATTCATTCGTACGATCCATTCTAATTCATTCGTATGATCCATTCTAATTCTTTCATACGATCCATTCTAATTCATTCGTATGATCCATTCTAATACATTCCTACGATCTATTCTAATTCATTCTCACGAATGTAACCTTTCTAATTCATTTGTATGATCCATTCCAATTCATTCGTACGATCCATTCTAATCCATTCGTACGATCCATTCTAATCCATTCGTACGATCCATTCTAATTCATTCTCATAAATGTAACCTTTCTAATTCATTTGTACGATCCATTCTAATTCATTCGTATGATCCATTCTAATTCATTCGTACGATCCATTCTAATTCATTCGTATGATCCATTCTAACTCATTCGCACAAATGTATCCATTCTAATTCATTCATACGATCCATTCTAATTCAGTCGCACGATCCATTATAATTCATTCGTACGATCCATTCTAATTCCTTCGTACGATCCATTCTAATTCATTCGTACGATCCATTCTAATTCATTCGCACAAATGTATCCATTCTAATTCATTCATACGATCCATTCTAATTCATTCGTACGATCCATTCTAATTCATTCGCACGATCCATTCTAATTCATTCGTACGATCCATTCTAATTCATTCGCACGAATGTATCCATTCTAATGCATTCGTACAATCCATTCTAATTCATTCGTACGATCCATTTTAATCCATTCGTACGATCCATTCTAATTCATTCGTACAATCCATTCTAATTCATTCTCACAAATGTAACCTTTCTAATTCATTCGTACGATCCATTCTAATCCATTCGTACGATCCATTCTAATTCATTCACACGAATGTAACCATTCTAATTCGTTCGTACGATCCATTCTAATTCATTCCTATGATCCATCTAATTCATTGACACGAATGCATCCATTCTAATTCATTTGCACGATCCATTCTAATTCATTCCTATGATCCATTCTAATTCATTCGTACGATCCATTCTAATTTATTCGCTCGAATATATCCATTCTAATTCATTCGTACGATCCATTCTAATCCATTCGTACGATCCATTCTAATCCATTCGTACGATCCATTCTAATTCATTCGTATGATCTATTCTAATTCATTCCTATGATCTATTCTAATTCATTCGCTCGAATGTATCCATTCTAATTCATTCGTACAATCCATTCTAATTCATTCGCACAATCCATTCTAATTTATTCGTATGATCCATTCTAATTCATTCCTACGAGCTATTCTAATTCATTCGCTCGAATGTATCCATTCTAATTCTTTCGTACGATCCATTCTAATATATTCGTATGATCCATTCTAACTAATTCGATGGATCCATTCTAATTAATTCGTACGATCCATTCTAATTTATTCGTACGATCCATTCTAATTTATTCGTACGATCCATTCTAATTCATTCGCATGAATGTATCCATTCTAATTCATTCGTACGATCCATTCTAATTCATTCGCACTATCCATTCTAATTCATTCGCACGATCCATTCTAATTCATTCGTACGATCCATTCTAATTCATTCGCACGAATGTATCCATTCTAATTCATTTGTACGATCCATTCTAATTCATTCATACAATGCGTTCTAATCTATTCGTACGATCCATTCTAATTCATTCCTATGATCCATTCTAATTCATTTGTACGACCCATTCTAATTCATTCGCTCGAATGTATCCATTCTAATTCATTCGTACGATCCATTCTAATTCGTACATACGATCCATTCTAATTTTTTCCTACGATCCATTCTAATTCATTCGCACGATCCATTCTAATCCATTCGTACGATCCATTGTAATTCATTCGTACAAATGAATTAGAATAGATCGTATGAATGAATTAGAATGGATACATTCGAGCGAATAAATTAGAATGGATCGTACAAATGAATTAGAATGGATCGTGCGAATGAATTAGAATAAATCGTACGAATGCATTAAAATGGATCCATTCGTGCAAATGAATTAGAATGGATTGTACGAATGAATTAGAATGGATCGTACGAACGAATTAGAATGGATCGTACGAACGAATTAGAATGGATCGTATGAACGAATTAGAATGGATCGTATGAATGAATTAGAATGGATACATTCAAGCGAATGAATTAGAATGAATCGTACGAATGAATTAGAATGGATCGTACAAATGAATTAGAATGAATCGTACGAACGAATTAAAATGAATTAGAATGGATCATACGAATGAATTAGAATGGATCGTACGAATGAATTAGAATGGATACATTCGTGCGAATGAATTAGAATGGATCGAACGAATGAATTAGACTGGATCATACGAATAAATTAGAATGGATAAAATCATACGAATGAATTAGAATAGATCGTACGAATGAGTTAGAATGGATCGTACGAATGGATTAGAATGGATCGTACGAATGGATTAGAATGGATCGTACGAATGAATTAGAATGGATCATACAAATGAATTAGAAAGGTTACATTCCTGAATGAATTAGAATGGATCGTACGAATGAATTAGAATGGATCATGCTAATGAATTTGAATGGATTGTACGAATGAATTAGAATGGATCGTACGAATGAATTAGAATGGATACATTCGAGGGAATGAATTAGAATAGATCGTAGAAATGAGTTAGAATGGATAAGACGAATGAATTAGAATGGATCATGCGAATGAGTTAGAATGGATTGTACGAATGAATTAGAATGGATACATTCGTGCGAATGAATTAGAATGGATCAAACGAATGAATTAGAATGGATCGTAGGAATGAATTAGAATGGATCGTACGAATGAATTAGAATGGTTACATTCGTGCGAATGAATTAGAATGGATCGTAAGTAGGAATGAATTAGAATGGATCGTACGAATGAATTAGAATGGATCGTACGAATGGATTAGAATGGATCGTGCGAATGAATTAGAATGGATCGTATGAATAAATTAGAATGGATCATACGAATGAATTAAAATGGATACATTTGTGCGAATGAATTAGAATGGATCATACGATCTAATTAGAATGGATCGTACGAATGAATTAGAATGGATCGTATGAATGAATAAGAATGGATTGTACGAATGGATTAGAATGGATCGTACGAATGGATTAAAATGGATCGTACGAATGAATTAGAATGGATCGTACAAATAAATTAGAAAGGTTACATTTGAGAGAATAAATTAGAATGGATTGTACGAATGAATTAGAATGGATAGTACGAATGGACTAGAATGGATTAGAATGGATCGTACGAAAAGATTAGAATGGATCATACAAATGAATTAGAAAGGTTACATTTGTGAGAATGAATTAGAATGGATCTTACGAATGAATTAGAATGGATCATGCGAATTAATTTGAATGGATCGTACGAATGAATTAGAATGGATCGTAGGAATGAATTAGAATGGATCGTACGAATGAATTAGAATGGTTACATTAGTGAGAATGAATTAGAATGGATCGTACGAATGAATTAGAATGGATCATACGAATGGATTAGAATAGATCGTATGAATGAATTAGAATGGATTGTGCGAATGAATTAGAATGGATAGTGCGAATGAATTAGAATGGATCGTACGAATGAATTAGAATGGATCCACCGAATGAGTTAGAATGGATCATACGAATGAATTAGAATGGATTGTGCGAATGAATTAGAATGAATCGTGCGAATGAATTAGAATGAATCGTACGAATGAATTAGAATGGATACATTCGAGCAAATGAATTAGAATGGATCGTAGGAATGAATTAGAATGGACCATAGGAATGAATTAGAATTGATCGTGCAAATGAATTTGAATGGATACATCCGTGCGAATGAATTAGAATGGATCGTAGGAATGAATTAGAATGGATCGTACGAATGAACTAGAATGGTTACATTCGTGCGAATGAATTAGAATAGATCGTACTAATGAATTAGAATGGCTCGTGCGAATGAATTAGAATTGATCATATGAATGAATTAGAATGGATCGTACGATCCATTCTAATTCATTCGCACGATCAATTCTAATTCATTCGTACAATCCATTCTAATTCATTCGCATGAATGTAACCATTCTAATTCATTCGTACGATCCATTCTAATTCATTCCTATGATCCATTCTAATTCATTCGCACGAATGTATCCATTCTAATTCATTTGCACGATCCATTCTAATTCATTCCTATGATCCATTCTAATTCATTCGTACGATCAATTCTAATTAATTCGCTCGAATGTATCCATTCTAATTCGTTCGTACGATCCATTCTAATTCGTTCGTACGATCCATTCTAATTCGTTTGCATGATCGATTCTAATTCATTCGTACGATCCATTCTAATCCATTCGTACGATTAATTCTTATTCATTCGCACGATCCATTCTAATTCATTCTCACGAATGTAACCTTTCTAATTCATTTGTATGATCCATTCTAATTCATTCGTACGATCCATTCTAATCCATTCATTTGATCCATTCTAATTCAATTCCTGCAATCGATTCAAATTCATTCGCACAAATGTATCCATTCTAATTCATTCGTATGATCCATTCTAATTCATTCGCATGAATGTATCCATTCTAATTCATTCGTACGATCCATTCTAATTCATTCGCTCGAATGTATCCATTCTAATTCATTCATACAATCCATTCTAATTCATTCCTACGATCCATTCTTATTCATTCGCACGAATGTACCCATTCTAATTCATTCGTAAGATCTATTCTAATTCATTCGTACAATCCATTCAAATTCATTCGTACGATGAAATCTAATTCATTCGCACAAATGTATCTATTCTAATTCATTCGTACGTTCCATTCTAATCCATTCATACGATCCATTTTAATCCATTCGTACGATCCATTCTAATTCCTTCGCACGATCCATTCTAATTCATTCGTACAAATGTATCCATTCTAATTCATTCGTATGATCCTTTCTAATTCATTCGTACGATCCATTCTAATCCATTCGTACGATCCATTTTAATCCATTCGTACGATCCACTCTAATTCATTCGCACGAATGTAACCATTCTAATTCATTCGTACGATCCATTCTAATTCATTCGCACGAATGAATCCATTCTAATTCATTTGCACGATCCATTCTAATTCATTCCTATGATCCATTCTAATTCATTCGTACGATCAATTCTAATTCATTCACTCGAATGTATCCATTCTAATTCATTCGTACGATCCATTCTAATTCGTTCATACGATCTATTCGAATTCATTCGTACGATCCATTCTAACTCATTCGTACGATCCATTCTAATTCATTCGTACGATCCATTCTAATTCATTCGCACGAATGTATCCATTCTAATGCATTCGTACGATTCATTGTAATTCATTCGCACGATCCATTCTAATTCATTCGTATGATCCATTCTTATTCATTCATACGATCCATTCTAATTCATTTGTACGAATAAATTAGAATGGATTGTATGAATGGATTAGAATGGATCGTGCGAATGAATTAGAATGGATCGTACGAACGAATTAGAATGGATCGTATGAACGAGTTAGAATGGATCGTACGAATGAATTAGAATGGATACATTCGAGCGAATGACTTAGAATGGATCGTACAAAAGAATTAGAATGGATCATAGGAATGAATTAGAATGGATCGTACGAATAGATTAGAACGTATTGTACGAATGAATTAGAATGGTTCGTACAAATGAATTAGAATGGATACATTCGTGCGAATGAATTAGAATGGATCGTATGGATGAATTAGAATGGATCGTGCGAATGAATTAGAATGGATAGTGTGAATGAATTAGAATGGATCGTACGAATGAATTAGAATGGATACATTCGTGCGAATGAATTAGAATGGATCGTACGAATGGATTAGAATGGATTGTACGAATGGATTAGAATGGATCGTACGAATGGATTAGAATGGATCGTACGAATGAATTAGAATGGATCATACAAATCAATTAAAAAGGTTACATTCGTGAGAATGAATTAGAATGGATCGTATGAATGGATTAGAATGGATCGTACGAATGGATTAGAATGCATTGTACGAATGAATTAGAATGGATCATACGAATGAATTAGAATGGATACGTTCGTGCGAATGAATTAGAATGGATTGTACGTATGAACAAATGAATTAGAAAGGTTATATTCGTGAGAACGAATAAGAATGGATCGTACTAATGAATTAGAATGGATCATGCGAATGAATTTGAATGGATTGTACGAATGAATTAGAATGGATCGAACGAATGAATTAGAATGGATCATACCAAGGAATTAGAATAGATCATAGGAATGAATTAGAATGGATCGTACGAATGAATTAGAATGGATCGTAGGAATGAATTAGAATGGATCCACCGAATGAATTAGAATGGATCATACGAATGAATTAGAATGGATCGTACGAATGAATTAGAATGGATTGTGCGAATGAATTAGAATAGATCGTAGGAATGAATTAGAATGGATCATACGAATGAATTAGAATGGATCATACGAATGAATTAGAATGGATCGTACGAATGAACTAGAATGGATACATTCGTGCGAATGAATTAGAATGGATCATATGAAAGAATTAGAATGGATCGTGCGAATGAATTAGAAGGGATCGTACGAATGAATTAGAATGGATATATTCGTGCGAATGACTTAGAATGGATCGTACGAATGGATTAGAATGGATCGGACGAATGAATTAGAATGGATACATTCGAGCGAATGAATTAGAATAGATCGTAGGAATGAATTAGAATAGATCATACGAATGAATTAGAATGGATCGTGCGAATGAATTAGAATGGATTGCACGAATGAATTAGAATGGATACATTCGTGCGAATGAATTAGAATGGATCGGATGAATGAATTAGAATGGATCGTATGATTCATTCTAATTCATTCGTACGATCCATTCTAATGCATTCGCACGATCCATTCTAATTCATTCGCACGATCCATTCTAATTCATTCGTACGATTCATTCTAATTCATTCGCACGATCCATTCTAATCCATTCGTACGATCCATTCTAATCCATTCGTACGATCCATTCTAATCCATTCGTACGATCCATTCTAATTCATTCCTATGTATCCATTCTAATTCATTCGTACGATCCATTCTAATTCTTTCATACAATCCATTCTAATTCATTCGCACGATCCATTCTAATTCATTCATATGATCCATTCTAATTCATTCCTATGATCTATTCTAATTCATTCGCTCGAATGTATCCATTCTAATTCATTCGTACGATCCATTCTAGTTCATTCGTACGATCTATTCTAATTCATTCTCACGAATGTAACCTTTCTAATTCATTTGTATGATCCATTCTAATTCATTCGTATAGTTCATTCTAATTCATTTCTACGATCCATTCTAATTCATTCGTACAATCTAGTTCTAATCCATTCGTACGATCCATTCTAATTCGCACAAATGTATCCATTTTTATTCATTCGTACGATCCATTCTAATTCATTCGTATGATCCATTCTAATTCATTCGTACGATCCATTCTAATCCATTCGTACGATCTATTCTAATTCATTCGTACAAATGTATCCTTTCTAATTCATTTGTTTGATCCATTCGTACGATCCATTCTAATTCATTCGTACGATCTATTCTAATTCATTCGTATGATCCATTCTAATTCATTCGTACGATCCATTCTAATTCATTCGTACAATCCATTCTAATTCATTCATACGATACAATCTAATTCATTCGCAAGAATATATCCATTCTAATTCATTCGTACGATCGTTTCTAATTCATTCACACGATCAATTCTAATCTATTCGTACGATCCATTCTAATTCATTCGCACGAATGTAACCATTCTAATTCATTCGTACGATCCATTCTAATTCATTCCTACCATCCATTCTAATTCATTCGCACGAATGTATCCATTCTAATTCATTTGCACGATCCATTCTAATTCATTCCTATGATCCATTCTAATTCATTCGTACGATGCAATCTAATTCATTCGCACAAATGTATCCATTCTAATTCATTCGCACGATCCATTCTAATTCATTCGTACGATCCATTCTAATTCATTCGCTCGAATGTATCCATTCTAATTCATTCGTACGATCCATTCTAATTCATTCGTATGATCCATTCTAATTCATTCATACGATCCATTCTAATTCATTCGTATGATCCATTCTAATTCATTCCTACGATCTATTCTAATTCATTCTCACGAATGTAACCTTTCTAATTCATTTGTACGATCCATTCTAATTCATTCGTACGATCTATTCTAATTCATTCGTATGAACGAATTAGAATGGATCGTACGAATGAATTAGAATGAATCGTACGAATGAATTAGAATGGATTAGAATGGATCATACTTATGAATTAGAATGGTTATATTCGAGTGAATGAATTAGAATGGATCGTACGAATGAATTAGAATGGATCATAGGAATGAATTAGAATGGATCGTGCAAATGAATTAAAATGGATACATTCGTGCAAATGAATTAGAATGGATTGTAGGAATGAATTAGAATGGATCGTACGAATGAATTAGAATGGATCGTACGAATGAATTAAAATGGATCATACTAATCCATTCGAACGATCCATTCTAATTCATTCGCATGAATGTAACTATTCTAATTCATACGTATGATCCATTCTAATTTATTCATATAATTTATTCGCACGATCCATTCTAATTTATTCGTACGATCCATTCTAATGCATTCGTACGATTCATTCTAATTCATTCACACGATCCACTCTAATTCAATCGTATGATCCATTCTAATTTATTCATATGATCCATTCAAATTCATTCGCATGATCCATTCTAATTCATTCGTACGATGTATTCTAATTCATTCGTTCGATCCATTCTAATTCATTCGTACGATCCTTTCTAATTCATTCGTACGATCCTTTCTAATTCATTCGCACGATCCATTCTAATTTATTCGTACGATCCATTCTTACTCATTTGGACGATCTATTCTAATTCATTTGCACGATCCATTCTAATTCATTCGTACGATCCATTCTAATTCATTCGCACGATCCATTCTAATTCATTCGTACGATCTATTCTAATTCATTCATACGAATGTAACCATTTTAATTCCTTCGTACGATCCATTCTAATTCATTCCTACGATCCATTCTAATTCATTCGCACGAATGTATCCATTCTAATTCATTTGCACGATCCATTCTAATTCATTCCTACGATCCATTCTAATTCATTCGCACGAATGTGTCCATTCTAATTCATTTGCACGATCCATTCTAATTCATTCGCATGAATGTATATATCCATTCTAATTCATTCGTACGATCCATTCTAATTCATTCGTATGATCAATTCTAATTCATTCGCACGATCCATTCTAATTCATTCGTACGATCCATTCTAATTCATTCGCACGAATGTAACCATTCGTATGATCCATTCTAATTCATTCGTATGAATGTATCTTTTCTAATTCATTTGTACGATCCATTCTAATTCATTTGTACGATCCATTCTAATTCATTCGCACGATCCATTCTAATCCATTCGTACGATCCATTCTAATTCATTCATACAATCCATTCTAATTCATTCGCTCAAATGTATCCATTCTAATTCATTCGCTCGAATGTATCTATTTTAATTCATTCGTACGATCCATTCTAATTCATTCGTACGATCGAACGAATGAATTAGAATGGATGCATTCGAGCGAATGAATTAGAATAGATCGTAGGAATGAATTAGAATGGATCATACGAATGAATTAGAATGGATCGTGTGAATAAATTAGAATGGATTGTACGAATGAATTAGAATGGATACATTCATGCGAATGAATTAGAATGGATCGGACGAATGAATTAGAATGGATCGTACGATCTAATCTAATTCATTTGTATGATCCATTCTAATTCATTCGTACGATCCATTCGTACGATCCATTCTAATTCATTCGCACGATCCATTCTAATTCATTCGTGAGAATGGATTAGAATGGATCGTACGAATGGATTAGAATGGATCGTATGAATGAATTAGAATGGATTGTATGAATGAGTTAGAACGGATCCACCAAATTGTGTTAGAATGGATCATACGAATGAATTAGAATGGATCGTACGAATGAATTAGAATGGATTGTGTGAATGAATTAGAATAGATCATAGGAATGAATTAGAATGGATCATACGAATGAATTAGAATGGATCATACAAATGAATTAGAATGAATCGTACGAATGAATTAGAATGGTTACATTCGTGTGAATGAATTAGAATAGATCGTACGAATAAATTAGAATGGATCGTACGAATAAATTAGAATGGATCGTGTGAATGAATTAGAATGGATCGTATGAATGAATTAGAATGGATCCACCGAATAAGTTAGAATGGATCATACGAATGAATTAGAATGGATCGTACGAATGAATTAGAATGGATTGTGCGAATGAATTAGAATGGATCGTATGAATGAATAAGAAGGGATCGTATGCATGAATTAGAATGGATCGTGCGAATGAATTAGAATGAATCGTACGAATGCATTAGAATGGATCGTACGAATGAATTAGAATGAATCGAACGATCCATTCTAATTCATTCGTCCGATCCGTTCTAATTCATTCGCACGAATGTATCCATTCTAATTCATTCGTACAATCCATTCTAATTCATTCGCATGATCCATTCTAATTCATTCGTACGATCCATTCTAATTCATTCGTACGATCCATTCTAATTAATTCGCACAAATGTATCCATTCTAATTCATTCATACGATCTATTCTAATTCATTCCAACGAATGTAACCATTCTAATTCATTCGTACGATCCATTCTAATTCATTCGCACGAATATAACCATTCTAATTCATTTGTACGATCCATTCTAATCCATTCTAATTCATTCGCATGAATGTAACCATTCTAATTCATTCGCTCGAATGTATCCATTTTAATTCATTCTAATCCATTCTAATCCATTCTAATCCATTCTAATTTATTCTAATCCATTCTAATTCATTCGCTCGAATGTATCCATTTTAATCCATTCTAATCCATTCTAATTCATTCGCATGAATGTAACCATTCTAATTCATTCGCTCGAATGTATCCATTTTAATTCATTCGTACGATCCATTCTAATTCATTCGTACGATCGAACGAATGAATTAGAATGGATGCATTCGAGCGAATGAATTAGAATAGATCGTAGGAATGAATTAGAATGGATCATACAAATGAATTAGAATGGATCGTGTGAATAAATTAGAATGGATTGTACGAATGAATTAGAATGGATATATTCATGCGAATGAATTAGAATGGATCGGACGAATGAATTAGAATGGATCGTACGATCCAATCTAGTTCATTTGTATGATCCATTCTAATTCATTCGTACGATCCATTCGTACGATCCATTCTAATTCATTCGCACGATCCATTCTAATTCATTCGTGAGAATGGATTAGAATGGATCGTACGAATGGATTCGAATGGATCGTATGAATGAATTAGAATGGATCGTACGAATGAGTTTGAATGAATCCACCGAATTGTGTTAGAATGGATCATACGAATGAATTAGAATGGATCGTACGAATGAATTAGAATGGATTGTGTGAATGAATTAGAATAGATCGTAGGAATGAATTAGAATGGATCATACGAATGAATTAGAATGGATCATACGAATGAATTAGAATGGATCGTACGAATGAACTAGAATGGATACATTCATGCGAAAGAATTAGAATGGATCATATGAAAGAATTAGAATGGATCGTGCGAATGAATTAGAAGGGATCGTACGAATGAATTAGAATGGATATATTCGTGCGAATTAATTAGAATGGATCGTACGAATGGATTAGAATGGATCGGACGAATGAATTAGAATGGATACATTCGAGCGAATGAATTAGAATAGATCGTAGGAATGAATTATAATAGATCATACGAATGAATTAGAATGGATCGTGCGAATGAATTAGAATGGATTGCACGAATGAATTAGAATGGATACATTCGTGCGAATGAATTAGAATGGATCGGATGAATGAATTAGAATGGATCGTACGATTCATTCTAATTCATTCGTACGATCCATTCTAATGCATTCGTACGATTCATTCTAATTCATTCGCACGATCCATTCTAATTCATTCGTATGATTCATTCTAATTCATTCGCACGATCCATTCTAATCCATTCGTACGATCCATTCTAATCCATTCGTACGATCCATTCTAATTCATTCCTATGTATCCATTCTAATTCATTCGTACGATCCATTCTAATTCTTTCATACAATCCATTCTAGTTCATTCGCACGATCCATTCTAATTCATTCATATGATCCATTCTAATTCATTCCTATGATCTATTCTAATTCATTCGCTCGAATGTATCCATTCTAATTCATTCGTACGATCCATTCTAATTCATTCTCACAAATGTAACCTTTCTAATTCATTTGTACGATCCATTCTAATTCATTCGCACGATCCATTCTAATCCATTCGTACGATCCATTCTAATCCATTCGTACGATCCATTCTAATTCATTCGCACGAATGTAACCATTCTAATTCGTTCGTACGATCGATTCTAATTTATTCGTACAATGCGTTCTAATCCATTCGTACGATCCATTATAATTCATTCGTACGATCTATTCTAATTCATTCGCATGAATGTATCCATTCTAATTCATTCGTACGATCCATTCTAATTCGTTCGTACGATCCATTCTAATTCATTCTCACGAATGTAACCTTTCTAATTCATTTGTATGATCCATTCTAATTCATTCGCACGATCCATTCTAATTCATTCGCACAAATGTATCCATTCTAATTCATTCGTACAATCCATTCAAATTCATTTGCACGATCCATTCTAATTCATTCGTATGATCCATTCTAATTCATTCCTACGATCTATTCTAATTCATTCGGTCGAATGTATCCATTCTAATTCATTCGTTCGATCCATTCTAATTCATTCGTACGATCCATTCTAATTCATTTGTACGATCCATTCTAATTCATTTGTACGATCCATTCTAATTCATTCGCACGATCCATTCTAATTCATTTGTACGAATGTATCGATTCTAATTCATTCGCACGATCCATTCTAATTCATTCGTACGATCCATTCTAATTCATTCCTATGATCCATTCTAATTCATTCGTACGATCCATTCTAATTCATTCGCTCGAATGTATCCATTCTAATTCATTCGTTCGATCCATTCTAATTCATTCGTACGATCCATTCAAATTCATTCGCATGATCCATTCTAATTCATTCGAACGATCCGTTCTAATTCATTCGTATGATCCATTCTAATGCATTCGTACGATCTATTCTAATCCATTCGCACGAATGTAACCATTCTAATTCATTCGTACGATCCATTCTAATTCATTCGTATGATCTATTCTAATTTATTCGCACGATCCATTCAAATTCATTCGTACCATCCATTCTAATTCATTTCTACGATCCATTCTAATTCATTCGCATGATCCATGCATACGATCTATTCTAATCCATTCGTACGATCCATTCTAATTCATTCATACGATCCATTCTAATTCATTCGTACGATCCATTATAATTCATTCGTATGATCAATTCTAATTCATTCGTATAATCCATTCTAATTCAGTCGTATGAATGTATCATACGAATGAATTAGAATGGATCGTACGAATGAATTAGAATGGATCGTACGAATGGATCATGCGAATGAATTAGAATGGATCGTAGGAATGAATTAGAATGGATCGTACGAATGAATTAGAATATATTAGAATGGATCGTACGAATGAATTAGAATGGATCCACCGATTGAGTTAGAATGGATCATACGAATGAATTAGAATGGATCGTACGAATGAATTAGAATGGATTGTGCGAATGAATTACAATGGATCGTATGAATGAATAAGAATGGATCGTATGAAAGAATTAGAATGGATACATTCGTGCGAATGAATTAGAATGGATCGGACGAATGAATTAGAATGGATCGTACGATTCATTATAATTCATTCGTACAATCCATTCTAATGCATTCGTATGATTCATTTTTATTCATTCGCACGATCCATTCTAATTCATTCGTACGATCCATTTTTATTCATTCATAGAATACATTCTAATTCATTCACATAATCCATTCTAATTCATTCGTATGATCCATTCTAATTCATTCGTATGATCCATTCTAACTCATTCGGTGGATCCATTCTAATTCGATCGTACGATCCATTCTAATTCATTCGCACGATCCATTCTAATTTATTCGTACGATCCATTCTAATTCATTCGTACGATCCATTCTTATTCATTCGTACGATCCATTCAAATTCATTCGCATGATCCATTCTAATTCATTCGTACGATCCATTCTAATTCATTCTCACGAATGTAACCTGTCTAATTCATTTGTATGATCTATTCTAATTCATTCGCACGATCCATTCTAATTCATTCGTACGATCCATTATAATTCATTCGCACGATCCATTCTAATTCATTCATACGATCCATTCTAATTCATTCGTACGATTCATTCTAATTCATTCGCACGATCCATTCTAATTCATTCCTACGATCTATTCTAGTTCATTCGCTAGAATGTATCCATTCTAATTCATTCGTACGCTCCATTCTAATTCATTCGTACGCTCTATTCTTATTCATCGCACAAATGTATCCATTCTAATCTATTCGTACGATCCATTGAAATTCAATCGTATGATCCATTCTATTTCATTCGCACGATCAATTCTAATTCATTCGTCCGATCCATTCTAATTCATTTGCACGAATGTAACCATTCTAATTCATTCGTACGATCCATTCTAATTCATTCCTACGATCCATTCTAATTCATTCGCCTGAATGTAGCCATTCTAAATCATTCATACGATCCATTCTAATTCATTCCTATGATCCATTCTAATTCATTCGCACGAATGTATCCATTCTAATTCATTTGCACGATCAATTCTAATTCATTCCTATGATCCATTCTAATTCATTTGTACGATCCATTCTAATTCAATCGCTCGAATGTATCCATTCTAATTCATTCGTACAATCCATTCTAATTCGTTCATACGATCCATTCTAATTCATTCGTATGATCCATTGTAATTCATTCGCACGATCCATTCAAATTCATTCGCATGATCCATTCTAATTCATTCGTACGATCCATTCTAATTCATTCATACGATCTATTCTAATTCATTCGCACGATTCATTCTAATTCATTCGTACGATCCATTCTAATTCATTCGTACAATCCATTCTTATTCATTCATACGATCCATTCTAATTCAATCACACAATCCATTCTAAATCATTCGTATGATCCATTCTAATTCATTCGTATGATCCATTCTAACTTATTCGGTGGATCCATTCTAATTCATTCGTACGATCCATTCTAATTCATTCGCATGATCCATTCTAATTTATATGTACGATCCATTCTAATTCATTTGTCCGATCAATTCTAATTCATTCGTACGAATGTATCCATTCTAATTCATTCGTACGATCCATTCTAATTCATTCGTATGATCCATTCTTATTCATTCATACGATCCATTCTAATTCATTCGTACAATCCATTCTAATTCATTGCTACGATCCATTCTAATTCATTCGCATGATCCATTCGTACGATCCATTCTAATCCATTTGTATGATCCATTCTAATTCATTCATACGATCCATTCTAATTCATTCGTACGATCCATTCTAATTCATTCGTATGATCAATTCTTATTCATTCGTACAATCCATTCTAATTCAGTCGTATGAATATATCATACGAATGAATTAGAATGGATCGTACGAATGGATTAGAATGGATCGTACGAATGAATTAGAATGGATCGTGCGAATGAATTAGAATGGATCGTTCGAATGAATTAGAATGGATACATTTGTGCGAATGAATTAGAATGCATCGTACGAATGAATTAGAATGGATCGTACGAATGAATTAGAATGGATCGTACGAATGTACGAATGAATTAGAATGAATTAGATTGCATCGTACGATCCATTCTAATTCATTCGCACGATCCATTCTAATTCATTCGTACGATCCATTCTAATTCATTTGAACGATCCATTCTAATTCATACGATCCATTCTAATTCATTCGCACGATCCATTCTAATTTATTCGTACGATCCATTGATCGTACGAATGAATTAGAATGGTTACATTCGTGCGAATGTATCCATTCTAATTCATTCGTACAATCCATTCTAATTCATTCGTATGATCCATTCTAATTCATTCGTATGATCCATTCTAACTCATTCGGTGGATCCATTCTAATTCATTCGTACGATGCATTCTAATTTATTTGCAAGAATATACGATCCATTCTAATTCATTCGTACGAATGTATCCATTCTAATTCATTTGCACGATCCATTCTAATTCATTCCTATGATCCATTCTAATTCATTCGTACGATCCATTCTAATTCATTCGCTCGAATGTATCCATTCTAATTCATTCGTAGGATCCATTCTAATTCATTCTCACGATCCATTCTAATTCATTCGTCCGATCCATTCTAATTCATTCGCACGAATGTATCCATTCTAATTCATTCGTACAATCCATTCTAATTCATTCACACGATCCATTCTAATTCATTCACACGATCCATTCTAATTCATTCGCATGATCCATTCTAATTCATTCCTACGATCTATTCTAATTCATTCGCTCGAATGTATCCATTCTAATTCATTCGTACAATCCATTCTAATTCATTCGCACGATCCATTCTAATTCATTCGTATGATCCATTCTAATTCATTCGTACGATCCATTCTAATTCATTCGTATGATCCATTCTAACTCATTCGCACAAATGTATCCATTCTAATTCATTCGTATGATCCATTCTAATTCATTCGCACGATCCATTCTAATTCATTCGTACGATCCATTCTAATTCATTCGTACGATCCATTCTAATTCATTCGCACAAATATATCCATTCTAATTCATTCGTACGATCCATTCTAATTCATTCGCACGATCCATTCTAATTCATTCGCACGATCCATTCTAATTAATTCGTACGATCCATTCTAATTCATTCGTACGATCCATTCTAATTCATTCTTACGATCCATTCTAATTCATTCGTACGATCCATTCTAATTCATTTGCACGAATGTATCCATTCTAATTCATTCGTACGATCCATTCTAATTCATTCACACGATCCATTCCAATTCATTCGTATGATCCATCCTAATTCATTCGCACAAATGTATCCATTCTAATTTATTCGCCCGATACATTCTAATTTATTTGCACGATCCATTCTAATTCATTCGTACGAATGTATCAATTCTAATTCATTCGTACGATCTATTCTAATTCATTCATACGATCAATTCTAATTCATTTGTACGATCCATTCTCATTCATTCGCACGAATGTATCCATTCTAATTCATTCGCACGATCCATTCTAATTCATTTGTACGATTCATTCTAATTCATTCGCACGATCCACTCTAATTCATTCGTACGAATGTATCTATTCTAATTCATTCATACGATCCATTCTAATTCATTCGTACGATCAGTTCTAATTCATTTGTACAATCCATTCTAATTCATACGCACGAATGTATCCATTCTAATTCAGTCGTATGAATGCATCCATTTTAATTCATTCGTCTGATCCATTCTAATTCATTTGCACAATCTATATTAATTCATTCGTACCATCCATTCTAATTTATTCATACGATCCATTCTAATTCATTCGCACGATCCATTCTAATTCATTCGTACGAACCATTCTAATTCATTCCTACGATCCATTCTAATTCATTCGTACAAATGTATCCATTCTAATTCATTTGTACGATCCATTCTAATTCATTCGTACGATCTATTCTAATTCATTCGCACGAATGTATCCATTCTAATTCATTCGTACGATTCATTCTAATTCATTCGTATGAGCTATTCTAATTCCTTCGTACGATCCATTCTAATTCATTCGTACGATCCATTGTAATTCATTCATACAATCCATTCAGATTCATTCGCACAAATGTATCCATTCAAATTCATTCGTATGATCCATTCTAATTAATTCGCACGATCCATTCTAATTCAGTCGTATGTATATATCCATTTTAATTTATTCGTACGATCCATTCTAATCCATTCGTACGATCCATTCTAATTTATTCGCACGAATGTAACCCATTCTAATTCATTCATATGATCCATTCTAATTCATTCCTATGATCCATTCTAATTCATTCGTACGATCCATTCTAATTCATTCGCTCGAATGTATCCATTCTAATTCATTCGTAGGATTCATTCTAATTCATTCGTACGATCCATTCTAATTCATTTGTATGATCCATTCTAATTCATCGCACGATCCATTCTAATTCATTCGCTCGAATGTATCCATTCTAATTCATTCGTACGATCCATTCTAATGCATTCGTACGATCAATTCTTATTCATTCATACGATCCATTCTAATTCGTTCGTACGATCCATTAGAATGGATTGCATGAATGAATTAGAATGGATCGTACGAATGAATTAGAATGGATCGTACGAATGAATTAGAATAGATCGTACAAACGAATTAGAATGGATCGTATGAACAAATTAGAATGGATCGTACGAATGAATTAGAATGGATACATTCGAGCGAATGAATTAGAATGGATCGTACGAATGAATTAGAATGGATCGTACGAATGAATTAGAATACATCATGTGAATGAATTAGAATGGATCGTACGTTTGAATTAGATTGGATTGTGCGAATGAATTAGAATGGATACATTCGTGCGAATGAATTAGAATAGATCGTATGAATGAATTAGAATGGATCGTACGAATGAATTAGAATGGATATATTTGAGCGAATGAATTAGAATGGATCGTACGAATGAATTAGAATGGATCATAGGAAAGAATTAGAACGGATCGTGCAAATGAATTAGAATAGATACATTCGTGCGAATGAATTAGAATGGATCGTAGGAATGAATTAGAATGGATCGTACGAATGAATTAGAATAGTTACATTCGTGTGAATGAATTAGAATGGATCGTACGAATGAATTAGAATGGATCGTACCAATGAATTAGAATGGATCATTCGAATGAATTAGAATGGATCGTACGAATGAATTAGAATGGATACATTCGCGCGAATGAATTAGAATGGATCGTACGAATGAATTAGAATGGATCGTACGAATGAATTAGAATGGATCGTAAGAATGAATTAGAATGGATCGTATGAATGAATTTGAATAGATTGTACGAACGAATTAGAATGGATCGTATGAATGAGTTAGAATGGTTCGTACGAATGGAGTAGAATGGATCGTACGAATGGATCCTGCGATTGAATTAGAATGGATCGTACGAATGAATTAGAATGGATCGTACGAATTAATTAGAATGGATACATTTGGGCGAATGAATTAGAATGGATCGTACGAATGAATTAGAAAGGATCGTGCGAATGAATTAGAATGAATCGTACGAATGAATTAGAATGGATCATACGAATGAATTAGAATGGATACATTTGTACGAATAAAATAGAATGGATTGTAATAATGAATTAGAATGGATACATTCTTGCGAATAACTTAGAATGGATCGTATATTCGTGCAAATAAATTAGAATGGATCATACGAATGAATTAGAATAGATTGTGCGAATGAATTAGAATGAATCTTACGAATGCATTAGATTGGATCGTACGAATGAATTAGAATGAATCGTACGATCCATTCTAATTCATTTGTACGATCCATTATAATTCACTCGCACGATCCATTCTAATTCATTGGTACGATCCATTCTAATTCATTCGTATGATCAATTCTAATTCATTCGTACAATCCATTCTAATTTAGTCGTATGAATGCATCATACGAATGAATTTGAATGGATCATGCGAATGAATTAAAATGGATCGTACAAATGAATTGGAATGGATCGTACGAATGAATTAGAATACGTCATGTGAATGAATTAGAATGGATCGTACGTTTGAATTAGATTGGATTGTGCAAATGAATTAGAATGGATACATTCGTGCGAATGAATTAGAATAGATCGTATGAATGAATTAGAATGGATCGTACGAATGAATTAGAATGGATACATTTGTACGAATGAATTAGATTGGATCATACGAATGAATTAGAATGGATCGTACTAATGAATTAGAATGGATAGTGCGAATGAATTAGAATGGATCGTACGAATGAATTAGAATGGATTGTACGAATGAATTAGAATAGATCGTGCGAATGAATTCGAATGGATCGTACGAAAGTATTAGAATGGTTCGTACGAATGAATTAGAATGGATCATACGAATGAATTAGAATCGATCGTGCGAATGAATTAGAATGGATCGTACGAATGAATTAGAATGGATACATTTGTGCGATGAATAAGAATGGAGCGTACGAATGAATTAGAATGGAGCGTACGAATGAACTAGAATGGATACATTCGTGCGAATGCATTAGAATGGATCATATGAAAGAATTAGAATGGATCGTGCGAATGAATTAGAATGGATCGTGCGAATGAATTAGAATGGATCGTACGAACGAATTAGAATGGATCATATGAACGAATTAGAATGGATCATACGAATGAATTACAATGGATACATTCGTACGATCCATTCTAATTCATTCGTACAATCCATTCTTATTCATTCGTACGATCCATTCAAATTCATTCACATGATCCATTCTAATTCATTCGTACGATCCATTCTAATTCATTCTCACGAATGTAACCTTTCTAATTCATTTGTATGATCCATTCTAATTCATTCGTACGATCTATTCTAATCCATTCGTACGATCCATTCTAATCCATTCGTACGATCCATTCTAATTCATTCTCACAAATGTAACCTTTCTAATTCCTTTGTACGATCCATTCTAATTCATTCGTACGATCCACTCTAATTTATTCGTACGATCCATTCTAATTCATTCATACGATCCATTCTAATTCATCGCACGAATCCGTTCTAATTCATTCCCACGAATGAATTAGAATGGATATATTCGTGCGAATGAATTAGAACGGATTCGTGCGATGAATTAGAATGGATACATTCGTGCGAATGAATTAGAATGGATCGTGCGAATGAATTAAAATGGATCATACGAATGAATTAGAATGGATATATTTGAATGAATAAATTAGAATGGATCATATGAATGAATTAGAAGGGATACATTTGTGTGAATTAATTAGAATGGATCATACGAATAAATTAGAATTGATCGTGCGAATGAATTAGAATGGATACACCGAATGAGTTAGAATGGATCATATGAATGAATTAGAATGGATTGTACGAAAGAATTTGAATGGATCGTACGAAAGAATTTGAATGGATCGTTCGAATGGATTAGAATGGATCGTATGAATGAATTAGAAAGGTTACATTCGTGAGAATGAATTAGAATGGATCGTGCGAATTAATTAGAAAGGATCGTACGAATGAATTTGAATGGATACATTTGTGCGAATGAATCTGAATGGATTGTATGAATGAATTAGAATGGATCGTACGAATGAATTAGAATGGATCATGCGAATGAATTTGAATGGATCGTACGAATGAATTAGAATGGATCGTACGATCCATTCTAATTCATTCTCACAAATGTATCCATTCTAATTCATTCGTATGATCCATTCTAATTCATTCGCACAATCCATTCTAATTCATTCGCACGAATATATCCATTCTAATTCATTCGTACGATCCATTCTAATTCATTCGTACAATCCATTCTAATTCATTCGCACGATCCATTCTAATTCATTCGTACGATCCATTCTAATTCATTCGTACGATCTATTCTAATTCATTCGCACGAATGTAGCCATTCTAATTCATTCGTACGATTCATTCTAATTCATTCGTATGAGCTATTCTAATTCATTCGTACGATCCATTCTAATTCATTCGTACGATCCATTGTAATTCATTCATACAATCCATTCAGATTCATTCGCACAAATGTATCCATTCAAATTCATTCGTACGATCCTTTCTAATTAATTCGCACGATCCATTCTAATTCATTCTCACGAATGTAACCTTTCTAATTCATTTGTATAATCCATTCTAATTCATTCGTATGATCTATTATAATCCATTCGTACGATCCATTCTAATCCATTCGTACGATCCATTTAATTCATTCGCATGAATGTAACCATTCTAATTCATTCGTACGATCCATTTTAATTCATTTCTATGATCCATTCTTATTCATTCGCACGAATGTATCCATTCTAATTCATTTGCACGATCCATTCTAATTCACTCCTATGATCCATTCTAATCCATTCGTAGGATCCATTCTAATCCATTCGTACGATCCATTCTAATTTATTCTCACAAATGTAACCTTTCTAATTCATTTGAACGATCCATTCTAATTCATTCGTACGATCCATTCTAATCCATTTGTACGATCTATTCTAATTTATTCATATGAATGTAACAATTCTAATTCATTCGTGCGATCCATTCTAATTCATTCATACAATCCATTCTAATTCATTCGCATGAATGTATCCATTCTAATTAATTCGTACGATCCATTCTAACTCATTCGTATGATCCATTCTTATTCATTCGCACAATCCAGTCTAATTGATTCGCACGATCCATTCTAATTCATTCGCACGAATGTATCCATTCTAATTCATTCGTACGATCCATTCTAATTCATTAATATGATCTATTCTAATTCATTCGTACGATCCATTCTAATTCTTATGCACAAAGGTATCCATTCTAATTCATTTGCATGATCCATTCTAATTCATTCCTATGATCCATTCTAATTCATTCGTACGATCCATTCTAATTCATTCGCTCGAATGTATCCATTCTAATACATTCGTACGATCCATTCTAATTCGTTCATACAATCCATTCTAATTTGTTCATACGATGCATTCTAATTCGTTCGTACGATCCATTCTAATTCATTCGTATGATCCATTCTAATTCATTCCTACGATTTATTCTAATTCATTCGTATGATCCATTCTCATTCATTCCTACGATCTATTCTAATTCATTCGCTCGAATGTATCCTTTCTAATTCATTCGTTCGATCCATTCTAATTCATTCGTACGATCCATTCTAATTCATTCACTCGAATGTATCCACTCTAATTCATTCGTACGATCCATTCTAATTCATTCGTACGATCCATTCTAATTCATTCGCACGATCCGTTCTAATTCATTCGTACGATCAATTCTAATTCATTCCTACGATCCATTCTAATTCATTCGCACGAATGTATCCATTCTAATTCATTTGCACGATCCATTCTAATTCATTCCTATGATCCATTCTAATTCATTCGTACGATCCAATCTAATTCATTCGCTCGAATGTATCCATTCTAATTCATTCGTGCGATCCATTCTAATTCATTTGTACGATCCATTCTAATTCATTCTCACGAATATAACATTTCTAATTCATTTATACGATCCATTCTAATTCATTCATACGATCCATTCTAATCCATTCGTACGATCCATTCTAATCCATTCGTACGATCCATTCTAATCCATTCGTACGATCCATTCGAATTCATTCGCTCGAATGTATCCATTCTAATTCATTCGTACGATCCATTCTAATTCGTTCATAAGATCCATTCTAATTCGTTCGTACGATCCATTCTAATTCATTCGTACGATCCATTCTAATTCATTCACACGAATGTATCATACGAATGAATTAGAATGGATCATGCGAATGAATTAAAATGGATTGTACAAATGAATTAGAATAGATCGTACGAACGAATTAGAATTGATCGTCCGAACGAATTAGAATGGATCGTACGAACGAATTAGAATGGATTGTACGAATGAATTAGAATGGATACATTCGAGCGAATGAATTAGTATAGATCGTATGAATGAATTAGAATGGATCATAGGAATGAATTAGAATGGATCGTGCAAATGTATCCATTCTAATTCATTCCTACGATCTATTCTAATTCGTTCGTATGATCCATTCTAATTCATTCCTATGATCTATTCTAATTCATTTGCTCAAATGTATCCATTCTAATTCATTCGTTCGATCCATTCTAATTTATTCGTACGATCCATTCAAATTCATTCGCATAATCCATTCTAATTCATTCGTACGATCCATTATAATCCATTCGTACGATCCATTCTAATTCATTCGTACGATCCATTCTAATCCATTCGTACGATCCATTCTAATCCATTCGTACGATCCATTCTAATCCATTCGTATGATCCATTCTAATTCATTCGCACGAATGTATCCATTCTAATTCATTCGTACAATCCATTCTAATTCATTCGCACGATCCATTCTAATTCATTCGTATGATACATTCTAATTCTTTCCTACGATCTATTCTAATTCATTCGCTCAAATGTATCCATTCGAATTCATTCGTACGATCCATTTTTATTCATTTGTATGATCCATTCAAATTCATTCGCATGATCCATTCTAATTCATTCGTACGATCCATTCTAATTCATTCTCACGAATGTAACCTTTCTAATTCATTTGTATGATCCAATCTAATTCATTCGCACGATCCATTCTAATTCATTCGTACGATTCATTCTAATTCATTCGCACGATCCATTCTAATTCATTCCTACGATCTATTCTAATTCATTCGTACGATCCATTCTAATTCATTCGCACGATCCATTCTAATTTATTACTACGATCCATTCTAATTCATTCGCACAAATGTATCCATTCTAATACATTCGTATGATCCATTCTAATTCATTCGCACGATCCATTCAAATTCATTCGCACGATCCATTCTAATTCATTCGTGCGATCCATTCTATTTCATTCATCTGATCTATTCTAATTCATTCGCACGAATGTATCCATTCTAATTCATTCGCATAATCCAATCTAATTCTAATGTACGATCGATTCTAATTCATTCATATGATGCATTCTAATTCATTCGTATGATCCATTCTAATTCATTCGCACAATCCATTCTAATCATTCGTACGATCCATTATAATTCATTCGTATGATCCATTCTAACTCATTCGGTGGATCCATTCTAATTCATTCGTACGATCCATTCTAATTCATTCGCACGAATGTATCCATTCTAATTCATTCGTACGATCCATTCTAATTCATTCGTACGATTCATTCTAATTCATTCGCACGATCCATTCTAATTCATTCCTACGATCTGTTCTAATTCATTCGCTCGAATGTATCCATTCTAATTCACTCATTCGATCCATTCTAATTCATTCGTACGATCCATTCAAATTCATTCGCATGATCCATTCTAATTCATTCGTACGATCCATTCTAATTCATTCTCACGAATGTAACCTTTCTAATTCATTTGTACAATCCAGCGAATGAATTAGAATAGATCGTAGGAATGAATTAGAATGGATACATTTGTGCGAATGAATTAGAATAGATCGTACAAATGAATTAGAATTGATCGAACGAATGAATTAGAATGGATCGTACGAATGAATTAAAATGGATACATTTGAACGAATAGATTAGAATGGATCATACGAATGAAGTAGAATGGATCGTACGAATGAATTAGAATGGATCGTGCGAATGAATTAGAATCGTTCGTACGAATGAATTAGAATGGATCGTACGAATGAATTAGATCGTACGAATGAATTAGAATGGATCGTACGAATGAATTAAAATGGATACATTCATACGACTGAATTAGAATGGATCGTGCGAATTAATTAGAATGGATCGTACGAATGAATTTGAATGGATACATTTGTGCGAATGAATCTGAATGGATTGTATGAATGAATTACAATGGATCATACGAATGAATTTGAATGGATCGTACGAATGAATTAGAATAGCTCATACGAATGAATTAGAATGAATCGTACGAATGAATTAGAATGGATACATTCGAGCGAATGAATTAGAATGGATTGTACGAATGAATTAGAAATGATCGTACGAATGAACTAGAATGGATCGTACGAATAAATTAGAATGGAAACATTCGTCCGAATGAATTAGAATGGATCGTGCAAATAGATTAGAATGGATCGTATGAATGAATTAGAATGGATCGTACAAATGAATTAGAAAGGTTACATTTGTGAGAATGAATTAGAATGGATCGTACGAATGAATTAGAATGGATCGTACGAACGAATTAGAATGGATACATTCGAGCGAATGAATTAGAATGGATCGTACGAATGAATTAGAATGGATCGTACGAATGAATTAGAATACATCATGTGAATGAATTAGAATGGATCGTACGTTTGAATTAGATTGGATTGTGCGAATGAATTAGAATGGATACATTCGTGCGAATGAATTAGAATAGATCGTATGAATGAATTAGAATGGATCGTACGAATGAATTAGAATGGATATATTTGAGCGAATGAATTAGAATGGATCGTACGAATGAATTAGAATGGATCATAGGAAAGAATTAGAACGGATCGTGCAAATGAATTAGAATAGATACATTCGTGCGAATGAATTAGAATGGATCGTAGGAATGAATTAGAATGGATCGTACGAATGAATTAGAATAGTTACATTCGTGTGAATGAATTAGAATGGATCGTACGAATGAATTAGAATGGATCGTACCAATGAATTAGAATGGATCATTCGAATGAATTAGAATGGATCGTACGAATGAATTAGAATGGATCGTACGAATGAATTAGAATGGATCGTAAGAATGAATTAGAATGGATCGTATGAATGAATTTGAATAGATTGTACGAACGAATTAGAATGGATCGTATGAATGAGTTAGAATGGTTCGTACGAATGGATTAGAATGGATCGTACGAATGGATCCTGCGATTGAATTAGAATGGATCGTACGAATGAATTAGAATGGATCGTACGAATTAATTAGAATGGATACATTTGGGCGAATGAATTAGAATGGATCGTACGAATGAATTAGAAAGGATCGTGCGAATGAATTAGAATGAATCGTACGAATGAATTAGAATGGATCATACGAATGAATTAGAATGGATACATTTGTACGAATAAAATAGAATGGATTGTAATAATGAATTAGAATGGATACATTCTTGCGAATAACTTAGAATGGATCGTATATTCGTGCAAATAAATTAGAATGGATCATACGAATGAATTAGAATAGATTGTGCGAATGAATTAGAATGAATCTTACGAATGCATTAGATTGGATCGTACGAATGAATTAGAATGAATCGTACGATCCATTCTAATTCATTTGTACGATCCATTATAATTCACTCGCACGATCCATTCTAAGTCATTGGTACGATCCATTCTAATTCATTCGTATGATCAATTCTAATTCATTCGTACAATCCATTCTAATTTAGTCGTATGAATGCATCATACGAATGAATTTGAATGGATCATGCGAATGAATTAAAATGGATCGTACAAATGAATTGGAATGGATCGTACGAATGAATTAGAATACGTCATGTGAATGAATTAGAATGGATCGTACGTTTGAATTAGATTGGATTGTGCAAATGAATTAGAATGGATACATTCGTGCGAATGAATTAGAATAGATCGTATGAATGAATTAGAATGGATCGTACGAATGAATTAGAATGGATACATTTGTACGAATGAATTAGATTGGATCATACGAATGAATTAGAATGGATCGTACTAATGAATTAGAATGGATAGTGCGAATGAATTAGAATGGATCGTACGAATGAATTAGAATGGATTGTACGAATGAATTAGAATAGATCGTGCGAATGAATTCGAATGGATCGTACGAAAGTATTAGAATGGTTCGTACGAATGAATTAGAATGGATCATACGAATGAATTAGAATCGATCGTGCGAATGAATTAGAATGGATCGTACGAATGAATTAGAATGGATACATTTGTGCGATGAATAAGAATGGAGCGTACGAATGAATTAGAATGGAGCGTACGAATGAACTAGAATGGATACATTCGTGCGAATGCATTAGAATGGATCATATGAAAGAATTAGAATGGATCGTGCGAATGAATTAGAATGGATCGTGCGAATGAATTAGAATGGATCGTACGAACGAATTAGAATGGATCATATGAACGAATTAGAATGGATCATACGAATGAATTAGAATGGATACATTCGTACGATCCATTCTAATTCATTCGTACAATCCATTCTTATTCATTCGTACGATCCATTCAAATTCATTCACATGATCCATTCTAATTCATTCGTACGATCCATTCTAATTCATTCTCACGAATGTAACCTTTCTAATTCATTTGTATGATCCATTCTAATTCATTCGTACGATCTATTCTAATCCATTCGTACGATCCATTCTAATCCATTCGTACGATCCATTCTAATTCATTCTCACAAATGTAACCTTTCTAATTCCTTTGTACGATCCATTCTAATTCATTCGTACGATCCACTCTAATTTATTCGTACGATCCATTCTAATTCATTCGTACGATCCATTCTAATTCATCGCACGAATCCGTTCTAATTCATTCGCACGAATGAATTAGAATGGATATATTCGTGCGAATGAATTAGAACGGATTCGTGCGATGAATTAGAATGGATACATTCGTGCGAATGAATTAGAATGGATCGTGCGAATGAATTAAAATGGATCATACGAATGAATTAGAATGGATATATTTGGATGAATAAATTAGAATGGATCATATGAATGAATTAGAAGGGATACATTTGTGTGAATTAATTAGAATGGATCATACGAATAAATTAGAATTGATCGTGCGAATAAATTAGAATGGATACACCGAATGAGTTAGAATGGATCATATGAATGAATTAGAATGGATCGTACGAAAGAATTTGAATGGTTCGTACGAAAGAAATTGAATGGATCGTTCGAATGGATTAGAATGGATCGTATGAATGAATTAGAAAGGTTACATTCGTGAGAATGAATTAGAATGGATCGTGCGAATTAATTAGAAAGGATCGTACGAATGAATTTGAATGGATGCATTTGTGCGAATGAATCTGAATGGATTGTATGAATGAATTAGAATGGATCGTACGAATGAATTAGAATGGATCATGCGAATGAATTTGAATGGATCGTACGAATGAATTAGAATGGATCGTACGATCCATTCTAATTCATTCTCACAAATGTATCCATTCTAATTCATTCGTATGATCCATTCTAATTCATTTGCACAATCCATTCTAATTCATTCGCACGAATATATCCATTCTAATTCATTCGTACGATCCATTCTAATTCATTCGTACAATCCATTCTAATTCATTCGCACGATCCATTCTAATTCATTCGTACGATCCATTCTAATTCATTCGTACGATCTATTCTAATTCATTCGCACGAATGTAGCCATTCTAATTCATTCGTACGATTCATTCTAATTCATTCGTATGAGCTATTCTAATTCATTCGTACGATCCATTCTAATTCATTCGTACGATCCATTGTAATTCATTCATACAATCCATTCAGATTCATTCGCACAAATGTATCCATTCAAATTCATTCGTACGATCCTTTCTAATTAATTCGCACGATCCATTCTAATTCATTCTCACGAATGTAACCTTTCTAATTCATTTGTATAATCCATTCTAATTCATTCGTATGATCTATTATAATCCATTCGTACGATCCATTCTAATCCATTCGTACGATCCATTTAATTCATTCGCATGAATGTAACCATTCTAATTCACTCGTACGATCCATTTTAATTCATTTCTATGATCCATTCTTATTCATTCGCACGAATGTATCCATTCTAATTCATTTGCACGATCCATTCTAATTCACTCCTATGATCCATTCTAATCCATTCGTAGGATCCATTCTAATCCATTCGTACGATCCATTCTAATTTATTCTCACAAATGTAACCTTTCTAATTCATTTGAACGATCCATTCTAATTCATTCGTACGATTCATTCTAATCCATTTGTACAATCTATTCTAATTTATTCATATGAATGTAACAATTCTAATTCATTCGTGCGATCCATTCTAATTCATTCATACAATCCATTCTAATTCATTCGCATGAATGTATCCATTCTAATTAATTCGTACGATCCATTCTAACACATTCGTATGATCCATTCTTATTCATTCGCACAATCCAGTCTAATTGATTCGCACGATCCATTCTAATTCATTCGCACGAATGTATCCATTCTAATTCATTCGTACGATCCATTCTAATTCATTAATATGATCAATTCTAATTCATTCGTACGATCCATTCTAATTCTTATGCACAAAGGTATCCATTCTAATTCATTTGCATGATCCATTCTAATTCATTCCTATGATCCATTCTAATTCATTCGTACGATCCATTCTAATTCATTCGCTCGAATGTATCCATTCTAATTCATTCGTACGATCCATTCTAATTCGTTCATACAATCCATTCTAATTTGTTCATACGATGCATTCTAATTCGTTCGTACGATCCATTCTAATTCATTCGTATGATCCATTCTAATTCATTCCTACGATTTATTCTAATTCATTCGTATGATCCATTCTCATTCATTCCTACGATCTATTCTAATTCATTCGCTCGAATGTATCCTTTCTAATTCATTCGTTCGATCCATTCTAATTCATTCGTACGATCCATTCTAATTCATTCACTCGAATGTATCCACTCTAATTCATTCGTACGATCCATTCTAATTCATTCGTACGATCCATTCTAATTCATTCGTACGATCCATTCTAATTCATTCGCACGATCCGTTCTAATTCATTCGTACGATCAATTCTAATTCATTGCTACGATCCATTCTAATTCATTCGCACGAATGTATCCATTCTAATTCATTTGCACGATCCATTCTAATTCATTCCTATGATCCATTCTAATTCATTCGTACGATCCATTCTAATTCATTCGCTCGAATGTATCCATTCTAATTCATTCGTGCGATCCATTCTAATTCATTTGTACGATCCATTCTAATTCATTCTCACGAATGTAACATTTCTAATTCATTTATACGATCCATTCTAATTCATTCATACGATCCATTCTAATCCATTCGTACGATCCATTCTAATCCATTCGTACGATCCATTCTAATCCATTCGTACGATCCATTCTAATTCATTCGCTCGAATGTATCCATTCTAATTCATTCGTACGATCCATTCTAATTCGTTCATAAGATCCATTCTAATTCGTTCGTACGATCCATTCTAATTCATTCGTACGATCCATTCTAATTCATTCACACGAATATATCATACGAATGAATTAGAATGGATCATGCGATTGAATTAAAATGGATCGTACAAATGAATTAGAATAGATCGTACGAACGAATTAGAATGGATCGTCCGAACGAATTAGAATGGATCGTACGAACGAATTAGAATGGATTGTACGAATGAATTAGAATGGATACATTCGAGCGAATGAATTAGTATAGATCGTACGAATGAATTAGAATGGATCATAGGAATGAATTAGAATGGATCGTGCAAATGTATCCATTCTAATTCATTCCTACGATCTATTCTAATTCGTTCGTATGATCCATTCTAATTCATTCCTACGATCTATTCTAATTCATTTGCTCAAATGTATCCATTCTAATTCATTCGTTCGATCCATTCTAATTTATTCGTACGATCCATTCAAATTCATTCGCATAATCCATTCTAATTCATTCGTACGATCCATTCTAATCCATTCGTACGATCCATTCTAATTCATTCGTACGATCCATTCTAATCCATTCGTACGATCCATTCTAATCCATTCGTACGATCCATTCGTATCCATTCGTATGATCCATTATAATTCATTCGCACGAATGTACCCATTCTAATTCATTCGTACAATCCATTCTAATTCATTCGCACGATCCATTCTAATTCATTCGTATGATACATTCTAATTCATTCCTACGATCTATTCTAATTCATTCGCTCAAATGTATCCATTCGAATTCATTCGTACGATCCATTTTTATTCATTTGTATGATCCATTCAAATTCATTCGCATGATCCATTCTAATTCATTCGTACGATCCATTCTAATTCATTCTCACGAATGTAACCTTTCTAATTCATTTGTATGATCCAATCTAATTCATTCGCACGATCCATTCTAATTCATTCGTACGATTCATTCTAATTCATTCGCACGATCCATTCTAATTCATTCCTACGATCTATTCTAATTCATTCGTACGATCCATTCTAATTCATTCGCACGATCCATTCTAATTTATTACTACGATCCATTCTAATTCATTCGCACAAATGTATCCATTCTAATACATTCGTATGATCCATTCTAATTCATTCGCACGATCCATTCAAATTCATTCGCACGATCCATTCTAATTCATTCGTGCGATCCATTCTATTTCATTCATACGATCTATTCTAATTCATTCGCACGAATGTATCCATTCTAATTCATTCGCATAATCCAATCTAATTCTAATGTACGATCGATTCTAATTCATTCATATGATGCATTCTAATTCATTCGTATGATCCATTCAAATTCATTCGCACAATCCATTCTAATCATTCGTACGATCCATTATAATTCATTCGTATGATCCATTCTAACTCATTCGGTGGATCCATTCTAATTCGTTCGTACGATCCATTCTAATTCATTCGCACGAATGTATCCATTCTAATTCATTCGTACGATCCATTCTAATTCATTCGTACGATTCATTCTAATTCATTCGCACGATCCATTCTAATTCATTCCTACGATCTGTTCTAATTCATTCGCTCGAATGTATCCATTCTAATTCACTCATTCGATCCATTCTAATTCATTCGTACGATCCATTCAAATTCATTCGCATGATCCATTCTAATTCATTCGTACGATCCATTCTAATTCATTCTCACGAATGTAACCTTTCTAATTCATTTGTACAATCCAGCGAATGAATTAGAATAGATCGTACGAATGAATTAGAATGGATACATTTGTGCGAATGAATTAGAATAGATCGTACAAATGAATTAGAATTGATCGAACGAATGAATTAGAATGGATCGTACGAATGAATTAAAATGGATACATTTGAACGAATAGATTAGAATGGATCATACGAATGAAGTAGAATGGATCGTACGAATGAATTAGAATGGATCGTGCGAATGAATTAGAATCGTTCGTACGAATGAATTAGAATGGATCGTACGAATGAATTAGATCGTACGAATGAATTAGAATGGATCGTACGAATGAATTAAAATGGATACATTCATACGACTGAATTAGAATGGATCGTGCGAATTAATTAGAATGGATCGTATGAATGAATTTGAATGGATACATTTGTGCGAATGAATCTGAATGGATTGTATGAATGAATTACAATGGATCATACGAATGAATTTGAATGGATCGTACGAATGAATTAGAATAGCTCATACGAATGAATTAGAATGAATCGTACGAATGAATTAGAATGGATACATTCGAGCGAATGAATTAGAATGGATTGTACGAATGAATTAGAAATGATCGTACGAATGAACTAGAATGGATCGTACGAATAAATTAGAATGGAAACATTCGTCCGAATGAATTAGAATGGATCGTGCAAATGGATTAGAATGGATCGTATGAATGAATTAGAATGGATCGTACAAATGAATTAGAAAGGTTACATTTGTGAGAATGAATTAGAATGGATCGTACGAATGAATTAGAATGGATCGTACGAACGAATTAGAATGGATTGTACGAATGAATTAGAATGGATCGTACGAATGAATTAGAATGGATCATATGAATGAATTAGAATGGTTACACTCGTGCGAATGAATTAGAATGGATCGTACGAATGGATTAGAATGGATGGTATGAATGGATTAGAACGCATTGTACGAATGAACTAGAATAGATACATTTGTGCGAATGAATTAGATTGCATCGTACGAATGATTTAGAATGGATCGTGCGAATGAATTAGAATGGATCGTACGAATGAATTAGAATGGATCATGCGAATGAATTAGAATGGATCGTACAAATGAATTAGAATGGATACATTCGAGCGAATGAATTAGAATGGATCGTACGAATGAATTAGAATGGATACATTCGTGCGAATGAATTAGAATGGATCATACGAATGAATTAGAATGGATCGTAGGAATGATTTAGAATGGATCCACCGAATGCGTTAGAATGGATCATACGAATGAATTAGAATGGACCGTACGAATGAATTAGAATGGATACATTCGAGCGAATGAATTAGAAAAGATCATAGAAATGAATTAGAATGGATCATACGAATGAATTAGAATGGATCGTGTGAATGAATTAGAATAGATCGTACGAATGGATTAGAATGGATCGTACGAATGGATTAGAATGGATCATACGAATGAATTAGAATAGCTCATACGAATGAATTAGAATGAATCGTACAAATGAATTAGAATGGATCGTGCGAATGAATTAGAATGGATCGTACGAATGAATTAGAATGGATCCACCGAATGAGTTAGAATGGATCATACGAATGAATTAGAATGGATCGTACGAATGAATTAGAATGGATTGTGCGAATGAATTAGAATAGATCGTATGAATGAATTAGAATGGATCGTTTGAATGAATTAGAATAGCTCATACGAATGAATTAGAACGAATCGTACGAATGAATTAGAATGGTTACATTCGTGCGAATGAATTAGAATAGATCGTACGACTGAATTAGAATGGATCGTACGAATAAATTAGAATGGATCGTGCGAATGAATTAGAATGGATCGTACGAATGAATTAGAATGGATCCACCGAATGAGTTAGAATGGATCATACGAATGAATTAGAATGGATCGTACGAATGAATTAGAATGGATTGTGCGAATGAATTAAAATGGATCGTATGAATGAAAAAGAATGGATCGTACGAATGAATTAGAATGGATCATGCGAATGAATTAGAATGGATCGTACGAATGAATTAGAATGGATACATACAAATGAATTAGAAAGGATACATTCGTGAGAATGAATTAGAATGGATCGTACGAATGAATTAGAATGGATCGTACGAATGAATTTGAATGGATACATTCGAGCGAATGAATTAGAATGGATCGTACGAATGAATTAAAATGGATCATAGGAATGAATTAGAATGGATCGTGCAAATGAATTAGAATGGATACATTCGTGCGAATGAATTAGAATGGATCGTAGGAATGAATTAGAATGGATCGTACGAATGAATTAGAATGGTTACATTCGTGCGAATGAATTAGAATGGATCGTACGAATGAATTAGAATGGATCGTGCGAATGAATTAGAATGAATCGTACGAATGCATTAGAATGGATACATTCGTGCGAATGGATTAGAATGGATCGTAAGAATGAATTAGAATGGATCGTGCGAATGAATTAGAATGGATCGTACAAATGAATTAGAATGAATTGTGCGAATGAATTAGAATGGATCGTACGAATGAATTAGAACGGATACATACAAATGAATTAGAAAGGTTACATTCGTGAGAATGAATTAGAATGGATCGTACGAATGAATTAGAATGGATCGTACGAATGAATTAGAATGGATCATAGGAATGAATTAGAATGGATCGTGCAAATAAATTAGAATGGATCGTACGAATGCATTCTAATTCATTCGCACGAATGTATCCATTCTAATTCATTCTAATTCATTCGCACGAATGTATCCATTCTAATGCATTCGTACGATCCATTCTAATTCATTCTTACGATCCATTCTAATTCATTCGTACGATCCATTCTAATCCATTCGTACGATCCATTCTAATTCATTCGTACGATCCATTCTAATTCATTCTCACGAATGTAACCTTTCTAATTCATTTGTACGATCCATTCTAATTCATTCGCTCGAATGTATCCATTCGTTTGATCCATTCTAATTAGAATGGATACATTTGTACAAATGAATTAGAATGGATCGTACGAATGAATTAGAATGGATACATTCGTGCGAATGAATTAGAATGGATCGGACGAATGAATTAGAATGGATCGTGCGAATGAATTAGAATGGATCGTACGAATGAATTAGAATGGATCGTACGAATGAATTAGAATTAGATCATACGAATGAATTGGAATGCATTCATATTCATTCGTACGATGCAATCTAATCCTTTCACACGAATGTATCCATTCTAATTCATTCGCACGATCCATTCTAATTCATTCGTACGATCCCTTCTTATTCATTCATACAATCCATTCTAATTCATTCGTACGATCCATTCTAATTCATTCGTACGATCTATTCTAATTTATTCTGACGAATGTAACCTTTCTAATTCATTTGTATGATCCATTCTAATCCATTCGTACGATCCATTCTAATCCATTCGTATGATCCATTCCAATCCATTCGTACGACCCATTCTAATTCATTCGCTCGAATGTATCCATTCTAATTCATTCATACGATCCATTCTAATCCATTCATATGATCCATTCTAAATCATTCGTGCGATCCATTCTAATTCATTCGCATGAATGTAACCATTCTAATTCATTCATACGATCCATTCTAATTCATTCGTACAATCCATTCTAATTCATTCGTCTGATCCATTCTAATTCATTCGCACGAATGTATCCATTCTAATTCATTCGTACAATCCATTCTAATTCATTCGCACGATCCATTCTAATTCATTCGTATGATCCATTCTACTTCATTCCTACGATCTATTCTAATTCATTCGCTCGAATGTATCCATTCTAATTTATTCGTACAATCCATTCTAATTCATTCGTACGATCCATTCTAATCCATTCATACGATCCATTCTAATTCATTCCTACGATCTATTCTAATTCATTCGCTCGAATGTATCCATTCTAATTCATTCGTACGATCCATTCTAATTCATTCGTATGATCCATTCTAACTCATTCGGTGGATCCATTCTAATTCATTCGTACGATCCATTCTAATTCATTCGCACGATCCATTCTAATTCATTCACAGATGTATTCTAATTTATTCGTATGATCCATTCTAATTCATTCGTATGATTCATTGTAATTCATTCGTACGATCCATTCTAATTCATTCGCACAAATGTATCCATTCTAATTTATTCGTACGATCCATTCTAATTCATTCGCACGATCCATTGTAATTCATTTGTACGAATGTATCCATTCTATTTCATTCGCACGATCCATTCTAATTCATTCGCACGATCCATTCTAATTTATTCGTCTGATCCATTCTAATTCATTCGTACGATCCATTCTAATTCATTCGCACGAATGTATCCATTCTAATTCATTCGTACGATCAATTCTAATTCATTCGCACGATCCATTCTAATTCATTCGTACGATCAATTCTAATTCGTTCTCACAAATGTAACCTTTCTAATTCATTTGTATGATCCATTCTAATTCATTCGTATGAACCATTCTAATCTATTCGTACGATCCATTCTAATCTATTCGTACGATCCATTCTAATTCATTCGTACGATCTATTCTAATTCATTCGTATGAACGAATTAGAATGGATCGTACAAATGAATTAGAATGGATCGTACGAATGAATTAGAATGGATTAGAATGGATCATACTTATGAATTAGAATGGTTACATTCGAGTGAATGAATTAGAATGGATCGTACGAATGAATTAGAATGGATCATAGGAATGAATTAGAATGGATCGTGCAAATGAATTAAAATGGTTACATTCGTGCGAATGAATTAGAATGGATCATAGGAATGAATTAGAATGGATCGTACGAATGAATTAGAATGGATCGTACGAATGAATTAGAATGGATCGTATGAATGAATTAAAATGGATCATACTAATCCATTCGAACGATCCATTCTAATTCATTCGCATGAATGTAACTATTCTAATTCATACGTATGATCCATTCTAATTTATTCGTATAATTTATTCGCACGATCCATTCTAATTCATTCGTACGATCCATTCTAATGCATTCATATGATTCATTCTAATTCATTCACACGATCCATTCTAATTCAATCGTATGATCCATTCTAATTTATTCATATGATCCATTCAAATTCATTCGCATGATCCATTCTAATTCATTCGTACGATCTATTCTAATTCATTCGTTCGATCCATTCCAATTCATTCGTACGATCCATTCTAATTCATTCGTACGATCCTTTCTAATTCATTCGCACGATCCATTCTAATTTATTCGTACGATCCATTCTAACTCATTTGGACGATCTATTCTAATTCATTTGCACGATCCATTCTAATTCATTCGTACGATCCATTCTAATTCATTCGCACGATCCATTCTAATTCATTCGTACGATCTATTCTAATTCATTCGTACGAATGTAACCATTCTAATTCCTCTGTACGATCCATTCTAATTCATTCCTACAATCCATTCTAATTCATTCGCACGAATGTATCCATTCTAATTCATTTGCACGATCCATTCTAATTCATTCCTACGATCCATTCTAATTCATTCGCACGAATGTATCCATTCTAATTCATTTGCACGATCCATTCTAATTCATTCGCATGAATGTATATATCCATTCTAATTCATTCGTACGATCCATTCTAATTCAGTCGTATGATCAATTCTAATTCATTCGCACGATCCATTCTAATTCATTCGTACGATCCATTCTAATTCATTCGCACGAATGTAACCATTCGTATGATCCATTCTAATTCATTCGTATGAATGTATCCTTTCTAATTCATTTGTACGATCCATTCTAATTCATTTGTACGATCCATTCTAATTCATTCGCACGATCCATTCTAATCCATTCGTACGATCCATTCTAATTCATTCATACAATCCATTCTAATTCATTCGCTCGAATGTATCCATTCTAATTCATTCGCTCGAATGTATCCATTTTAATTCATTCGTACGATCAATTCTAATTCATTCGTACGATCGAACGAATGAATTAGAATGGATGCATTCGAGCGAATGAATTAGAATAGATCGTAGGAATGAATTAGAGTGGATCATACGAATGAATTAGAATGGATCGTGTGAATAAATTAGAATGGATTGTACGAATGAATTAGAATGGATACATTCATGCGAATGAATTAGAATGGATCGGACGAATGAATTAGAATGGATCGTACGATCCAATCTAATTCATTTGTATGACCCATTCTAATCCATTCGTACGATCCATTCGTACGATCAATTCTAATTCATTCGCATGATCCATTCTAATTCATTCGTGAGAATGTATTAGAATGGATCGTACGAATGGATTAGAATGGATCGTATGAATGAATTAGAATGGATCGTACGAATGAGTTAGAATGGATCCATCGAATTGTGTTAGAATGGATCATACGAATGAATTAGAATGGATCGTACGAATGAATTGGAATGGATTGTGTGAATGAATTAGAATAGATCGTAGGAATGAATTAGAATGGATCATACGAATGAATTAGAATAGATCATACGATTGAATTAGAATGAATCGTACGAATGAATTAGAATGGTTACATTCGTGTGAATGAATTAGAATAGATCGTACGAATGAATTAGAATGGATCGTACGAATAAATTAGAATGGATCGTGTGAATGAATTAGAATGGATCGTACGAATGAATTAGAATGGATCCACCGAATAAGTTAGAATGGATCATACGAATGAATTAGAATGGATCGTACGAATGAATTAGAATGGATTGTGCGAATGAATTAGAATGGATCGTATGAATGAATAAGAATGGATCGTACGCATGAATTAGAATGGATCGTGCGAATGAATTAGAATGAATCGTACGAATGCATTAGAATGGATCGTACGAATGAATTAGAATGAATCGTATGATCCATTCTAATTCATTCGTCCGATCCGTTCTAATTCCTTCGCACGAATGTATCCATTCTAATTCATTCGTACAATCCATTCTAATTCATTCGCATGATCCAATCTAATTCATTCGTACGATCCATTCTAATTCATTCGTACGATCCATTCTAATTAATTCGTACAAATGTATCCATTCTAATTCATTCGTACGATCTATTCTAATTCATTCGCACGAATGTAACCATTCTAATTCATTCGTACGATCCATTCTAATTCATTCGCACGAATGTAACCATTCTAATTCATTTGTACGATCCATTCTAATCCATTCTAATTCATTCGCACGATCCATTCTAATCCATTCTAATTCATTAGCACGATCCATTCTAATTCATTCGCACAAATGTAACCTTTCTAATTCATTCGTACGATCCATTCTAATCCATTCGTACGATCCATTCTAATTCATTCACACGAATGTAACCAATCTAATTCATTCGTACGATCCATTCTAATTCATTCCTATGATCCATTCTAATTCATTCACACGAATGTATCCATTCTAATTCATTTGCACGATCCATTCTAATTCATTCCTATGATCCATTCTAATTCATTCGTATGATCCATTCTAATTTATTCGCTCGAATATATCCATTCTAATTCATTCGTACGATCCATTCTAATCCATTCGTACGATCCATTCTAATGCATTCGTACGATTCATTCTAATTCATTCGCACGATCCATTCTAATTCATTCGTACGATCCATTCTAATTCATTCGTACGATCCATTCTAATCCATTCGTACGATCCATTCTAATTCATTTGTACGATCCATTCTAATTCATTCGTACGAATGTATCCATTCTAATGCATTCGTACGATTCATTCTAATTCATTCTCACGAATGTAAGCTTTCTAATTCATTTGTATGATCCATTCTAATTCATTCGTACGATCCATTCTAATCCATTCGTACGATCCATTCTAATCCATTCGTATGATCCATTCTAATCCATTCGTACGATCCATTCTAATCCATTCGTACGATCCATTCTAATTCATTCTCACAAATGTAACCTATCTAATTCATTTGTACGATCCATTCTAATTCATTCGTACGATCCATTCTAATCCATTCGTACGATCCATTCTAATCCATTCGTACGATCCATTCTAATTCATTCGTACGATCGATTCTAATTCATTCTCACAAATGTAACCTTTCTAATTCATTTGTACGATCCATTCTAATTCATTCGTACGATCCATTCTAATCCATTCGTATGATCCATTCTAATTCATTCGTACGATCCATTCTAATTCATTCGTGCAAATGTGTCCATTCTAATTCATTCGTACGATCCATTCAAATTCATTCATACGATCTATTCTAATTCATTCGCACGAATGTATCCATTCTAATTCATTCACACAATCCAATCTAATTCAAACGTACGATCCATTCTAATTCATTCACATGATGTATTCTAATTCATTCGTACGATCCATTCCAATTCATTTATACGATCCATTTTAATTCATTTGTATGATCCATTCTAATACATTCATACTATTCATTCTAATTCATTCGTACGATCTATTCTAATTCATTCGTCCGATCCATTCTAATTCATTCGCACGATCCATTCTAATTTATTCGTACGATCCATTCTAATCCATTCGTACGATCCATTCTAATCCATTTGTACGATCCATTATAATTCATTCGTACGATCCATTATAATTCATTCGCACTATCCATTCTAATTCATTCATACGATCCATTCTAATTCATTCCTACGATCCATTCTAATTCATTCGCACGAATGTATGCATTCTAATTCATTCGTACGATCCATTCTAATTCATTCGTACGATCCATTCTAATTCATTCGTACGATCCATTCTAATTCATTCGCACAAATGTATCCATTCTAATTCATTCGTATGATCCATTCTAATTCATTCGCACGATCCATTCTAATTCATTCGTACGATCCATTCTAATTCATTCGTACGATCCATTCTAATTCATTCGTACGATCCATTCTAATTCATTCGCACAAATGTATCCATTCTAATTCATTCGTATGATCCATTCTAATTCATTCGCACGATCCATTCTAATTCATTCGTACGATCCATTCTAATGCATTCATATGATTCATTCTAATTCATTCACACGATCCATTCTAATTCAATCGTATGATCCATTCTAATTTATTCATATGATCCATTCAAATTCATTCGCATGATCCATTCTAATTCATTCATACGATCTATTCTAATTCATTCGTTCGATCCATTCTAATTCATTCGTACGATCCATTCTAATTCATTCGTACGATCCTTTCTAATTCATTCGCACGATCCATTCTAATTTATTCGTACGATCCATTCTAACTCATTTGGACGATCTATTCTAATTCATTTGCACGATCCATTCTAATTCATTCGTACGATCCATTCTAATTCATTCGCACGATGCATTCTAATTCATTCGTACGATCTATTCTAATTCATTCGTACGAATGTAACCATTCTAATTCCTCTGTACGATCCATTCTAATTCATTCCTACGATCCATTCTAATTCATTCGCACGAATGTATCCATTCTAATTCATTTGCACGATCCATTCTAATTCATTCCTACGATCCATTCTAATTCATTCGCACGAATGTATCCATTCTAATTCATTTGCACGATCCATTCTAATTCATTCGCATGAATGTATATATCCATTCTAATTCATTCGTACGATCCATTCTAATTCAGTCGTATGATCAATTCTAATTCATTCGCACGATCCATTCTAATTCATTCGTACGATCCATTCTAATTCATTCGCACGAATGTAACCATTCGTATGATCCATTCTAATTCATTCGTATGAATGTATCCTTTCTAATTCATTTGTACGATCCATTCTAATTCATTTGTACGATCCATTCTAATTCATTCGCACGATCCATTCTAATCCATTCGTACGATCCATTCTAATTCATTCATACAATCCATTCTAATTCATTCGCTCGAATGTATCCATTCTAATTCATTCGCTCGAATGTATCCATTTTAATTCATTCGTACGATCCATTCTAATTCATTCGTACGATCGAACGAATGAATTAGAATGGATGCATTCGAGCGAATGAATTAGAATAGATCGTAGGAATGAATTAGAGTGGATCATACGAATGAATTAGAATGGATCGTGTGAATAAATTAGAATGGATTGTACGAATGAATTAGAATGGATACATTCATGCGAATGAATTAGAATGGATCGGACGAATGAATTAGAATGGATCGTACGATCCAATCTAATTCATTTGTATGATCCATTCTAATTCATTCGTACGATCCATTCGTACGATCAATTCTAATTCATTCGCACGATCCATTCTAATTCATTCGTGAGAATGGATTAGAATGGATCGTACGAATGGATTAGAATGGATCGTATGAATGAATTAGAATGGATCGTACGAATGAGTTAGAATCGATCCACCGAATTGTGTTAGAATGGATCATACGAATGAATTAGAATGGATCGTACGAATGAACTAGAATGGATTGTGTGAATGAATTAGAATAGATCGTAGGAATGAATTAGAATGGATCATACGAATGAATTAGAATAGATCATACGATTGAATTAGAATGAATCGTACGAATGAATTAGAATGGTTACATTCGTGTGAATGAATTAGAATAGATCGTACGAATGAATTAGAATGGATCGTACGAATAAATTAAAATGGATCGTGTGAATGAATTAGAATGGATCGTACGAATGAATTAGAATGGATCCACCGAATAAGTTAGAATGGATCATACGAATGAATTAGAATGGATCGTATGAATGAATTAGATTGGATTGTGCGAATGAATTAGAATGGATCGTATGAATGAATAAGAATGGATCGTACGCATGAATTAGAATGGATCGTGCGAATGAATTAGAATGAATCGTACGAATGCATTAGAATGGATCGTACGAATGAATTAGAATGAATCGTACGATCCATTCTAATTCATTCGTCCGATCCGTTCTAATTCATTCGCACGAATGTATCCATTCTAATTCATTCGTACAATCCATTCTAATTGATTCGCATGATCCAATCTAATTCATTCGTACGATCCATTCTAATTCATTCGTACGATCCATTCTAATTAATTCGTACAAATGTATCCATTCTAATTCATTCGTACGATCTATTCTAATTCATTCGCACGAATGTAACCATTCTAATTCATTCGTACGATCCATTCTAATTCATTCGCACGAATGTAACCATTCTAATTCATTTGTACGATCCATTCTAATCCATTCTAATTCATTCGCATGAATGTAACCATTCTAATTCATTCGTACGATCCATTCTAATTCATTCGTACGATCCATTCTAATTCATTCCTACGGTACGAATGAATTAAAATGGATCATACGAATGAATTAGAATGGATCGTGCGAATGAATTAGAATGGATCGTACGAGTGAATTAGAATGGATCGTGCGAATGAATTAGAATGGATCGTACGAATGAATAAGAATAGATACATTTGTGCGAACGAGTTAGAATGGATCATACGAATGAATTAGAATGGATCATACGAATGAATTAGAATGGATCGTGCGAATGAATTAGAATGGATTGTACGAATGAATTAGAATGGATACATTCGAGCGAATGAATTAGAATAGATTGTAGGAATGAATTAGAATGGATCATACGAAAGAATTAGAATGGATCGTGCGAATGAATTAGAATGGATTGTACGAATGAATTAGAATGAATACATTCGTGCGAATGAATGAATTAGAATGAATCGTACGATTCATTCTAAGTCGTTCGTACGATCCATTCTAATGCATTCGTACGATTCATTCTAATTCATTCGCACGATCCATTTTAATTCATTCGTACGATCCATTCTTATTCTATCATACGATCCATTCTAATTCATTCGTACGATTCATTCTAATTCATTCGTATGATCCATTCTAATTCATTCGTATGATCCATTCTAACTCATTCGGTGGATCCATTCTAATTCATATGTACGATCCATTCTAATTCATTCGCACGATCCATTCTAATTTATTCGTACGATCCATTCTAATTCATTCGCACGAATGTATCCATTCTAATTCATTTGCACGATCCATTCTAATTCATTCCTATGATCCATTCTAATTCATTCGTACGATCCATTCTAATTCATTCGCTCGAATGTTTCCATTCTAATTCATTCGTACGATCCATTCTAATTCATTCATACGATCCATTCTAATTCGTTCGTACGATCCATTCTAATTTGTTCGTACGATTCATTCTAATTCATTCATACGATCCATTCTAATGCATTCGTACGATTCATTCTAATTCTTTCGCACGATCCATTCTAATTCATTCGTACGATCCATTCTTATTCATTCATACGATCCATTCTAATTCATTCGCACGATCCATTCTAATTCATTCTCACAAATGTAACCTTTCTAATTCATTCGTACGATCCATTCTAATCCATTCGTATGATCCATTCTAATTTATTCACACGAATGTAACCAATCTAATTCATTCGTACGATCCATTCTAATTCATTCCTATTATCCATTCTAATTCATTCACACGAATGTATCCATTCTAATTCATTTGCACGATCCATTCTAATTCATTCCTATGATCCATTCTAATTCATTCGTACGATCCATTCTAATTTATTCGCTCGAATATATCCATTCTAATTCATTCGTACGATCCATTCTAATCCATTCGTACGATCCATTCTAATGCATTCGTACGATTCATTCTAATTCATTCGCACGATCCATTCTAATTCATTCGTACGATCCATTCTATTTCATTCGTACGATCCATTCTAATCCATTCGTACGATCCTTTCTAATTCATTTGTATGATCAATTCTAATTCATTCGTACAAATGTATCCATTCTAATGCATTCGTACGATTCATTCTAATTCATTCTCACGAATGTAAGCTTTCTAATTCATTTGTATGATCCATTCTAATTCATTCGTACGATCCATTCTAATCCATTCGTATGATCCATTCTAATCCATTCGTACGATCCATTCTAATCCATTCGTACGATCCATTCTAATTCATTCTCACAAATGTAACCTATCTAATTCATTTGTACGATCCATTCTAATTCATTCGTACGATCCATTCTAATCCATTCGTACGATCCATTCTAATCCATTCGTACGATCCATTCTAATTCATTCGTACGATCCATTCTAATTCATTCTCACAAATATAACCTTTCTAATTCATTTGTACGATCCATTCTAATTCATTCGTACGATCCATTCTAATCCATTCGTATGATCCATTCTAATTCATTCGTACGATCCATTCTAATTCATTCGTGCAAATGTATCCATTCTAATTCATTCGTACGATCCATTCAAATTCATTCATACGATCTATTCTAATTCATTCGCACGAATGTATCCATTCTAATTCATTCGCACAATCCAATCTAATTCAAACGTACGATCCATTCTAATTCATTCACATGATGTATTCTAATTCATTCGTACGATCCATTCCAATTCATTTATACGATCCATTTTAATTCATTTGTATGATCCATTCTAATACATTCGTACTATTCATTCTAATTCATTCGTACGATCTATTCTAATTCATTCGTCCGATCCATTCTAATTCATTCGCACGATCCATTCTAATTTATTCGTACGATCCATTCTAATCCATTCGTACGATCCATTCTAATCCATTTGTACGATCCATTATAATTCATTCGTATGATCCATTATAATTCATTCGCACTATCCATTCTAATTCATTCATACGATCCATTCTAATTCATTCCTACGATCCATTCTAATTCATTCGTACGAATGTATGCATTCTAATTCATTCGTACGATCCATTCTAATTCATTCGTACGATCCATTCTAATTCATTCGTACGATCCATTCTAATTCATTCGCACAAATGTATCCATTCTAATTCATTCGTATGATCCATTCTAATTCATTCGCACGATCCATTCTAATTCATTCGCACGATCATAGGAATGAATTAGAATGGATCGTGCAAATGAATTAGAATGGATACATTCGTGTGAATGAATTAGAATGGATCGTAGGAATGAATTAGAATGGATCGTACGAATGAATTAGAATGGTTACATTCGTGGGAATGAATTAGAATGGATAGTACGAATGGATCGTACGAATGGATTAGAATGGATCGTACGAATGAATTAGAATGGATCGTACAAATGAATTAGAAAGGTTACATTTGTGAGAATGAATTAGAATGGATCGCACAAAAGTATCCATTCTAATTCATTCGTACGATCCATTCTATTCATTCGTACGAATGAATTTGGAAGGATCGTACGAATGAATTAGAATGGATCGTGCGAATAAATTAGAACGGATCGTACGAATGAATTAGAATGGATTAGAATGGATCGTATGAATGAATTAGAATGGATCGTTCAAATATATCCATTCTAATTCATTCGCACAAATGTATCCATTCTAATTCATTCATACGATCTATTCTAATTCATTCGTATGATCCATTCTAATTTATTCACACGATCTATTCTAATTCATTCATACGATTCATTCTAATTCATTCGCACGATCCATTCTAATTCATTCGTATGATCCATTCTAATTTATTCGCACGATCGATTCTAATTCATTCATATGATCCATTATTCATTCGTACGATCCATTCTAATTCTTTCGTACGATCCATTATAATTCATTCGCACGATCTATTCTAATTCATTCGTACAATCCATTCTAATTTATTCGTACAATCCATTCTAATTCATTCGCACTATCCATCCAAATTCATTCGTACGATCCATTCTAATTCATTCGTACGATCCATTCTAATTAGATCGTATGATCCATTCTAATTCATTCGCACAAATGTATCCATTTTAATTCATTCATACGATCCATTCTAATTTATTCATATGATCCATTCTAATTCATTCGCACGATCCATTCGAATTCATTCGTACGATCCATTCTAATTCATTCGTATGATCAATTCTAATTCATTCGTACGATCCATTCTAATTCATTCGTATGATCTATTCTAATTCATTCATCCGATCCATTCTAATTCATTCGTACGATCCATTCTAATTCATTTGTATGATTCATTCTAATTCATTCGAATGCATTCGTACGATTCATTCTAATTCATTCGCACGATCCATTCTAATTCATTCGTACGATTCATTCTAATTCATTCGCACGAATGTAACCTTTCTAATTCATTTGTATGTATCCATTCTAATTCATTCGTACGATCCATTCTAATCCATTCGTATGATCCATTCTAATCCATTCGTACGATCCATTCTAATCCATTCGTACGATCCATTCTAATTCATTCGCTCGAATGTATCCATTCTAATTCATTCGCACGATCCATTCTAATTCATTTGTACGATCCATTCAAACTCATTCATACAATCCATTCTAATTCATTCGTATGATCCATTCTAATTCATTCGCATGATCCATTCTAATTTATTCGCACGATCCATTCTAATTCATTCGTATGTTCCATTCTAATTCATTCGTACGATCCATTCTAATTCATTCATACGATCCATTCTAATTCGTTCATTCGCTTGAATGTATCCATTCTAATTCATTCGTACGATCCATTCTAATTCATTCGCATGAATGTATCCATTCTAATTCATTCGTACAATCCATTCTAATTCATTTGCACGATCCATTCTAATTCATTCCCATTATCCATTCTAATTCATTCGTACGATCCATTCTAATTCATTCGCTCGAATGTATCCATTCTAATTCTTTCATATGATCCATTCTAATTCATTCGCACGAATGTATCCATTCTAGTTCATTCGTACGCTCCATTCTAATTCATTCGTACGCTCCATTCTTATTCATCGCACAAATGTATCCATTCTAATTAATTCGTACGAATGAATTAGAATGGATACATTCGAGCGAATGAATTAGAATGGATCGTTCGAATGAATTAGAATGGATCAAAGGAATGAATTAGAATGGATCGTGCAAATGAATTAGAATGGATACATTCATGCGAATGAATTAGAATGGATCGTGCGAATGAATTAGAATATGATTCATTCTAATTCATTCGTACGATCCATTCTAATTCATTCGTACGATCTAATTCTAGTCCATTCGTACGATCCATTTTAATTCATTCGTACGATCCATTCTAATTCATTTGCTTGAATATATCTATTTTAATTTATTCGTACGAATGAATTAGAATGGATCGTACGAACGAATTAGAATGGATCGTACGAATGAATTAGAATGGATACATTCGTCCGAATGAATTAGAATAGATCGTACGATGAATTAGAATGGATTATACGAATGAATTAGATTGTACAAATGAATTAGAATGGATCGTACGAATGAATTAAAATGGATACATTCGAGCGAATGAATTAGAATGGATACATTTGTGCGAATGAATTAGAATGGATCGTACGAATGAATTAGAATGGATCGTATGATGCAATCTAATTCATTCGTCCAATGCGTTCTAATCCATTCGTATGATCCATTATAATTCATTTGTACGATCTATTCTAATTCATTCGCACGAATGTATCCATTCTAATTCATTCGTACGATCCATTCTAATTCATTCGTACGATCCATTCTAATTCATTCGTTCGATCCATTCTAATTCATTTGTACGATCCATTCTAATTCATTTGCACAAATGTATCCATTTTAATTCATTCGTACGATCCATTCTAATTTATTCAAACGATCCATTCTAATTCATTCGCACGATCCATTCGAATTCATTCGTACGATCCATTCTAATTCATTCGCACAGAAATGTAACCTTTCTAATTCATTTGTACGATCCATTCTAATTCATTTGTACGATCCATTCTAATCCATTCGTACGATCCATTCTAATCCATTCGTACGATCCATTCTAATTCATTCGTAGGAATGAATTAGAATAGATACATTCGTGCGAATGAATTAGAAGGGATACATTCGTGCGAATGAATTAGAATGGATCGTACGAACGAATTAGAATAGATCGTATGAACAAATTAGAATGGATCGTACGAATGAATTAGAATTGATACATTCGAGCGAATGAATTAATATGGATCGTACGAATGAATTAGAATGGATCATAGGAATAAATTAGAATGGATCTTGCAAATGAATTAGAATGGATACATTCGTTCGAATGAATTAGAATGGATCGTAGGAATGAATTAGAATGAATCGTACGAATGGATTAGAATGGATCGTACGAATGAATTAGAAAGGATCGTACAAATGAATTAGAAAGGTTACATTTGTGAGAATGAATTAGAATAGATCGTATGAATGAATTAGAATGGATCGTACGAATGGATTAGAATGGATCGTACGAATGGATTAGAATGGATCGTACGAATGAATTAGAATGGATATATTCGTGCGAATGAATTAGAATGGATTGTATGAATGAATTAGAATGGATCGTAGGAATGAATTAGAATGGTTACATTCGTGCGAATGAATTAGAATGGATCGTACGAATGAATTAGAATGGATACATTCGAGCGAATGAATTAGAATAGATCGTATGAATGAATTAGAATGGATCGTACAAATGAATTAGAAAGGTTACATTTGTGAGAATGAGTTAGAATGGATCGTATGAATGAATTAGAATGGATCATACGAATGAATTAGAATGGTTACATTCGTGCGAATGAATTAGAATGGATCGTACGAATGGATTAGAATGGATCGTACGAATGAATTAGAATGAATCGTACAAATAAATTAGAAAGGTTACATTTGTGAGAATGAATTAGAATGGATCGTACGAATGAATTATAATGGATCGTACGAATGGATTAGAATGGATCGTACGAATGAATTAGAATGGATCGTACGAATGAATTAGAATGGATACATTCGAGCGAATGAATTAGAATGGATCGTACGAATGAATTAAAATGGATCGTAGGAATGAATTAGAATGAATACATTCGTGCGAATGAATTAGTATGGATCGTACGAATGAATTAGAATAGATCGTACAAATGAATTAGAATGGATCGTACGAATGAATTAGAATTGATCATAAGAATGAATTAGTATGGATCGTACGAATGAATTAGAATGGATCGTACGAATGAATTAGAATGGATCGTGCGAATGAATTAGAATGGATACATTCGAGCGAATGAATTAGAATGGATTGTGCGAATGAATTAGAAAGGATCGTGCGAATGAATTTGAATGGATCGTGCGAATGCATTAGAATGGATCATACGAATAAATTAGAATGGATCGTACGAAAGAATTAGAATGGATACATTCGTGCGAATGAATTAGAATGGATCGTACGAATGAATTAGGCTGGAACGTACGAATAAATTAGAATGGATACATTCATGCAAATGAATTAGAATGGATCGTACGAATGAATTAGAATGGATCATATGAATGAATTAGAATGGATCGAACGAATGAATTAGAATAGATCATATGAATGGATTAGAATGGTTACATTCATGCGAATGAATTAGAATGGATCGTACGAATGGATTAGAATAGATCGTACGAATGGATTAGAACGCATTGTACGATTGAATTAGAATGGATCGTACGAATGAATTAGAATGGATACATTCGTGCGAATGAATTAGAATGGATTGTACGTATGAATTAGAATAGATTGTACGTGTGAATTAGAATGGATCGTGCGAATGAACTAAAATGGATACATACATTCATGCGAATGAATTAGAATGGATCGTATGAATGAGTTAGAATGGATCGTATGAATGAATTTGAATGGATACATTCCAGCGAATGAATTAAAATGGATCATATGAAAGAATTAGAATGGATCATACGAATGAATTAGAATGGATCGTACGAATGAATTAGAATGGATCATAGGAATGAATTAGAATGAATCGTACGAATGAATTAGAATGGATCGTACGAATGAATTAGAATGGATCGTGCGAATGAATCAGAATGGATACATTCATGCGAATGAATTAAAATGGATCGAACGAATAAATTAGAATGGATCATAGGAATGAATTAGAATGGATCGCACGAATGAATTAGAATGGTTATATTCGTGCGAATGAATTAGAACGGATCGTACGAATGGATTAGAATGGATCGTACAAATAAATTAGAAAGGTTACATTTGTGAGAATGAATTAGAATGGATCGTACGAATGGATTAGAATGGATCGTATGAATGGATTAGAATGGATCGTATGAATGAATTAGAATGGATCGTACGAATGAAATAGAATAGCTCATACGAATGAATTAGAATGAATCGTACGAATGAATTAGAATGGTTACATTCGTGCGAATGAATTAGAATAGATCCTACGAATGAAATAGAATGGATCGTACGAATGAATTAGAATGGATACATTTGTGCGAATGAATTAGAATGGATCGTGTGAATGAATTAGAATGAATCGTACGAATACATTAGAATGGATACATTCGTGCGAATGAATTAGAATGGATCGTACGAATGAATTAGAATGGATCGTGCGAATGAATTAGAATGAATTGTAGGAATGAATTAGAATGGATCGTACGAATGAATTAGAATGGATACGTTTGTACGAATAAATTAGAATGGATTGTACGAATGAATTAGAATGGATTGTATGAATAAATTAGAATGGATCGTACGAATGAATAAGAATTGATCGTGCGAATGAATTAGAATGGATACATTCTTGCGAATGAATTTGAATGGATCGTACGAATGGATCGTACGAATGAATTAGAATGGTTACATTCGTGCAAATGAATTAGAATGGAACATACAAATAAATTAGAATGGATACATTCGTGCGAATGAATTAGAATGGATCGTACAAATGAATTAGAATGGATCGTAGGAATGAATTAGAATGGATCATGCGAATGAATTAGAATGGATTGTACGAATGAATTAGAATGGATACATTTGTGCGAATGAATTAGAATGGATTGTGCGAATGAATTAGAATGGATCGTACGAATGAATTATAATGGATATATTTATGCGAATGAATTAGAATGGATCGAACGAATGAATTAGAATGGATACATTTGTGCGAATGAATTAGAATAGATCATACGAATGAATTAGAATGGATCGTACGAATGAATTAGAATGGATACATTTATGCGAATGAATTAGAATGGATCGTATATTCGTGCAAATAAAATAGAATGGATCATACGAATGAATTAGACTGGATCCACCGAATGAGTTAGAATGGATCATACGAATGAATTAGAATGGATCGTACGAATGAATTAGAATGGATTGTGCGAATGAATTAGAATGGATCGTATGAATAAATCAGAATGGATCGTGCGAATGAATTAGAATGGATCGTACGAATGAATTAGAATAGATCGTGCGAATGAATTAGAAACATTCGTGCAAATGAATTAGAATGGATCGTACGAATGAATTAGAATAGATCGTGCGAATGAATTAGAAACATTCGTGCAAATGAATTAGAATGAATTAGATTGCATCGTACGATCCATTCTAATCCATTCGTACGATCCATTCTTATTCATTCATACGATCCATTCTAATTCATTCGCACAATCCATTCTAATTCATTCGTACGATCCATTCTAATTCATTCGTGTGATCTATTCTAACTCATTCTATGTATCCATTCTAATTCATTCGTACGATCCATTCTAATTCATTCGCTCGAATGTATCCGTTCTAATTCATTCGTACGATCCATTCTAATTCGTTCGTACGATCCATTCTAATTCGTTCGTACGATCCATTCTAATTCATTCGCACGATCCATTCTAATTCATTCGCACAATCCATTCTAATTCATTCGCATGATCCATTCTAATTCATTCGTATGATACATTCGTGCGAATGAATTAGAATGGATCGTACGAATGAATTAGAATGGATCATACGATTGAATTTGAATGGATCGTACGAATGAATTAGAATGGATACATTTGTGCGAATTAATTAGAATGGATCGTACGAATGAATTAGAATGGATCGTATGAATGAATTAGAATGGATCGTACGAATGAATTAGAATGGATAGTGCGAATGAATTAGAATGGATCGTACGAATAAATTAGAATGGATACATTCGTGCGAATGAATTAGAATGGATCGTACGAATGAATTAGAATGGATCGTACGAATGAATTAGAATAGATCGTGTGAATTAATTAGAATGGATCGTACGAATGAATTAGAATGGATCGTGCAAATGAATTAGAATGGATCGTACGAATGAATTAGAATTGATATATTTGTGTGAATGAATTAGAATGGATCGTACGAATGAATTAGAATGGATCGTACGAATGAATTAGAATGGATCGTGCGAATGAATTAGAATGGATCGTACGAATGAATTAGAGTGGATCGTACGAAAAAATTAGAATGGATCGTGTGAATGAATTAGAATGGATCGTGCGAATGAATTAGAATGGATTGTAGGAATGAATTAGAATGGATACATTCGAGCGAATGAATTAGAATGGATCGAAGGAATGAATTAGAATGGATCATACGAATGAATTAGAATAGATCGTGCGAATGAATTAGAATGGATTGTACGAATGAATTAGAATGGATACACTCGTGTGAATGAATTAGAATGGATCGAACGAATGAATTAGAATGGATCGTACGATTCATTCTAATTCATTCGTATGATCCATTCTAATGCATTCGTACGATTCATTCTAATTCATTCGCACGATCCATTCTAATTCATTCGTACGATCCATTCTGATTCATTCGTACGATCCATTCTAATTCATTCGTACGATCCATTCTAACTCATTCGGTGGATCCATTCTAAATCATTCGTACGATCCATTCTAATTCAATCGCACGATCCATTCTAATTTATTCATACGATCCATTCTAATTCACTCCTATGATCCATTCTAATTCATTCGCACGAATGTATCCATTCTAATTCATTTGCACGATCCTTTCTAATTCATTCCTTTGATCCATTCTAATTCATTCGTACGATCCATTCTAATTCATTCGCTCGAATGTATCCATTCTAATTCATTCGTGCGATCCATTCTAATTCGTTCATACGATCCATTCTAATTTGTTCGTACGATCCATTCTAATTCGTTCGTACGATTCATTCTAATTCATTCGTACGATCCATTCTAATGCATTCGTACGATTCATTCTAATTTATTTGCACAATCCATTCTAATTCATTCGTACGATCCATTTTTATTCATTCATACGATCCATTCTAATTTATTCGCACAATCCATTCTAATTCATTCGTACGATCCATTCTAATTCATTCGTATGATCCATTCTAACTCATTCGGTGGATCCATTCTAATTCATTCGTACGATCCATTCTAATTCATTCGTATGATCATTCGTACGATCCATTCTAATTCATTCATATGATCAATTCTAATTCATTCGTACAATCCATTCTAATTCAGTCTTATGAATGTATCATACGAATGAATTAGAATGGATCATAGGAATGAATTAGAATGGATCGTGCAAATGAATGAGAATGGATACATTCGTGCGAATGAATTAGAATGGAACGTAGGAATGAATTAGAATGGATCGTACGAATGAATTAGAATGGTTTACATTCGTGCGAATGAATTAGAATGGATCATACGAATGGATTAGAATGGATCGTATGAATGAATTAGAAAGGATACATTCGAGCGAATGAATTAGAATAGATCGTAGGAATGAATTAGAATGGATCATACGAATGAATTAGAATGGATCGTGCGAATGAATTAGAATGGATTGTATGAAAGAATTAGAACGGATCGTACGAATGAATTAGAATGGATACATAGGAATGAATTAGAATGGATCATACGAATGAATTAGAATGGATCGTGCGAATGAATTAGAATGGATCGTGCGAATGAATCGTACGAATGCATTAGAATGGATCGCACGAATGAATTAGAATAGCTCATACGAATAAATTAGAATGAATCGTACGAATGAATTAGAATGGTTACATTCGTGCGAATGAATTAGAATGGATCGTACGAATGAATTAGAATGGATCATGCGAATGAATTTGAATGGATCATACAAATGAATTAGAATGGATACATTTGTGCGAATGAGTTAGAATGGATCATACTAATGAATTAGAATGGATCATACGAATGAATTCGAATGGATCATACGAATGAATTAGAATGGATCGTGCGAATGAATTAGAATGGATCGTATGAATGAATAAGAATGGATCGTACGAATGAATTAGAATGGATCGTGCGAAAGAATTAGAATGAATCGTACAAATGCATTAGAATGGATCGTACGAATGAATTAGAATGAATCGTACGAACAAATTAGAATGGATCGTACGAATGAATTAGAATGGATCGTATGAATGAATTAGAATGGATCGTCCGAATGAATTAGAATGGAAACATTCGAGCGAATGAATTAGAATGGATCGTACGAATGAATTAGAATGGATCATAGGAATAAATTAGAATGGATCGTGCAAATGAATTAGAATGGATACATTCGTGTGAATGAATTAGAATGGATCATAGGAATGAATTAGAATGGATCGTACGAATAAATTAGAATGGATCGTGTGAATGAATTAGAATGGATCGTACATATGAATTAGAATGGATCCACCGAATGAGTTAGAATGGATCATACGAATGAATTAGAATGGATCATACGAATGAATTAGAATGGATCGTACGAATGAATTAGAATGGATCGTATGATAGAATAAGAATGGATCGTACGAATGAATTAGAATGGATCGTGCGAATGAATTAGAATGAATCATACGAATGCATTAGAATGGATCGTACGAACGAATTAGAATGAATCGTACGATCCATTCTAATTCATTCATTCGCACGAATGTATCCATTCTAATTCATTCGTACAATCCATTCTAATTCATTCGCATGATCCATTCTATATCTTTCGTATGATCCATTCTAATTCATTCCTACAATCTATTCAAATTCATTCGCTCGAATGTATCCATTCTAATTCTTTCGTACAATCCATTCTAATTCATTCGCACGATCCATTCTAATTAATTCGTATGATCCATTCTAATTCATTCGTATGATCCATTCTAACTCATTCGCACAAATGTATCTATTCTAATTCATTCGTACGATCCATTCTAATTCATTCGCACGATCCATTCTAATTCACTCGTACGATCCATTCTAATTCATTCGCACGATCCATTCTAATTCATTCGTACGATCCATTCTAATTCATTCGTACCGTAGGAATGAATTAGAATGGATCGTACGAATGAATTAGAATGGATCGTACGAATGAATTAGAATGGTTACATTCATGCGAATGAATTAGAATGGATTAGAATGGATCGTACAAATGAATTAGAATGGTTACATTCGTGCGAATGAATTAGAATGGATCGTACGAATGAATTACAATGGTTACATTCATGCGAATGAATTAGAATAGATCGTACGAATGAATTAGAATGGATACATTTGTGCGAATTAATTAGAATGGATCGTACGAATGAATTAGAATGGATCGTACGAATGAATTAGAATGGATAGTGCGAATGAATTAGAATGGATCGTACGAATGAATTAGAATGGATACATTCGTGCGACTGAATTAGAATGGATCGTACGAATGAATTAGAATAGATCGTACAAATGAATTAGAATGGATCGTGCGAATGAATTAGAATTGATCAAACGAATGAATTAGAATGGATCATACGAATGAATTAGAATGGATCGTGCGAATAAATTAGAATGGATCGGACGAATGAATTCGAATGGATCGTACGATTCATTCTAATTCATTCGTACGATCCATTCTAATGCATTCGTACGATTCATTCTAATTCATTCACACGATCCATTCTAATTCATTTGTATGATCCATTCTAATTTATTTGCACGAATATACGATCCATTCTAATTTATTCACAAGAATGTATCCATTCTAATTCATTCGTATGATCCATTCTAATTTATTCGTACAAATGTATCCATTCTAATTCATTCGTATGATCCATTCTAATTCATTCGTACGATCCATTCTAATTCATTCGCATGAATGTATCCATTCTAATTCATTCGTACAATCCATTCTAATTCATTCGCACGATCCATTCTAATTCATTTGTATGATCCGTTCTAATTCATTCCTACGATCTATTCTAATTCATTCGCTCGAATGTATCCATTCTAAATCATTCGTTCGATCCATTCTAATTCATTCATACGATCCATTCAAATTCATTTGCATGATCCATTCTAATTCATTCGTACGATCCATTCTAATTCATTCTCATGAATGTAACCTTTCTAATTAATTTGTATGATCCATTCTAATTCATTCCTATGATCCATTCTAATTCATTCGTACGATCCATTCTAATTCATTCACACGAATGTATCTATTCTAATTCATTTGTACGATCCATTCTAATTCATTCGCACTATCCATTCTAATTCATTCGCACGATCCATTCTAACTCATTCGTACGATCCATTCTAATTCATTTGCACGATCCATTCTAATTCATTCGTACGATCCATTCTAATCCATTCGTACGATCCATTCTAATCCATTCGTACGATCCATTCTAATTCATTCGCACGAAGGTAACTATTCTAATTCATTCGTACGATCCATTCTAATTCATTCCTATGATCCATTCTAATTTATTCGCACGAATGTATCCATTCTAATTCATTTGCACGATCCATTCTAATTCATTCCTATGATCCATTCTAATTCATTCGCACGATCAATTCTAATTCATTCGTACGATCCGTTCTAATTTATTCATACAATCCATTCTAATTCATTCATACAATCCATTCTAATTTATTCGTACAAATGTATCCATTCTAATTCATTCGTACGATCCATTCTAATTAATTCGTACGATCCAGTCTAATCCATTCGTACGATCCATTCTAATTCATTTTCACAAATGTAACCGTTCTAATTCATTTGTACGATCCATTCTAAATCATTCGCACGATCCATTCTAATCCATTTGTACGATCCATTCTAATTCATTCGCACGAATGTAACCATTCTAATTCATTCGTACGATCCATTCTAATTCATTCCTACGATCCATTCTAATTCATTCGCACGAATGTATCCATTCTAATTCATTTGCACGATCCATTCTAATTCATTCCTATGATCCATTCTAATTCATTCGTACGATCCATTCTAATTCATTCGCTTGATTGTATCCATAAAAATTCATTCGTACGATCCATTTTAATCCATTCGTACGATCCATTCTAATTCATTCGTACAATACATTCTAATCCATTCTAATTCATTCGTACGATCCATTCTAATTCATTCGTACGATCCATTCTAATTCATTCGTATGATCCATTCTAATTCATTCTTATGTCTAATTCATTCTTACGATCCATTCAAATTCATTCGTACGATGCATTCTAATCCATTCATACGATCCATTCTAATTCATTTGTACGATCCATTCTAATTCATTCTCACAAATGTAACCTTTCTAATTCATTTGTACGATCCATTCTAATTCATTCGTACGATCCATTCTAATCCATTCCTACGATCCATTCTAATCCATTCGTACGATCCATTCTAATTCATTCGCACGAATGTAACCATTCTAATTCATTCGTACGATCCATTCTAATTCTTTCCTACGATCCATTCTAATTCCTTCGCACGAATGTATCCATTCTAATTCATTTGAACGATCCATTCTAATTCATTCCTATGATCCATTCTAATTCATTCGTACGATCCATTCTAATTCATTCGCTCGAATGTATCCATTCTAAGTCATTCGTATGATCCATTCTAATTCGTTCGTACGATCCATTTTAATTCGTTCGTACGATCCATTCTAATTCATTCGCACGATCCATTATAATTCATTCTCACGAATGTAACCTTTCTAATTCATTTCTATGATCCATTCTAATTCATTCGTACGATTCATTCTAATTCATTCGCACGATCCATTCTAATTCGTTCGTACGATCCATTCTAATTCATTCGTACGATCCATTCTAATCCATTCGTACGAATAATTCATTTCTATGAATGAATTAGAATGGATCGTATGAAATGATTAGAATGGATCATACGAATGAATTAGAATGGATCGTACGAACGAATTAGAATGGATTGTATGAACGTATTAGAATGGATCGTACGAATGAATTAGAATGGATACATCCGAGCAAATGAATTAGAATGGATCGTACGAATGAATTAGATTGGATCATAGGAATGAATTAGAATGGATACATTCGTGCGAATGAATTAGAATGGATCGTAGGAATGAATTAGAATGGATCGTACGAATGAATTAGAATGGTTACATTCGTGCGAATGAATTAGAATGGATCGTACGAAAGGATTAGAATGGATCGTACGAATGGATTAGAATGGATCGTACGAATGAATTAGAATGGATCGTACAAATGAATTAGAATGGTTACATTTGTGAGAATGAATTAGAATGGATCGTACGAATGGATTAGAATGGATCGTACGAATGGATTAGAATGGATCGTATCAATGGATTAGAATGGATCGTATGAATGAATTAGAATGGATCATACAAATGAATTAGAAAGGTTACATTTGTGAAATTGAATTAGAATGGATCGTACGAATGGATTAGAATGGATCGTGCGAATGAATTAGAATGGATACATTTGTGCGAATGAATTAGAATGGATCGTACGAATGAATTAGAATGGATCGTACGAATGAATTAGAATGGATCGTACGAATGAATTAGAATGGATCGTACAAATGAATTAGAATGCATACATTCGTGCGAATGAATTAGAATGGATCGTAGGAATGAATTAGAATGGATCGTATGAATGAATTAGAATGGATAGTGCGAATGAATTAGAATGGATCGTACGAATGAATTAGAATGGATCGTACGAATGAATTAGAATGCATACATTCGTGCGAATGAATTAGAATGGATCGTAGGAATGAATTAGAATGGATCGTATGAATGAATTAGAATGGATGGTGCGAATGAATTAGAATGGATCGTACGAATGAATTAGAATGGATCGTACAAATGGATTAGAATGGATCGTACGAATGGATTAGAATGGATCGTACGAATAAATTAGAATGGATCGTGCGAATGAATTAGAATGGATCGGACGAATGAATTAAAATAGATCGTGCGAATGAATTAGAATGAATAGTACGAATGTATTAGAATGGATCATACAAATGAATTAAAATGGATCGTATAAATGAATTGGAATGGATCGTACGAATGAATTAGAATACATCATGTGAATGAATTAGAATGGATCGTACGTTTGAATTAGATTGGATTGTGCGAATGAATTAGAATGGATACATTCGTGCGAATGAATTAGAATAGATCGTATGAATGAATTTGAATGGATTGTACGAATGAATTAGAATGGATACATTTGCACGAATGAATTAGAATGGATCGTACGAATGAATTAGAATGGATCATACGAATGGATTAGAATGGATCGTACGAATGAATTAGAATGGATCGTACAAATGAATTAGAAAGGTTACATTTGTGAGAATGAATTAGAATGGATCGTACGATCCAATTAGAATGGATCGTACGAATGGATTAGAATGGATCGTATGAATGGATTAGAATGGATCGTACGAATGAATTAGAATGGATCATACAAATGAATTAGATAGGTTACATTTGTGAGAATGAATTAGAATGGATCGTACGAATGGATTAGAATGGATCGTACGAATGGATTAGAATGGATCATACGAATGGATTAGAATGGATCGTACGAATGGATTAGAATGGATCGTACGAATGAATTAGAATGGATCATACAAATGAATTAGAAAGGTTACATTCGCGAGAATGAATTAGAATGAATCGTACGAATGCATTAGAATGGATACATTCGTACGAATGAATTAGAATAGATCGTACAAATGAATTAGAATGGATCGTACGAATGGATTAGAATGGATCGTACGAATGAAATAGAATGGATCGTACAAATGAATTAGAAAGGTTTCATTTGTGAGAATGAATTAGAATGGATCGTACGAATGAATTAGAATAGATCGTACAAATGAATTAGAATGGATCGTACGACCGAATTAGAATGGATCGTATGAACGAATTAGAATGGATCGTACGAATGAATTAGAATGGATCATAGGAATGAATTAGCATGGATCGTGAAAATGAATTAGAATGTATGAATGAATTAGAATGGATACATTCGTGCAAATGAATTAGAATAGATCGTACGAATGAATTACAATGGATCCACCGAATGAGTTAGAATGGTTCATACGAATGAATTAGAATGGATCGTACGAATGAATTAGAATTCTAATTCATTCGCTCGAATGTATCCATTCTAATTCATTTGTACGATCCATTCTAATTCGTTCATACGATCCATTCTAATTCGTTCGTACGATTCATTCTAATTCATTCCTACGATCTATTCTAATTCATTCGCTCGAATGTATCCATTCTAATTTATTCGTTCGATCCATTCTAATTCATTCCTACGATCCATTCAAATTCATTTGCATGATCCATTCTAATTCATTTGTACGATCCATTCTAATATATTCTCACGAATATAACCTTACTAATTCATTCGTATGATCCATTCTAATCCATTCATACGATCCATTCCAATCCATTCGTACGATCCATTCTAATCCATTCGTACGATCCATTCTAATATATTCATTCTCCCAAATGTAACCTTTCTAATTCATTTGTACGATCCATTCTAATTCATTCGTACGATCCATTCTAATCCATTCGTACGATCCATTCTAATCCATTCATACGGTCCATTCTAATTCATTCGCACGAATGTAACCATTCTAATTCATTCGTACGATCCATTCTAATTCATTCCTACGATCCATTCAAATTCATTCGCACGAATGTATCCATTCTAATTCATTTGCATGATCCATTCTAATTCATTCCTATGATCCATTCTAATTCATTCGTACGATCCATTCTAATTCATTCGCTCGAATGTATCCATTCTAATTCATTCGTACGATCCATTCTAATTAGTTCGTATGATCCATTCTAATTCGTTCGTTCGATCCATTCTAATTTGTTCGTACGATCCATTCTAATTCATTCGTCCGATCCATTCTAATTCATTCGCACGAATGTACCCATTCTAATTCATTCATATGATCCATTCTAATTCATTCGTACGATCCATTTTAATTAATTCTCAAGATCCATTCTAATTCAGTCGTATGAATGTATCCATTATAATTCATTCGTACGATCCATTCTAATTCATTCGTACGATCTAATTCATTCGTACGATCCATTCTAATTCATTCGTACGATCAATTCTAATTCATTCGCATGATCCATTCTAATTCATTCGTACGATCCATTCTAATTCATTCGTATGATCCATTCTAATTTATTCGTTCAAATATATCCATTCTAATTCATTCGTACGATCCATTCTAATTCATTCGCGCGATCCATTCTAATTCATTCATACGATCCATTCTAATTCATTCGTACGATCCATTCTTATTCATTCGTACAATCCATTCTAATTCAGTCGTATTAATGTATCCATTTTAATTCATTCGTACGATCTATTCTAATTCATTCGTACGATCTATTTCATTCGTACGATCCATTCTAATTCATTCGTACGATCGATTCTAATTCATTCGCACGATCCATTCTAATTCATTCGTACGATCCATTCTAATTCATTCATATGATCCATTCTAATTTATTCGTTCAAATATATCCATTCTAATTCATTCGCACGATCCATTCTAATTCATTCGCACGATCCATTCTAAATCATTCATACGATCCATTCTAATTCATTCGTATGATCAATTCTAATTCATTCGCACGATCCATTCTAATTCATTTGTACAATCTATTCTAATTCAATCGTACGATCTATTCTAATTCATTCGCACGAATATATCCATTATAATTCATTCGTACGATCCATTCTAATTCATTCGCATTATCCATTCTAATTCATTCGTACGATCCATTCTAATTCATTCGTACGATCCATTCTAATTAATTCGCATAAATGTATCCATTCTAATTCATTCATATGATCCATTCAAATTCAATCATATGATCCATTCTAATTCATTCGTACGATCCATTCTAATTCATTCGCACGAATGTATCATACGAATGAATTAGAATGGATCATGCGAATGAATTAGAATGGATTATGCGAATGAATTAGAATGGATCGTGCGAACGAATTAGAATGGATCGTACGAACGAATTAGAATGGATCGTACGAACGAATTAGAATGGATTGTACGAATGAATTAGAATGGATACATTCGAGCGAATGAATTAGAATGGATCATACGAATGAATTAGAATGGATCCACCGAATGAGTTAGAATGGATCATACGAATGAATTAGAATGGATCGTACGAATGAATTAGAATGGATCGAATGAATGAATAAGAATGGAACGTACGAATGGATTAGAATTGATCGTACGATGCAATCTAATTCATTCTAATTCATTCGCACGAATGTTTCAAATTCATTCGCACGATCCATTCTAATTCATTCGTACGATCCATTCTAATTTATTCACACGATCCATTCTTATTCATTCATACGATCCATTCTAATTCATTCGCACAATCCATTCTAATTTATTCGTACGATCCATTCTAATTCATTCGTATGATCCATTCTAACTCATTCGGTGGATCCATTCTAATTCATTCGTACGATCCATTCTAATTAATTTGCACAAATATACGATCCATTCTAATTCATTCGCACAAATGTATCCATTCTAATTCATTCGTATGATCCATTCAAATTCATTCGTAGGATCTATTCTAAATCATTCGCACAAATGTATCAATTCTAATTCTTTCGTTCGATCCATTCTAATTCATTCGCATAAATATATCCATTCTAATTCATTCGTACGATTCATTCTAATTCATTCGCACGATCCATTCTAATTCAATCGCACAAATGTATCCATTCTAATTTATTCATACAATCCATTCTAATTCATTCGCATGATCCATTCTAATTCATGCGTACGATCCATTCTAATTCATGCGTACGATCCATTCAAATTCATTCACAAGAATGTATCCATTCTAATTCATTCGCATGATCAATTCTAATTCATTCGTACGATCCGTTCTAATTTATTCATACAATCCATTCTAAGTCATTCGTACAATCCATTCTAATTTATTCGCACAAATGTACCCATTCTAATTCATTCATACGATCCATTCTAATTCATTCTTACGATTCATTCTAATTCATTCGCACGATCCATTCTAATCCATTCGCACGAATGTATCCATTCTAATGTATTCGTACGATTCATTCTAATTCATTCGCACGATCCATTCTAATTCATTCGTATGATCCATTCTAACTCATTCGGTGGATCCATTCTAATTTATTCGTACGATCCATTCTAATTCATTCGCACGATCCATTCTAACTCATTCGTACGATCCATTCTAATTCATTTGTACGATCCATTCTAGTATATTTGCACGAATATACGATCCATTCTAATTCATTCGCACAAATGTATCCATTTTAATTCATTCGTACAATCCATTCTAATTCATTCGTAAGATCTATTCTAATTCATTCACACGAATGTAACCATTCTAATTCATTCGTACGATTCATTCTAATTCATTCGTATGAGCTATTCTAATTCATTCATACGATCCATTCTAATTCATTCGTACGATCCATTCTAATCTATTCTAATTCATTCGTACGATCCATTCTAACTCATTCTCACAAATGTAACCTTTCTAATTCATTTGTGCGATCCATTCTAACTCATTCTCACAAATGTAACCTTTCTAATTCATTTGTACGATCCATTCTAATTCATTCGTATGATCCATTCTAATCCATTCGTACGATCCATTCTAATCCATTCGTACGATCCATTCTAATTCATTCGCACGAATGTTTCTATTCTAATTCATTTGTACGATCCATTCTAATTCATTTCTATGATCCATTCTAATTCATTCGTACGATCCATTCAACTTCATTCGCACGAATGTATCCATTCTAACTCATTCGCACGATCCATTCTAATTCATTCGTACGATCCATTCTAATTCGTTCGTACGATCCATTCGAATTCATTCGTACGATCCATTCTAATGCATTCATACAATTCATTCTAATTCATTCGCACGATCCATTCTAATTCATTCGTATGATCCATTCTAATTTATTTGCTCGAATATACGATCCATTCTAATTTATTCGCAAGAATGTATCCATTCTAATTCATTCGTACAATCCATTCTAATTTATTCGTACAAATGTATCCATTCTAATTCATTCGTACGATCCATTCTAATTCATTCGTACGATTCATTCTAATTCATTCGCACGATCCATTCTAATTCATTCGTACGATCCATTCTAATTCATTCGCACGAATGTATCCATTCTAATGCATTCGTACGATTCATTCTAATTCATTCGCACGATCCATTCTAATTCATTCGTACGATCCATTCTTATTCATTCATACGATCCATTCTAATTCATTCGCACAATCCATTCTAATTCATTCGTACGATCCATTTTAATTCATTCGTTTGATCCATTCTAACTCATTCGGTGGATCCATTCTAATTCATTCCTACGATCCAATCTAATTCATTCGCACGATCCATTCTAACTCATTCGTACGATCCATTCTAATTCATTTGTATGATCCATTCTAATTCATTCGTAAGATCCATTCGTACGATCCATTCAAATTCATTCGCAAGAATGTATCCATTCTAATGCATTCGCACGATCAATTCTAATTCTTTCGTACGATCCGTTCTAATTTATTCATACAAACCATTCTAATTCATTCGTACAATCCATTCTAATTTATTCATACAAATGTATCCATTCTAATCCATTCGTACGATCCATTATAATTCATTCGTACGATTCATTCTAATTTATTCGTACGATCCATTCTAATTCATTCATACGATCTATTCTAATTCATTCGCATGATCCATTCTAATTCATTCGTACGATCTATTCGAATTCATTCGTACAATCCATTCAAATTCATTCGTACGATGCAATCTAATTCATTCGCACGATCCATTTTAACTCATTCGGTGGATCCATTCTAATTCATTCGGTGGATCCATTCTAATTCATTCGTACAATCCATTCTAATTCATTCGCACGATCCATTATAATTTATTCGTACGATCCATTCTAATTCATTCGTACGATGTATTCTAATTCATTCGCATGATCCATTCTAATTCATTCGTACGATCCATTCTAATTCATTCGTACAATCTATTCAAATTCATTTGTATGATACAATCTAATTCATTCGCACCAATGTATCTATTCTAATTCATTCGTACAATGCGTTCTAATCCATTCGTACGATCCATTCTAATCCATTCGTACGATCCATTCTAATTCATTCGCATGAATGTAACCATTCTTATTCATTCATATGATCCATTCTAATTCACTCGTACGATCCATTCTAATTCATTCATATGATCCATTCTAATTCATTCGTACGATCCATTCTTATTCATTCATACGATCCATTCTAATTCATTCGTACAATCCATTCTAATTCATTCGTACGATCCATTCTAATTCATTCGTATGATCTATTATAACTCATTCGGTGGATCCATTCTAATTCATTCGTACGATCTATTCTAATTCATTCGCACGATCTATTCAAACTCATTCGTACGATCCATTCTAATTCAGTTGTACGATCCATTCTAATTTATTTGCACGAATATACGATCCATTCTAATTCATTCGCACAAATGTATCCATTCTAATTCATTCGTACGATGCATTCTAATTCATTCGTACGATGCATTCTAATTCATTAGCACGAATGTAACCATTCTAATTCATTCGTACGATTCATTCTAATTCATTCGTATGAGCTATTCTAATTCATTCGTACGATCCATTCTAATTCATTCGTACGATCCATTCTAATCCATTCGTACGATCCATTCGAATTCCTTTGTACGATCTATTCTAATTCATTCTCACAAATGTAACCTTTCTAATTCATTTGTACGATCCATTCTAATTCATTCATACGATCCATTCTAATTCGTTCATACGATCCATTCTAATTCGTTCGTACGATCCATTCTAATTCGTTCGTACGATCCATTCTAATTCATTCGTACGATCCATTCTAATTCATTCGCACGAATGTATCCATTCTAATGCATTCGTACGATTAATTCTAATTTATTCGCACGATCCATTCTAATTCATTCGTACGATCCATTCTTATTCATTCATACGATCCATTCTAATTCATTTATAAAAATAAATTAGAATGGATCGTACGAATGGATTAGCATGGATCGTGCGAATGAATTAGAATGGATCGTACGAACGAATTAGAATGGATCGTATGAACGAATTAGAATGGATCGTACGAATGAATTAGAATAAATATATTCGAGCGAATGAATTAGAATGGATCGTACGAATGAATTAGAATGGATCATTGGAATGAATTAGAATGGATCGTACGAATGGATTAGAATGCATTGTATGAATGAATTAGAATAGATCGTAAAAATGAATTAGAATGGATACATTCGTGCGAATGAATTAGAATGGATCGTACGAATGAATTAGAATGGATCGTGCGAATGAATTAGAATGGATAGTGTGAATGAATACGAATGAATTAGAATGGATACATTCGTGCGAATGAATTAGAATGGATCGTATGAATGAATTAGAATGGATCGTACGAATAAATTAGAATGGATCGTACGAATGAATTAGAATGGATCCACCGAATGAGTTAGAATGGATCATACGAATGAATTAGAATGGATCGTACGAATGAATTAGAATGGATACATTCGAGCGAATGAATTAGAATAGATCGTAGGAATGAATTAGAATGGATCATATGAATGAATTAGAATGGATCGTACGAAAGAATTAGAATAGATTGTACGAATGAATTAGAATCGATACATTCAAGCGAATGAATTAGAATAGATCGTAGGAATAAATTAGAATGGATCATACGAATGAATTAGAATGGATCGTGCGAATGAATTAGAATGGATTGTACGAATGAATTAGAATGGACACATACGTACGAATGAATTAGAATGGATCGTACGAATAAATTAGAATGGATCATGCGAATGAATTTGAATGAATTGTACGAATGAATTATAATGGATCGAACGAATGAATTTGAATGGATCATGCGAATGAATTAGAATAGCTCGTAGGAATGAATTAGAATGGATCATACGAATGAATTAGAATGGATCGTGCGAATGAATTAGAATGGATCGTACGAATGAATTAGAATGGATTGTACGAACGAATTAGACTGGATCGTACGAACGAATTAGAATGGATTGTAGGAACGAATTAGAATGGATCGTACGAATGAATTAGAATGGATACATTCGAGCGAATGAATTAGAATGGATCGTACGAATGAATTAGAATGGATCATAGGAATGAATTAGAATGGATCGTGCAAATGAATTAGAATGGATACATTCGTGCGAATGAATTAGAATGGATCGTAGGAATGAATTAGAATGGATCGTATGAATGGATTAGAATGGATCATATGAATGAATTAGAATGGTTACATTCGTGCGAATGAATTAGAATGGATCGTACGAATGGATTAGAATGGATCGTACGAATGGATTAGAACGCATTGTACGAATGAATTTGAATAGATACATTTGTGCGAATGAATTAGATTGCATCGTACGAATGAATTTGAATGGATTGTACGAATGAATTAGAATGGATCGTACGAATGAATTAAAATGGATCATGCGAATGAATTAGAATAGATCGTACGAATGAATTAGAATGGATCGTAGGAATGAATTAGAATGGATCGTGCGAATGAATTAGAATAGATCGTACGAATGAATTAGAATGGATCCACCGAATGAGTTAGAATGGATCATACGAATCAATTAGAATGAACCGTACGAATGAATTAGAATGGATTGTGCGAATGAATTAGAATGGATCGTATGAATGAATAAGAATGGATCGTACGAATGAATTAGAATGGATCGTGCGAATGAATTAGAATGAATCGTACGAAAGCATTAGAGTGGATCGTACGAATGAATTAGAATGAATCGTACGATCCATTCTAATTTATTCGTCCGATCCATTCTAATTCATTCACACGAATGTATCCATTCTAATTCATTCGTACAATCCATTCTAATTCATACGCACGATCCATTCTAATTCATTCGTATGATCCATTCTAATTCATTCCTACGATCTATTCTAATTCATTCGCTCGAATGTATCCATTCTAATTCATTCGTACAATCCATTCTAATTCATTCGCACGATCCATTCTAATTCATTCGTATGATCCATTCTAATTCATTCCTACGATCTATTCTAATTCATTCGCTCGAATATATCCATTCTAATTCATTCGTACGATCCATTCTATTTCATTCGTATGATCCATTCTAACTCATTCGGTGGATCCATTCAAATTCATTCGTACGATCCATTCTAATTTATCCGTACGATCCATTCTAATTCATTCGTACGATCCATTCTAATTCATTCACACGAATGTATCTATTCTAATTCATTCGTACGATCCATTCTAATTCATTCGCACTATCCATTCTAATTCATTCGCACGATCCTTTCTCGGAGCCTACATTCTACCGTCGCCTTGCTGGGATGCTACAGTATCTAACAATAACTCGACCAGATCTGTCCTTTGCTGTCAACTCCATATGTCAGTATATGCATGCACCAACTGATGCTCATTTTACAGCTTTTAAACGCATCCTCCGCTATGTTCGTGGTACTCTTGATTATGGTCTCCAGTTCTCTCGCGGTCCGCTCACTTTACGGGCGTACTCAGACGCGGATTGGGCCGGGGATGCAACTGATCGAAGGTCAACCTCTGGTGTTTGTCTTATGCTCGGGCCTAATCTTATATCCTGGTCAGCAAAAAAACAGGCCACTGTTGCTCGTTCTTCCACAGAGTCAGAATATCGGAGCCTGGCATCTGCTGCAGCTGACATCTCTTGGGTGCTAATGCTTTTACAGGAGCTTCGTTTCCATCTTCCTGATCTACCTCTCATTTGGTGTGACAATATTTCTGCCATCTCACTGGCTTCTAATTCGGTGTTTCATGCTCGAACGAAGCACATCGAAGTCGATTATCACTTCATTCGAGAGAAAGTTGTCAACAAGATGCTCAGAGTTCGCCATATTTCGACATTCGATCAAGTTGCTGACATTTTTACCAAAGCCCTCTCTACGTCTCGTTTTTGACTTCTTCGTGACAAGCTAATGGTCCATACTGACCCATCGCTTGAGGGGGGGTGATAAGATAACCGTTGATCTGTTTGATATAACTGCTGATAATATCTCTGTAACTAATGAGATCAGTTGTGTAACCAATTCCGTTATCACAACTGACTCTCTCACCTCTGTACCGAAATACTCTATTTAATGTGATGAATGGACGTCAGATACATTCGCACTATCCAGTCTAATTCATTCGCACGATCCATTCTAATTCATTCGTACAATCCATTCTAATTCATTCGCACGAATGTATCCATTCTAATTCATTTGTACGATCCATTCTAATTCATTCGTACAATGCGTTCTAATCCATTCGTACGATCCATTCTAATTCATTCCTATGATCCATTCTAATTCATTCGTACGATCCATTCTAATTCATTCGCTCGAATGTATCCATTCTAATTCATTCGTACGATCCATTCTAATTCGTTCATACGATCCATTCTAATTCGTTCGTACGATCCATTCTAATTCATTCGCACGATCCATTCTAATCCATTCGTACGATCCATTCTAATTCATTCGTACAAATGAATTAGAATGGATCGTATGAATGAATAAGAATGGATCGTACGAATGAATTAGAATAGATCGTGCGAATGAATTAGAATGAATCGTACGAATAAATTAGAATGGATCGTATGAACGAATTAGAATGGATCGTATGAACGAATTAGAATGGATCGTACGAATGAATTAGAATGGATACATTCGAGCGAATGAATTAGAATGGATCGTACGAATGAATTAGAATGGATCATAGGAATGAATTAGAATGGATCGTGCAAATGAATTAGAATGGATACATTCGTGCGAATGAATTAGAATGGATCGTAGGAATGAATTAGAATGGATCGTACGAATTAATTAGAATGGTTACATTCGTGCGAATGAATTAGAATGGATCGTACGAATGGATTAGAATGGATCGTACGAATGGATTAGAATGGATCGTACGAATGAAGTAGAATGGATCGTACAAATGAATTAGAAAGGTTACATTTATGAGAATGAATTAGAATGGATCGTACGAATGAATTAGAATGGATCGTACGAATGGATTAGAATGGATCATACGAATGAATTAGAATAGCTCATACGAATTAATTAGAATGAATCGTACAAATGAATTAGAATGGTTACATTTGTGCGAATGAATTAGAATAGATCATACGAATGAATTAGAATGGATCGTACGAATGAATTAGAATGGATACATTTGTGCGAATGAATTAGAATGGATCTTATATTCGTGCAAATAAATTAGAATGGATCATACAAATGAATTAGAATGGATCGTACGAATGAGTTAGAATGGATCGTGCGAATGAATTAGAATGGATCGTATGAATGAATTAGATTGGATCCACCGAATCAGTTAGAATGGATCATACGAATGAATTAGAATGGATCGTACAAATGAATTAGAATTCTAATTCATTCGCTCGAATGTATCCATTCTAATTCATTCGTACGATCCATTCTAATTCGTTCATACGATCAATTCTAATTCGTTCGTACGATCCATTCTAATTCGTTCGTACGATCTATTCTAATTCATTCGTATGATCCATTTTAATTCATTCTCATGAATGTAACCTTTCTAATTCATTTGTATGATCCATTCTAATTCATTCGTACGATCCATTCTAATCCATTCGTACGATCCATTCTAATCCATTCGTACGATCCATTCTAATTCATTCTCACAAATGTAACATTTCTAATTCATTTGTACGATCCATTCTAATTCATTCGTATGATCCATTCTAATCCATTCGTACGATCCATTCTAATCCATTCGTACGATCCATTCTAATTAATTCGCACGAATGTAACCATTCTAATTCATTCGTATGATCCATTCTAATTCATTCCTATGATCCATTCTAATTCATTCGCACGAATGTATCCATTTTAATTCATTTCCACGATCCATTCTAATTCATTCCTCTGATCCATTCTAATTCATTCGTACGATCCATTCTAATTCATTCGCTCGAATGTATCCATTCTAATTCATTCGTACGATCCATTCTAATTCGTTTATACGATCCATTCTAATTCGTTCGTACGATCCATTCTAATTCGTTCGTACGATCCATTCTAATTTATTCCTCCGATCCATTCTAATTCATTCGCACGAATGTATCCATTCTAATTCATTACGATCCATTCTAATTCATTTGTACGATCCATTCTAATTAATTCGCACGATCTATTCTAATTAAGTCGTATGAATGTATCCATTTTAATTCATTCGTACGATCCATTCTAATTCATTCATACGATCTAATTCATTCGTACGATCCATTCTAATTCATTCATACGATCGATTCTAATTCATTCGCACGATCCATTCTAATTCATTCGTACGATCCATTCTAATTCATTCGTATGATCCATTCTAATTTACTCGTTCAAATATATCCATTCTAATTCATTCGTACGATCCATTCTAATTTATTCGTACGATTCATTCTAATTCATTCGTACGATCCATTCTCATTCATTCGTACAATCCATTCTAATTCAGTCGTATGAATGTATCCATTTTAATTCATTCATACGATCTAATTCATTCGTACGATCCATTCTAATTCATTCGTACGATCGATTCTAATTCATTCGCACGATCCATTCTAATTCATTCGTATGATCCATTCTAATTCATTCGTATGATCCATTCTAATTTATTTATTCAAATATATCCATTCTAATTCATTCGTACGATCCATTCTAATTCATTTGCACGATCCAATCTAATTCATTCGTACGATCCATTCTAATTCATTTGTATGATCAATTCTAATTCATTCACACGATCCATTCTAATTCATTTGTACGATCTATTCTAATTCATTCGTACGATCCATTCTAATTCATTCGCACGAATGTATCCATTCTAATTCATTCGTACGATCCATTCTAATTCATCCGCACTATCCATTCTAATTCATTCATACTATCCATTCTAATTCATTCATATGATCCATTCTAATTCATTCGTACGATCCATTCTAATTAATTCGCACAAATGTATCCATTCTAATTCATTCGTACGATCCAATCAAATTCAATCGTATGATCCATTCTAATTCATTCGTACGATCCATTCTAATTCATTCGCACGATCCATTCTAATTCATTCGTGTGATTCATTCTAACTCATTCGGTGTATCCATTCTAATTCATTCGTACGATCCATTCTAATTCATTCGCTCGAATGTATCCGTTCTAATTCATTCGTACGATCCATTCTAATTCGTTCATACGATCCATTCTAATTCGTTCATACGATCCATTCTAATTCATTCGCACGATCCATTCTAATTCATTCGCACAATCCATTCTACGATCCATTCTTATTCATTCATACGATCCATTCTTATTCATTCGCACAATCCATTCTAATTCATTCGTACGATCCATTCTAATTCATTCGTATGATCTATTATAACTCATTCGGTGGATCCATTCTAATTCATTCGTACGATCTATTCTTATTCATTCGCACGATCTATTCAAACTCATTCGCACGATCTATTCAAACTCATTCGTACGATCCATTCTAATTCATTCGCACAATCCATTCTAATTCATTTGTACGATCCATTCTAATTCATTCGTATGATCCATTCTAACTCATTCGGTGGATCCATTCTAATTCATTCGTATGATCCATTCTAATTCATTCGCACGATCCATTGTAACTCATTCGTACGATCCACTCTAATTCATTTATACGATCCATTCTAATTTATTTGCTCGAATATACGATCTATTCTAATTCATTCGTACGATCCATTCGTACGATCCATTCAAATTCATTCACAAGAATGTATCCATTATAATTCATTCGCACGATCGATTCTAATTCATTTGTACGATCTGTTCTAATTTATTCATACAATCCATTCTAATTCATTTGTACAATCCATTCTAATTTATTCGTACAAATGTATCCATTCTAATTCATTCATACGATCCATTCTAATTCATTCGTATGATTAATTCTAATTTATTCGTACAATCAATTCTAATTCATTCATACGATCTATTCTAATTCATTCGCATGATCCATTCTAATTCATTCGTACGATCCATTCTAATTCATTCGTACAATCCATTCAAATTCATTCGTACGATGCAATCTAATTCATTCGCACGATCCATTCTAACTCATTCGGTGGATCCATTCTAATTCATTCGGTGGATCCATTCTAATTCATTCGTACGATCCATTCTAATTCATTCGCATGATCCATTCTAATTTATTCGTACGATCCATTCTAATTCATTCTTACGATCTATTCAATTTCATTCGCATGATCCATTCTAATTCATTCGTACGATCCATTCAAATTCATTCGTACAATCCATTCAAATTCATTCGTACGATGCAATCTAATTCATTCGCACAAATGTATCTATTCTAATTCATTCGTACAATGCGTTCTAATCAATTCGTGTGATCCATTCTAATCCATTCGTACGATCCATTCTAATTCATTCGCACGAATGTAACCATTCTAATTCATTCATATGATCCATTCTAATTCATTCGTACGATCCATTCTAATTCATTCGTACGATCCATTCTTATTCATTCATACGATCCATTCTAATTCATTCGCACAATCCATTCTAATTCATTCGTACGATCCATTCTAATTCATTCGTATGATCCATTATAACACATTCGGTGAATCCATTCTAAATCATTCGTACGATCCATTCTAATTCATTCGCACGATCCATTCTAATTTATTCGTACGATCAATTCTAATTCATTCGTACGATCTATTCTAATTCATTCGCATGATCCATTCTAATTCATTCGTACGATCCATTCTAATTCATTCGTACAATCCTTTCTAATTCATTCGTCCAATCCATTATAATTCATTCGCACGAATGTATCCATTCTAATTCATTCGTACGATCCATTCTAATTCATTCGCACGATCCATTCTAATTCATTCGTATGATCCATTCTAATTCATTCCTACGATCTATTCCAATTCATTCGCTTGAATGTATCCATTCTAATTCATTCGTTCGATCCATTCTAATTCATTCGTACGATCCATTCAAATTCATTCGCATGATCTATTCTAATTCATTCGTACGATCCATTCTAATTCATTCTCACGAATGTAACCTTTCTAATTCATTTGTATAATCTATTCTAATTCATTCGTACGATCAATTCTAATCCATTCGTACGATCCATTCTAATCCATTCTTACGATCTATTCTAATTCATTCGTATGATCCATTCTAATTCAATCTCACAAATGTAACTTTTCTAATTCATTTGTACGATCCATTCTAATTCATTCGTACGATCCATTCTAATCAATTCGTACGATCAATTCTAATTCATTCGCACGAATGTAACCATTCTAATTCATTCGTACGATCCATTCTAATTCATTCCTACGATCCATTCTAATTCATTCGCACGAATATATCCATTCTAATTCATTTGCACGATCCATTCTAATTCATTCCTATGATCCATTCTAATTCATTCGTACGATTCATTCTAATTCATTCGCTCGAATGTATCCATTCTAATTCATTCGTACGATCCATTCTAATTCGTTCATAAGATTCATTCTAATTCGTTCGTACGATCCATTCTAATTCGTTCGTACGATCCATTCTAATTCATTCGCATGATCCATTCTAATTCATTTGAACGATCAATTTTAATTCATTCGCATGATTTATTCTAATTCATTCGTATGATACATTCGTGCAAATGAGTTAGAATGGATCATACGAATGAATTAGAATGGATCGTACGAATGAGTTAGAATGGATTATGCGAATGAATTAGAATGGATATATTCGTGCGAATGAATTAGAATGGAATGTAAGAATGACTTAGAATGGATCGTACGAATGAATTAGAATGGATCGTACGAATGGATTAGAACGTATTGTACGAATGAATTAGAATGGATCGTACGAATGGATTAGAATGGATCGTACGAATGAATTAGTATGGATAGCTTAGAGCGAATGAATTAGAATGGATCGTAGAAATGAATAAGAATGGATCATAGGAATGAATTAGAATGGATCGTGCAAATGAATTAGAATGGATACATTCGTGCGAATGAATTATAATGGATCGTAGGAATGAATTAGAATGGATCGTACGAATGAATTAGAATGGTTATATTCGTGCGAATAAATTAGAATGGATCGTACGAATGGATTAGAATGGATCGTACGAATGGATTAGAATGGATCGTATGAATGAATTAGAATGGATCGTACAAATGAATTAGAAAGGTTACATTTGTGAGAATGAATTAGAATGGATCGTACGAATGAATTAGAATGGATCATACGAATGGATTAGAATGGATCGTACGAATGAATTAGAATGGATTCTACGAATGCATTAGAATGGATACATTTGTGCGAATGAATTAGATTGGATCGTACGAATGAATTAGAATGGATCGTGCGAATAAATTAGAATGGATCGTACGAATGAATTAGAATGGATCGTGCGAATGAATTAGAATGGATCGTACGAATGAATTAGAATGGATATATTTGTGCGAATGAATTAGAATGGATCGTACGAATGAATTAGAATGGATCGTACAAATAAATTAGAAAGGTTACATTTGTGAGAATGAATTTGAATGGATCGTACGAATGGACTAGAATGGATCGTACGAATGAATTAGAATGGATCATGCGAATGAATTTGAATGGATCGTACGAATGAATTAGAATGGATCGAACGAATGAATTAGAATGGATACATTCGAGCGAATGAATTAAAATAGATCAAAGGAATGAATTAGAATGGATCATACGAATGAATTAGAATGGATCGTGTGAATGAATTAGAATGGATTGTACGAATGAATTAGAACGGATACATTCGTGCGAGTGAATTTGAATAGATCGGACGAATGAATTAGAATGGATCGTACGATTCATTCTAATTCATTCGTACGATCCATTCTAATGCATTCGTACGATTCATTCTAATTCATTCGCACGATCCATTCTAATTCATTCGTACGATCCAATCTTATTCATTCATACGATCCATTCTAATTCATTCGCATAATCCATTCTTATTCATTCGTACGATCCATTCTAATTCATTCGTATGATCCATTCTAACTCATTCGGTGGATACATTCTAATTCATTCGTACGATCCATTCTAATTCATTCGCACGATCCATTCTAATTTATTTGTACGATCCATTCTAATTCATTCGTACGATCTATTCTATTTCATTCACACGAATATAACCATTCTAATTCATTCGTACGATTCATTCTAATTCATTCGTATGAGCTATTCTAATTCATTCGTACGATCCATTCTAATTCATTCGTACGATCCTTTGTAATTCATTCATACAATCCATACGATCCATTTTAATTCGTTCGTACGATCCATTCTAATTCATTCGTACGATCCATTCTAATTCATTCGCACGATCCATTCTAATTCATTCGTATGATCTATTCTAATTCATTCCTATGATCTATTCTAATTCATCGCTCGAATGTATCCATTCTAATTCATTCGTTCGATCCATTCTAATTCATTCGTACGATCCACTCAAATTCATTCGTACGATCCATTCTAATTCATTCGTACGATCCATTGTAATTCATTCGCACATTCTAATTCATTCGCTCGAATATATCCATTCTAATTCATTCGTACGATCCATTCTAATTCATTCTCACGAATGTAACCTTTCTAATTCATTTGTATGTATCCATTGTAATTTAATCGTACGATCCATTCTAATTCATTCGCACGATCCATTCTAATTCATTCGTACGATCCATTCTAATTCATTCGCACGAATGTATCCATTATAATGCATTCATACGATTCATTCTAATTCATTCGCACGATCCATTCTAATTCATTTGTACGATCCATTCTAATTCATTTGTCCGATCCATTGTAATTCATTCGCACGAATGTATCCATTCTAATTCATTCGTACAATCCATTCTAATTCATTCTCACGATCCATTCTAATTCATTCGTATGATCCATTCTAATTCATTCCTACGATCTATTCTAATTCATTCGGATGAATGTATCCATTCTAATTCATTTGCACGATCCATTCTAATTCATTCCTATGATCCATTCTAATTCATTCGTAGGATCCATTCTAATTCATTCGCTCGAATGTATCCATTCTAATTCATTCGTACGATCCATTCTAATTCGTTCATACGATCCATTCTAATTCGTTTGTACGATCCATTCTAATTCATTCATACAATCCATTCTAATTCATTCGCATGATCCATTCTAATTCAATCGCACAAATATATCCATTCTAATTCATTCGTACGATCCATTCTAATTCATTCGTACGATCCATTCTAATTCCGTACGAATGAATTAGAATGGATCGTACGAATGAATTAGAATAGATCGCGCGAATGAATTAGAATGGATCATACGAATGAATTAGAATGGATCGTGCGAATGAATTAGAATGGATCGTACGAATGAATTAGACTGGATCGTACGAATGAATTAGAGTGGATCGTATGAATGAATTAGAATGGATCGTGTGAATGAATTTGAATGGATCGTGCGAATGAATTAGAATGGATTGTAGGAATGAATTAGAATGGATACATTCGAACGAATGAATTAGAATGGATCGAAGGAATGAATTAGAATGGATCATACGAATGAATTAGAATGGATCGTGCGAATGAATTAGAATGGATTGTACGAATGAATTAGAATGGATACACTCGTGCGAATGAATTAGAATGGATCGAACGAATGAATTAGAATGGATCGTACGATTCATTCTAATTCATTCGTACGATCCATTCTAATGCATTCGTACGATTCATTCTAATTCATTCGCACGATCCATTCTAATTCATTCGTACGATCCATTCTAATTCATTCGTACGATCCATTCTAATTCATTCTTACGATCCATTCTAACTCATTCGGTGGATCCATTCTAATTCATTCGTACGATCCATTCTAATTCAATCGCACGATCCATTCTAATTTATTCGTACGATCCTTTCTAATTCACTCCTATGATCCATTCTAATTCATTCGCACGAATGTATCCATTCTAATTCATTTGCACGATCCTTTCTAATTCATTCCTTTGATCCATTCTAATTCATTCGTACGATCCATTCTAATTCATTCGCTCGAATGTATCCATTCTAATTCATTCGTACGATCCATTCTAATTCGTTCATACGATCCATTCTAATTTGTTCGTACGATCCATTCTAATTCGTTCGTACGATACATTCTAATTCATTCGTACGATCCATTCTAATGCATTCGTACGATTCATTCTAATTTATTCCCACAATCCATTCTAATTCATTCGTACGATCCATTCTTATTCATTCATACGATCCATTCTAATTTATTCGCACAATCCATTCTAATTCATTCGTACGATCCATTCTAATTCATTCGTATGATCCATTCTAACTCATTCGGTGGATCCATTCTAATTCATTCATACGATCCATTCTAATTCATTCGTATGATCATTCGTACGATCCATTCTAATTCATTCGTACGATCAATTCTAATTCATTCGTACAATCCATTCTAATTTAGTCTTATGAATGTATCATACGAATGAATTAGAATGGATCATAGGAATGAATTAGAATGGATCGTACAAATGAATGAGAATGGATACATTCGTGCGAATGAATTAGAATGGATCGTAGGAATGAATTAGAATGGATCGTACGAATGAATTGGAATGGTTACATTCGTGCGAATGAATTAGAATGGATCGTACGAATGGATTAGAATGGATCGTACGAATGAATTAGAAAGGATACATTCGAGCGAATGAATTAGAAAAGATCGTAGGAATGAATTAGAATGGATCATACGAATGAATTAGAATGGATCGTGCGAATGAATTAGAATGGATTGTATGAAAGAATTAGAACGGATCGTACGAATGAATTAGAATGGATACATAGGAATGAATTAGAATGGATCATACGAATGAATTAGAATGGATCGTGCGAATGAATTAGAATGGATCGTGCGAATGAATTAGAATGAATCGTACGAATGCATTAGAATGGATCGCACGAATGAATTAGAATAGCTCATACGAATGAATTAGAATGAATCGTATGAATGAATTAGAATGGTTACATTCGTGCGAATGAATTAGAATGGATCGTACGAATGAATTAGAATGGATCATGCGAATGAATTTGAATGGATCATACAAATGAATTAGAATGGACACATTTGTGCGAATGAGTTAGAATGGATCATACTAATGAATTAGAATGGATCATACGAATGAATTCGAATGGATCATACGAATGAATTAGAATGGATCGTGCGAATGAATTAGAATGGATCATATGAATGAATAAGAATGGATCGTACGAATGAATTAGAATGGATCGTGCGAAAGAATTAGAATGAATCGTACGAATGCATTAGAATGGATCGTACGAATGAATTAGAATGAATCGTACGAACAAATTAGAATGGATCGTACGAACGAATTAGAATGGATCGTATGAATGAATTAGAATGGATCGTACGAATGAATTAGAATGGAAACATTCGAGCGAATGAATTAGAATGGATCGTACGAATGAATTAGAATGGATCATAGGAATGAATTAGAATGGATCATGCAAATGAATTAGAATGGATACATTCGTGCGAATGAATTAGAATGGATCATAGGAATGAATTAGAATGGATCGTACGAATAAATTAGAATGGATCGTGCGAATGAATTAGAATGGATCGTACATATGAATTAGAATGGATCCACCGAATGAGTTAGAATGGATCATATGAATGAATTAGAATGGATCATACGAATGAATTAGAATGGATCGTACGAATGAATTAGAATGGATCGTATGATAGAATAAGAATGGATCGTACGAATGAATTAGAATGGATCGTGCGAATGAATTAGAATGAATCGTACGAATGCATCAGAATGGATCATACGAACGAATTAGAATGAATCGTACGATCCATTCTAATTCATTCATTCGCACGAATGTATCCATTCTAATTCATTCGTACAATCCATTCTAATTCATTCGCACGATCCATTCTAATTCTTTCGTATGATCCATTCTAATTCATTCCTACAATCTATTCTAATTCATTCGCTCGAATGTATCCATTCTAATTCATTCGTACAATCCATTCTAATTCATTCGCACAATCCATTCTAATTCATTCGTATGATCTATTCTAATTCATTCGTATGATCCATTCTAACTCATTCGCACAAATGTATCTATTCTAATTCATTCGTACGATCCATTCTAATTCATTCGCACGATCCATTCTAATTCACTCGTACGATCCATTCTAATTCATTCGCACGATCCATTCTAATTCATTCGTACGATCCATTCTAATTCATTCGTACCGTAGGAATGAATTAGAATGGATCATACGAATGAATTAGAATGGTTACATTCATGCGAATGAATTAGAATGGATTAGAATGGATCGTACAAATGAATTAGAATGGTTACATTCGTGCGAATGAATTAGAATGGATCGTATGAATGAATTAGAATGGTTACATTCGTGCGAATGAATTAGAATAGATCGTACGAATGAATTAGAATGGATACATTTGTGCGAATTAATTAGAATGGATCGTACGAATGAATTAGAATGGATCGTACGAATGAATTAGAATGGATAGTGCGAATGAATTAGAATGGATCGTACGAATGAATTAGAATGGATACATTCGTGCGAATGAATTAGAATGGATCGTACGAATGAATTAGAATAGATCGTACAAATGAATTAGAATGGATCGTGCGAATGAATTAGAATTGATCAAACGAATGAATTAGAATGGATCATACGAATGAATTAGAATGGATCGTGCGAATGATTTAGAATGGATCGTACGAATGAATTAGAATAGATATATTTGAACGAATAAATTAGAATGGATCGTACGAATGAATTAGAATGGATCGTGCGAATGGATTAGAATGGATCGTATGAATGGATTAGAATGGATCGTACGAATGGATTAGAATGGATCGTAGGAAAGAATTATAATGGATACCTTTGTGCATATGAATTAGAATGGATCATACGAATGAATTAGAATGGATCATATTAAAGAATTAGAATGGATCGTACGAATGAATTAGAATGGATACATTCTTGCGAATGAATTAGAATGGATCGTGCGAATCAATTAGACTGGATCGTGCAAATGAATAAGAATGGATCATACGAATGAATTAGAATGGATCGTACGAATTAATTAGAATGGATACATTCGTGCGAATGAATTAGAATGGATTGTATGAATAAATTAGAATGGATCGTACGAATGAATTAGAATGGTTACATTCGTGCGAATGAATTAGAATGGATCGTTCGAATGGATTAGAATGGATCGTACGAATGGATTAGAATGGATCGTACGAATGAATTAGAATGGATCGTACAAATGAATTAGAAAGGTTACATTTGTGAGAATGAATTAGACTGGATCGTACGAATGAATTAGAATGGATCATACGAATGGATTGGAATGGATCATACGAATGGATCTGAATGAGTTAGAATAGATCATACGAATGAATTAGAATGGATCGTACGAATGAATTAGAATGGATTGTGCGAATTAATTAGAATGGATCGTATGAATGAATAAGAATGGATCGTACAGATGAATTAGAATGCATCGTGCAAATGAATTAGAATGGATACATTCGTGCAAATGAATTAGAATGGATCGTGTGAATTAATTAGAATAGATCGTACGAATGAATTAGAATGGATATATTTGAACGAATAAATTATAATGGATCATACGAATAAATTAGAATGGATCGTATGAATGAATTAGAATGGATCGTGCGAATGAATTAGAATCGATCGTACGAATGAATTAGAATGGATCGTACGAATGAATTAGATTGTACGAATGAATTAGAATGGATCGTAGGAATGAATTAGAATGGATCGTACGAATGAATTAGAATGGTTACATTCGTGCGAATGAATTAGAATGGATCGTATGAATGGATTAGAATGGATCGTACGAATGAATTAGAATAGATCATGCGAATGAATTAGAATGGATTGTACGAATGAATTAGAATCGATCGTACAAATGAATTAGAAAGGTTACATTTGTGAGAATGAATTAGAATGGATCGTACGAATGAATTAGAATGGATCGTACGAATGAACTAGAATGGATACATTCGTGCGAATGAATTAGATTGGATCATACGAATGAATTAGAATAGATCGTACGAATGGATTAGAATGGATCGTACGAATGGATTAGAATGGATCATACAAATGAATTAGAAAGGTTATATTTGTGAGAATGAATTAGAATGGATCCTGCGGATTAATTAGAATGGATCGTACGAATGAATTAGAATGGATCGTACGAATGAATTAGAATGGATACATTTGTGCGATGAATAAGAATGGAGCGTACGAATGAATTAGAATGGAGCGTACGAATGAACTAGAATGGATACATTCATGCGAATGAATTAGAATGGATTGCACGATTGAATTAGAATGGATACATTCGTGCGAATGAATTAGAATGGATCGTGCAAATAAATTAGAATGGATACATTCGTGCGAATGAATTAGAATGGATCGTACGATGAATTAGAATGGTTACATTCGTGCGAATGAATTAGAATGGATCGTACGAATGAATTAGAATGGTTACATTCGTGCGAATGAATTAGAATGGATCGTACGAATGGATTAGAATGGATCGTATGAATGAATTAGAATGGATCGTACAAATGAGTTAGAAAGGTTACATTTGTGAGAATGGATTTGAATGGATCGTACGAATGAATTAGAATGGATCGTATGAAAGGATTAGAATGGATCATACGAATGGATTAGAATGGATCGTGCGAATGAATTAGAATGGATCGTATGACCATTCCAATTCATTTGTACGATCCATTTTAATTCATTCGCATGATCCATTCTAATTCATTCGTATGATACATTCATACGACTGAATTAGAATGGATTGTACGAATGAATTAGAATGGATCGTACGAATGAATTAGGATGGATCGTGCGAATAAATTAGAATGGATCGTACGAATGAATTAGAATGGATATATTCGTACGAATGAATTAGAATGGATTGTACGAATAAATTAGAATGGATCGTACGAATGAATTAGAATGGATCATGTAAATGAATTTGAATGGATCGTACGAATGAATTAGAATGGATCGTACGATCCATTCTAATACATTCTCACAAATGTATCCATTCTAATTCATTCGTATGATCCATTCTAATTCATTCGCACGATCCATTCTAATTTATTTGCTCAATCCATTCTAATTCATTTGTACGATCTGTTAGGGGTAGCTGAAACCCCTATATCTTGGACAACGATGTATCGTGTGTCAAACTCGTGCTGGAACACGTCCAGGAGTTGGAACCCTCAAATCCGTATGAGCTCGATCGAACGGCTATCAGGAGCGAGATCCACATTGGGCTGTATGGGCACCTTGTATCTAAGTGCATTACATCTAAAGCTCGGTGAATCGCTTAGACAAAGTACGCTCAGGAGCTCATCCCCAGCTCGCAAGGAGCTCGCCCCAGCTCGCAGGGAGCTCGCCCCCAGCTCGCAGGGAGCTCGCCCCCAGCTCGCAGGGAGCTCGCCCCAGCTCGCATGGAGCTCGCCCCCAGCTCGTAGGGAGCTCGCCCCCAGCTCGCAAGGAGCTCGCCCCAGCTCGCAAGGAGCTCGCCTCCCAGCTCGCAAGGAGCTCACCCCAGCTCGCAAGGAGCTCGGCCTCCCAGCTCGCAAGGAGCTCGCCCCAGCTTGCAAGGAGCTCGCCCCCAGTTCGCAAGGAGCTCGCCCCCATCCCCTGGAGCTCGCCCTCAGTTCACCCTTTTCTGTGGATCTCATAGACCCCAGGAATCCAAAGGATAAGGAACTCGCATGGGAGCACACCCTCGCCCCCCAGCTCGAGAAGAAGCTCGCCCCCACCTCTCACACTGGAGCCCGCCCTGAGGCTCGTGCGGGAATTTTGGCCAAAGAGAAAACTTAGAAGGGCATCAACGAACGCCGGTAGAACGCTCAAAGAGATCGCCAGGCCGTTCCAGTTGTCGAAGAGGTCGCCCTCTCCGGAGCCCGACTCTTAGCAATAGGGATAAAGTGGCAGATCGCCCGAACCCATTGTCGAAGAGGTCGCCCTCCTAAGAGCCCGACTCTTGACAAAGGCTGCCAGGTGTCGAAACCCCACTGAAGCTACGTGGACGGTTGTGATCCACGGAAGCCCGCCCGAGTCGGTTTGAGACCTCCCAGACTTGAACATTCTAGAAAATCCACCTGGCAGCGACAGAACATCAACTGTCCCCTACTACACCGCCAGGCGAGCTAGGCGACAAAGGCTGTCAGGAGCACATGTGTCCAAGGCTGCCAGAGGCCCATGTGAGATGGAACGTGGGGGTCTAGAAGGTGCCCGAAAGAACTACCACATGTCGCATCCCGATAGGTCACAGACGTCTATAAATGCCCACCCCCAGGATCCAAAGTACAGGATGGAAATTCTCATCCCTACCACTTTCGTCTATGACCACGCTCCATCAATCACCTGAGACTGACTTGTGCGTCGGAGGGTCTGCGCTCCTAAGGGAGCCAGCCATTCTCACGTTTTTATTTGTCTTGCAGGTAGCGTGCACGGACCAGTGAAAAATATCCCCAAACACGATCCATTCTAATTCATTCGTATGATCAATTCTAATTCATTCGTACAATCCATTCTAATTCAGTCGTATGAATGTATCATACGAATGAATTAGAATGGATCATGCGAATGAATTAAAATGGATCATACAAATGAATTGGAATGGATCGTACGAATGAATTAGAATACATCATGTGAATGAATTAGAATGGATCGTATGAAAGAATTTAAATGGATCGTACGAATGAATTAGAATGGATCGAACGAATAAATTAGAATGGATACATTCGAGCGAATGAATTAGAATAGACCGTAGGAATGAATTAGAAGGGATCATACGAATGAATTAGAATGGATCGTGCGAATGAATTAGAATGGATTGTACGAATGAATTAGAATGGATACATTCGTGCGAATGAATTAGAATGGATCGGACGAATGAATTAGAATGGATCGTACGATTCATTCTAATTCATTCGTACGATCCATTCTAATACATTCGTACGATTCATTCTAATTCATTCGCACGATCCATTCTAATTCATTCGTATGATCCATTCTAATTTATTTGCACGAATATACGATCCATTCTAATTTATTCGTAAGAATGTATCCATTCTAATTCATTCGTACAATTCATTCTAATTTATTCGTACAAATGTATCCATTCTAATTCATTCGTACGATCCATTCTAATTCATTCGTACGATTCATTCTAATTCATTGTACGATCCATTCTAATTCATTCGTACGATCCATTCTAATTCATTCGCACGAATGTATCCATTCTAATTCATTCATACAATCCATTCTAATTCATTCGCACGATCCATTCTAATTCATTCATATGATCTATTCTAATTCATTCCTATGATCTATTCTAATTCATTCGCTCGAATGTATCCATTCTAATTCATTCATTCGATCCATTCTAATTTATTCGTACGATCCATTCAAATTCATTCGCATGATCCATTCTAATTCATTCGTACGATCCATTCTAATTCATTCTCACGAATGTAACCATTCTAATTCATTTGTATGATCCACTCTAATTCATTCATACGATCCATTCTAATCCATTCGTACGATCCATTGTAATTCATTCATACAATCCATTCAGATTCATTCGCACAAATGTATCCATTCTAATTCATTCGTACGATCCATTGTAATTCATTCGTACGATCCATTCTAATTCATCGCACAAATGTATCCATTCTAATTTATTCGTACGATCCTTTCTAATTCATTCGCACAATCCATTCTAATTCTTTCATATGATCCATTCTAATTCATTCGCATGAATGTATCTATTCTAATTCATTCTCACAAATGTAACCTTCGTACGAATGTATCATACAAATGAATTCGTACGATCCATTCTAATTCGTTCATACGATCCATTCAAATTCATTCGCATGATCCATTCTAATTCATTTGTACGATCTATTCTAATTCATTCGTACGATCCATTCTAATTCATTCGTACGATCTATTCTAATGCATTCGTACGATTCATTCTAATTCATTCGCATGATCCATTCTAATTCATTCGTACGATCCATTCTAATTCATTCGCACGATCTATTCTAATTCATTCGTACATTCCATTCTAATTCATTCGTCCGATCCTTTCTAATTCATTCGCACGAATGTATCTATTCTAATTCATTTGTACGATCCATTCTAATTCATTCGTATGATCCATTCTAATTCATTCGCATGATCCATTCTAATTCATTCGCACAAATGTATCCATTCTAATTCATTCGCTCGAATGTATCCATTTTAATTCATTCGTACGATCCATTCTAATTCATTTGTATGATCCATTCTAATTTATTGCTACGATCCATTCTAATTCATTCGCTCGAATATATCCATTCTAATTCATTCGTTCGATCCATTCTAATTCATTCGTATGATCCATTCTAATTCATTCCTACGATCTATTCTAATTCATTCGCTCGAATGTAACCATTCTAGTTCATTCGCACGAATGTATCCATTCTAATTCATTTCCACGATCTATTCTAATTCATTCCTATGATCAATTCTAATTCATTCGTACGATCCATTCTAATTCATTCGCTCGAATGTATCCATTCTAATTCATTCGTAAAATCCATTCTAATTCATTCATACGATCCATTCTAATTCATTCCTACGATCCATTCTAATTCATTCGTACGATCCATTCTAATTCATTCATACGATCCATTCTAATTCATTCGCATGATCCATTCTTATTCATTCGTACGATCCATTCTAATTCATTCGCACGATCCATTCTAATTTATTCGTACGATCCATTCTAATTTATTCGTACGATCTATTCTAATTCATTCGCACGAATATAACCATTCTAATTCATTCGTACGATTCACTCTAATTCATTCGTATGAGCTATTCTAATTCATTCGTATGATCCATTCTAATTCATTCGTACGATCCATTGTAATTCATTCATACAATCCATTCAGATTCATTCGCACAAATGTATCCATTCAAATTCATTCGTACGATCCATTCTAATTAATTCGCACGATCCATTCTAATTCAGTCGCATGAATATATCCATTCTAATTCATTCGTACGATCCTTTCAAATTCATTCGTACAATCCATTGAATTAGAATGAGTCGTAGAATGGATCGTACGAATGAATTAGAAAGGATCGTACGAATGAATTAGAATGGATATATTCGTGCGACTGAATTAGAATGGATCGTGCGAATTAATTAGAATGGATCGTACGAATGAATTTGAATGGATACATTTGTACGAATGAATCTGAGTGGATTGTATGAATGAATTACAATGGATCGTACGAATGAATTAGAATGGATCGTAGGAATGAATTAGAATAGCTCATACGAATGAATTAGAATGAATCGTACGAATGAATTAGAATGGTTACATTCGTGCGAATGAATTAGAATGGATCGTACGAATGAATTAGAATGGATCGTATCAATAAATTAGAATGGATCGTACGAATGAATTAGAATGGATCATGCGAAGGAATTTGAATGGATCGTACGAATGAATTAGAATGGATCGAACGAATGAATTAGAATGGATACATTCGAGCGAATGAATTAGAATAGATCGTAGGAATAAATTAGAATGGATCGTACGAATGAATTAGAATGGTTACATTCGTGCGAATGAATTAGAATGGTTACATTCGTGCGAATGAATTAGAATGGATCCATTCTTATTCATTCATACGATCCATTCTAATTCATTCGCACAATCCATTCTAATTCATTCGTACGATCCATTCTAATTCATTCATACAATCCATTCTAATTCATTCACATCAATATATCTATTCTAATTAATTCGTATGATCCATTCTAATTCATTCGTATGATCCATTCTAACTCATTCGTTGGATCCATTCGAATTCATTCGTACGATCCATTCTAATCCATTCTAATTCATTCGCACGATTCATTCGTACGATCCATTCTAATATATTCGTACGATCCATTCTAATTCATTCGTACGAGGCAATCTAATCCATTCTAATTCATTCGTACGAGGCAATCTAATCCATTCTAATTCATTCGTACGAGGCACTAATTCATTCACACGAATGAATTAGAATGGATTGTACGAATGAATTAGAATAGATCGTGCGAATGAATTAGAATGGATCGTACGAAAGAATTAGAATGGATCGTACGAATGAATTAGAATGAATCGTACGAATGCATTAGAATGGATCGTACGAATGAATTAGAATGAATCGTACGATCCATTCTAATTCATTCGTCCGATCCATTCTAATTCATTCGCACGAATGTATCCATTCTAATTCATTCGTACAATCCATTCTAATTCATTCGCACGATCCATTCTAATTCATTCGTATGATCCATTCTAATTCATTCCTACGATCTATTCTAATTTATTCGCTCGAATGTATCCATTCTAATTCATTCATTCGATCCATTCTAATTCATTCGTACGAATGTAACCATTCAAATTCATTCGTATGATTCATTCTAACTCATTCGTACGATCCATTCTAATTCATTCGTACGATCCATTCTAATTCATTCCTATGATCCATTCTAATTCATTCGTACGATCCATTCTAATGCATTCGTACAATTCATTCTAATTCATTCACACGATCCATTCTAATTCATTCGTACGATCCATTGTAATTCATTCATATAATCCATTCAGATTCATTCGCACAAAAGTATCCATTCAAATTCATTCGTACGATCCATTCTAATTAATTCGCATGATCCATTCTAATTCATTCGCACGAATGTATCCATTTTAATTCATTCATACGATCCATTTTAATTCATTCGTACGATCCATTCTAATTCATTCGCACGAATGTATCCATTCTAATTCATTCGTACGATCAATTCTAATTCATTCGTATGATCCATTCTAATTCATTCGCGCGATCCATTCAAATTCATTCACGCGATCCATTCTAATTCATTGGCACGATTCATTCTAATTCATTCATACGATCCATTCAGATTCATTCGCACGAATGTATCCTTTCTAATTCTTTCGCACAATCCAATCTAATTCATTCGTACGATCCATTCTAAGTCATTCGCACGATCTATTCTAATTCATTCGTACAATCCATTCTAATTCATTCGTACGATCCATTCTAATTCATTCGCACTATCCATTCTAATTCATTCGTACGATCCATTCTAATTCATTCGCACAATCCATTCTAATTCATTCGTACGATCCATTCTTATTCATTCATACGATCCATTCTAATTCATTCGCACAAATGTATCTATTCTAATTCATTCGTACAATGCGTTCTAATCCATTCGTACGATCCATTCTTATTCATTCGTACAATCCATTCTAATTCATTCGTACGATCCATTCTAATTCATTCGTATGATCCATTCTAACTCATTCGGTGGATCCATTCTAATTCATTCGTACGATCCATTCTAATTTATTTGCACGAATATACGATCCATTCTAATTCATTCGCACAAATGTATCCATTCTAATTCATTTGTGTTTGAATGAATTAGAATGGATCGTACGAATGAATTAGAATGGATCGTGCGAATGAATTAGAACGGATCGTACGAATAAATTAGAATGGATCGTGCGAATGAATTAGAATGGATCGTACGAATGAATTAAAATGGATACATTTGTGCGAATGAATTAGAATGGATCATACGATTAAATTTGGATGGATCGTACGAATGAATTAGAATGGATACATTTGTGCGAATTAATTAGAATGGATCGTACGAATGAATTAGAATGGATCGTCCGAATGAATTAGAATGGATCTTGCGATTGAATTAGAATAGATCGTACGAATGAATTAGAATGGATACATTCGTGCGAATGAACTAGAATGGATACATACATTCATGCGAATGAATTAGAATGGATCATATGAATGAGTTAGAATGGATCGTATGAATGAATTAGAATGGATTGCATGAGTGAATTAGAATGGATCATACGAATGAATTGGAATGGATCGTATGAATGAACTAGAATGGATACATTCATGCGAATGAATTAGAATGGATCATATGAAAAAATTAGAATGGATCGTGCGAATGAATTAGAAAGGATCATACGAATGAATTAGAATGGATATATTCGTGCGAATGAATTAGAATGGATCGTACGAATGAATTAGACTGGATCTTACGAATAAATTAGAATGGATACATTCATGCAAATGAATTAGAATGGATCATACGAATGAATTAGAATGGATCATACGAATGAATTAGAATGAATCGTACAAATGAATTAGAATGGATCATATGAATGAACTAGAATGGTTACATTCGTGCGAATGAATTAGAATGGATCGTACGAATGAATTAGATTAGAATGGATAGTAGGAATGAATTAGAATGGATCGTACGAATGGATCATGCGAATGAATTAAAATGGATCGTACGAATGAATTAGAATGGATCGTACGAATGAATTAGAATGGATATATTCGTGCGAATGAATTAGAATGGATTGTGCGAATGAATTAGAACGGATTGTACGAATGAATTAGAATGGATCGTGCGAATGAATTAGAATGGATCGTATGAATGAATAAGAATGGATCGTACGAATGAATTAGAATGGATACATTCGAGGGAATGAATTAGAATGGATTAGAGTGAATCGTACGAATGAATTAGAATGGATCGTACGAATGAATTAGAATGGATCGTACGAATGAATTAGAATATATTGTACGAATGGATTAGAATGCATTGCACGAATGAATTAGAATGGATCGTACGAATGGATTAGAATGGATCATACGAATGAATTAGAATGGATCGTACGAATGAATTAGAATGGATACATTCGAGCGAATGAATTAGAATGGATCGTACGAATGAATTAGAATGGATCGTGCGAATGAATTAGAATGGATCGTCCAAATGAATTAGAATAGATACATTCGTGAGAACGAATTAGAATGGATCGGACGAATGAATTAGAATGGATCGTGCGAATGAATTAGAATGGATCGTGCGAATGAATTATAATGGATCGTACGAACGATTTAGAATTAGATCATACGAATGAATTGGAATGCATTCAAATTTATTCGTACGATGCAATCTAATCCATTCGCACGAATGTATCCATTATAATTCATTCGCACGATCCATTTTAATTCATTCGTACAATCCATTCTTATTCATTCATACGATCCATTCTAATTCTTTCGTACGATCCATTCTAGTGAATTAGAATGGATCGTACGAAAGGATTAGAATGGATACATTCGTGCGAATGAATTAGAATGGATCGTAGGAATGAATTAGAATGGATCGTACGAATGAATTAGAATGGTTACATTCGTGCGAATGAATTAGAATGGATCATACGAATGAATTATAATGGATCGTACGAATAAATTAGAATGGATCGTTCTAATTCATTCCTACGATCCATTCTAATTCATTTGCAGGAATGAATTATATTTCGTACGAATGGATTAGAATGGATCGTGCGAATGAATTAGAATGGATCGTACGAATGAATTAGAATGGATACATTCGTGCGAATGAATTAGAATAGATCGTATGAATGAATTATAATGGATCGTGCGAATGAATTAGAATGAATCGTACGAATGAAAATGGATCATGCGAATGAATTTGAATGGATCGTACGAATGAATAATAATGGATCGTACGAATGAATTAGAATGGATACATTCGAGCAAATGAATTAGAATAGATACATTCGAGTGAATGAATTAGAATAGATCGTAGGAATGAATTAGAGCGGATCATACGAATGAATTAGAATGGATCGTGCGAATGAATTAGAATGGATTGTACGAATGAATTAGAATGGATCGTACGAATGGATTAGACCGCATTGTACGAATGAATTAGAACAGATACATTTGTGCGAATGAATTAGATTGCATCATACGAATGAATTTGAATGGATTATACGAATGAATTAGAATGGATCGTACGAATGAATTAGAATGGATCATGCGAATGAATTAGAATAGATCGTACGAATGAATTAGAATGGATCGTACGAATAAATTAGAATGGACCGTGCGAATGAATTAGAATGGATCGTACGAATGAATTAGAATGGATCCACCGAATGAATTAGAATGGATCGTACGAATGAATTAGAATGGATCGTACGAATGAATTAGAATGGATACATTCGAGCGAATGAATTAGAATGGATTGTACGAATGAATTAGAATGGATCATAGGAATGAATTAGAATGGATCGTGCAAATGAATTAGAATGGATACATTCGTGCGAATGAACTAGAATGGATCGTGCGAATGAATTAGAATGGAGTGTACGAATGAATTAGAATGGATCGTACGAATGAATTAGAATGGATACATTCGTGCGAATGAATTAGAATGGATCATACAAACGAATTAGAATGGATCGTGCGAATGAAATAGTATGGATTGTACGAATGAATTATAATGGATACATTTGTACGAATAAATTAGAATGGATTGTACGAATGAATTAGAATGGATCGTACGAATGAATTAGAATGGATGATATGAAATAATTAGAATGGATCGTGCGAATGAATTGGAAAGGATCGTACGAATGAATTAGAATGGATATATTCGTGCGAAAGAATTAGATTGCATCGTACGAATGAATTTGAATGGATTGTACGAATGAATTAGAATGGATCGTACGAATGAATTAGAATGGATCATGCGAATGAATTAGAGTAGATCGTGCAAATGAATTAGAATGGATCATAGGAATGAATTAGAATGGATCGTACGAATAAATTAGAATGGATCGTGCGAATGAATTAGAATGGATCGTACGAATGAATTAGAATGGATACATTTATCAGAATGAATTAGAATGGATCGTACGAATGCATTAGAATGGATACATTCATGAGAATGAATTAGAATGGATCGTACGAATGGATTAGAATGGATCGTACACATGAATTAGAAAGGTTACATTTGTGAGAATGAATTAGAATGGATCGTACGAATGAATTAGAATGGATCGTACGAATGAATTAGAATGGATTGTGTGAATGAATAAGAATGAATCGTACGATTGCATTAGAATGGATACATTCGTAAGAATGAATTAGAATGGATCGTACGAATGAATTAGAATAGATCATGCGAATGAATTTGAATGGATCGTACAAATGAATTAGAATGGATCGTACGAATGAATTAGAATGGATACATTCGTGCGAATGAATTAGAATAGATCGTAGGAATGAATATGAATGGATCGTACGAATGAATTAGAATGTTTACATTCTTGCGAATGAATTAGAATGGATCGTACGTAGGAATGAATTAGAATGGATCGTACGAATGAATTAGAATGGATCGTACGAATGGATTAGAATGGATCGTGCGAATGAATTAGAATGGATCATATGAATAAATTAGAATTGATCGTAGGAATGAATTAAAATGGATACATTTGTGCGAATGAATTAGAATGGATCATACGATTTAATTAGAATGGATCGTACGAATGAATTAGAATGGATCGTATGAATGAATAAGAATGGATCGTACGAATGAATTAGAATGGATCGTGCGAATGAATTAGAATGAATCGTACGAATGCAATAGAATGGATCGTACGAATGAATTAGAGTGAATCGTACGATCCATTCTAATTCATTCGTCCGATCCATTCTAATTCAATCGCACGAATGTATCCATTCTAATTCATTCGCACGATCTATTCTAATTCATTCACACAATCCATTCTAATTCATTCGTCCGATCCATTCTAATTCATTTGCATGAATGTATCCACTCTAATTCATTCGCACGATCCATTCTAATCCATTCGTACGATCCATTCTAATTCATTCGTACGATCCATTCTAATCATTCGTACAATCCATTCTAATTCATTCGTACGATCCATTCTAATTCATTCGTACGATCCATTCTAATTCATTCGTACGATCCATTCTAATTCATTCGTACGATTCATTCTAATGCTTTCGCACGATCCATTCTAATTCATTCGTACGATCTATTCTAATTCATTCATATGATCCATTCTAATTGATTCGTACGATCCATTCTAATTAGATCGTATGATCCATTCTAATTCATTCGCACAAATGTATCAATTTTAATTCATTCGTACGATCCATTCTAATTTATTCATACGATCCATTCTAATTCATTCGCACGATCCATTCTAATTCATTCCTACGATCTATTCTAATTCATTCGTACGATCCATTCTAATCCATTCGTACGATCCATTCTAATTCATTCGCACGAATGTAACCATTCTAATTCGTTCATACGATCCATTCTAATTCATTCGTACGATCCATTCTAATCCATTCGTACGATCCATTCTAATTCATTCGCATGATCCATTCTAATTCATTCGCACAAATGTATCCATTCTAATTCATTCGTACAATCCATTCTAATTTATTCATACGAATAAATTAGAATGGATACATTCATGCAAATGAATTAGAATGGATCGTACGAATGAATTAGAATGGATCATACGAATAAATTAGAGTGGATCGTACGAATGGATTAGAATAAATCGTACGAATGCATTAGAATGGATCGTACGAATAGATTAGAATGGATCGTACGAATGGATTAGAATGGATCATACAAATGAATTAGAAAGGTTACATTCGTGAGAATGAATTAGAATGAATCGTACGAAAGAATTAGAATGGTTACATTCGTGCGAATGAATTAGAATGGATCGTACGAATAAATTAGAATGGATCGTGCGAATGAATTAGAATGGATCGTACAAATGAATTAGAATGGATCGCATGAATAAATTAGAATGGATCGTACGAATGAATTAGAATGGATCGTACGAATGAATTAGAATGGATCGTACGAATGAATTAGAATGGATCGTGCGAATGAATTAGAATGGATCGTACGAATGAATAAAAATGGATTGTATGAATGAATTAGAATGGATCGTACGAATGTATCCATTCTAATTCATTCATACGATCCATTCTAATTCGTTCGTACGATACATTCTAATTCGTTCGTACAATCCATTCTAATTCATTCGCACGATCCATTCTAATTCATTCGCACGATCGATTCTAATTCATTCGTACGATCCATTCTAATTCATTCGTACGATCCATTCTAATTCTTTCGTATGATTCATTCTAATTCATTCGCATGATTTTTTCTAATTCATTCGTACAATCCATTCTAATTCATTCGTACGATCCATTCTAATTTATTCGGACTATCCATTCTAATTCATTCGTACGATCCATTCTAATTCATTCGTACGAACCATTCTAATTCATTCGTACAAATGCATCCATTCTAATTCATTCGTACGATCAATTCTAATTCATTCATACGATCTATTCTAATTCATTCGTACGATCTATTCCAGTTCATTTGTACGATCCATTTTAATTCATTCGCATGATCCATTCTAATTCATTCGTATGATACATTCATACGACTGAATTAGAATGGATTGTACGAATGAATTAGAATTGATCATACGAATGAATTAGAATGGATCGTACGAACGAATTAGAATGGATCGTGCGTACGATCCATTCTAATTCATTCGTATAATCTATTCTAATTCATTCGCATGATCCATTCTAATTCATTCGCACGATCAATTCTAATTCATTCCTACGATCCATTCTAATTCATTCGTACGATACATTCTAATTTATTCATACGATCCATTCTAATTCATTCGCACAAATATATCCATTCTAATTTATTCGCACAAATGTATCCATTCTAATTTATTTGCACGAATATACGATCCATTCTAATTCATTCGCACAAATGTATCCATTCTAATTCATTCGTACGATCCATTCTAATTCATTCGTATGATCTATTCTAATTCATTCGCACGAATGTAACCATTCTAATTCATTCGTACGATTCATTCTAATTCATTCGTATAAGCTATTCTAATTCATTCGTACGATCCATTTTAATTCATTCGTATGATCCATTCTAATCCATTCGTGCGATCCATTCTAATCCATTCGTACGATCCATTCTAATTCATTCTCACAAATGTAACCTTTCTAATTCATTTGTACGATCCATTCTAATTCATTCGGACGATCCATTCTAATTCATTCGAATGAATTAGAATGGATACATTCGAGTGAATGAATTAGAATGGATCGTGCGATGAATTAGAATGGATCATACGAATGGATTAGAATGGATCGTACGAATGAATTAGAATGGATCATACAAATGAATTAGAAAGGTTACATTCGTGAGAATGAATTAGAATGGAACATACGAATGAATTAGAATTCGTCCGTACGATCCATTCTAATCCATTCGCACAAATCCATTCTAATCCATTCGTACGATCCATTCTAATTCATTCGTACGATCCATTCTAATTTATTCGTATGATCCATTCTAACTCATTCGGTGGATCCATTCTAATTCATTCGTACGATCCACTCTAATTCATTCGCACGGTCCATTCTAATTTATTCGTACGATCCATTCTAATCCATTCGTACGATCCATTCTAATTCATTCGCACGAATGTAACCATTCTAATTCATTCGTACGATCCATTCTAATTCGTTCCCACGATCCATTCTAATTCATTCGCACGAATGTATCCATTCTAATTCATTTGGACGATCCATTCTAATTCATTCCAATGATCCATTCTTATTCATTCGCACCGATCCATTCTAATTCATTCGCACAAATGTATCCATTCTAATTCATTCGTACAATCTATTCTAATTCATTCGCACGATCCATTCTAATTCATTTGTATGATCAATTCTAATTCATTCGCACGATCCATTCTAATTCATTCATACGATCCATTCTAATTCATTTGCACGAATGTAACCATTCTAATTTATTCGCATGATCCATTCTAATTCTTATTCATTCGTACGATCCATTCTAATACATTCGTGTGAATGAATTAGAATGGATCGTAGGAATGAATTAGAATGGATCGTACGAATGAATTAGAATGGATCGTACGAATGGTTTAGAATGGATCGTACGAATGGATTAGAATGGATCATACGAATGAATTAGAATGGATACATTCGAGCGAATGAATTAGAATGGATCGTACAAATGGATTAGAATGGATCGTACAAATGGATTAGAATAGATCGTACGAATGAATTATAATGGATCGTGCGAATGAATTTGAATGGAGCATACGAATGAATTAGAATGGATCATGCGAATGAATTAGAATGGATCGTACGAATGAATTAGAATGGATCGTACGAGTCAATTAGAATGGATCGTGCGAATAAATTTGAATGGAGCGTACGAATGAATTAGAATAGAGCGTACGAATAAACTAGAATGGATACATTCGTGCGAATGAATTAGAATGGATCATATAAAAGAATTAGAATGGATCGTGTGAATGGATTAGAATGGATCGTACGAATGAATTAGAATAGATCGCACGAATTAGAATGGATCATGCGAATGAATTAGAATGGATCGTGCGAATGAATTAGAATGGATCGTGCGAATGAATCAGAATGGATCGTACGAATGTAACTATTCTAATTCATTCGTACGATTCATTCTAATTCATTCACACGATCCATTCTAATTCATTCGCATAAATATATCCATTCTAATTCATTCGTACGATCCATTCTAATTCATTCGCACGATCCATTCTAAATCATTCGCACAAATATATCCATTCTAATTCATTCGTACGATCCATTCTTATTCATTCATACGATCCATTCTAATTCATTTGCACGATCCATTCTAATTCATTCGCACTATCCATTCTAATTCATTCGCACGATCCATTCTAATTCATTCGTACGATCCATTCTAATTCATTCGCACGAATGTATCCATTCTAATTCATTTGTACGATACATTCTAAATCATTCGTACAATGCGTTCTAATCCATTCGTACGATCCATTCTAATTCATTTCTATGATCCATTCTAATTCATTCTTACGATCCATTCTAATTCATTCGCTCGAATGTATCCATTCTAATTTATTCGTACAATCCATTCTAATTCATTCGCACGATCCATTCTAATTCATTCGTATGATCCATTCTAATTCATTCCTACGATCTATTCTAATTCATTCGCTCGAATGTATCCATTCTAATTCATTCGTTCGATCCATTCTAATTCATTCGTACGATCCATTCTAATTCATTCGTACGATCCATTCTAATTCATTCTTACAAATGTATCTATTCAAATTCATTCGTACAATGCATTCTAATCCATTCGTACGATCCATTCTAATCCGTTCGTTTGATCCATTCTAATTCATTCGCACGAATGTAACCATTCTAATTCATTCATATGATCCATTCTAATTCATTCGTACGATCCATTCTAATTCATTCGTACGATCCATTCTAATTCGTTCGTACGATCCATTCTAATTCATTCGTACGATCCATTCTAATTCATTCTCACAAATGTAACCTTTCTAATTCATTTGTACGATCCATTCTAATTCATTCTTACAATCCATTCTAATGCATTCGTACGATCCGTTCTAATTCATTCGTATGATCCATTCTAATTCATTCGGTGGAATGTAACCATTCTAATTCATTCGTACGATCCATTCCAATCCATTCGTACGATCCATTCTAATTCATTCGTACGAATCCATTCTAATTTATTCCTACGATCCATTCTAATTCATTCGCACGATCCATTCTAATTCATTCGTACGATCTATTCTAATTCATTCGCATGATCCATTCTAATTCGTCCGATCCATTCTAATTCATTCGTACGAGCCATTCTAATCTATTCGCACGATCTATTCTAATTCTTTCGTACGATCCATTCTAATTCATTCGTATGATCCATTCTAACTAATTCGGTGGATCCATTCTAATTCATTCGTACGATCCATTCTAATTCATTCGCACGATCCATTCTAATTTATTCGTACGATCCATTCTAATTCATTCGTACGATCTATTCTAATTCATTCGCACAAATGTAACCATTCTAATTCATTCGTACGATCCATTAGAATGGATCGTACGAATGAATTTGAATGGATCGTACAAATGAATTAGAATGGATCGAACGAATGAATTAGAATGGATACATTCGAGCGAATGGATTAGAAAAGATCGTGGGAATGAATTAGAATGGATCATACGAATGAATTAGAATGGATCGTGCGAATGAATTAGAATGGATTGTACTAATGAATTAGAATGGATCGTAAGAATGAATTAGAATGGATCGTACGAATGAATTAGAATGAATCGTACAAATGAATTAGAATGAATCGTACGAATGAATTAGAATGGATCGTACGAATGAATTATAATGGATACATTTGTACGAATCAATTAGAATGGATTGTACGAATGAATTAGAATGGTTACATTCTTGCGAATAAATTAGAATGGATCGTATATTCGTGCAAATAAATTAGAATGGATCATACGAAAGAATTAGAATGGATCGTGTGAATGAATTAAAATGAATCGTACGAATGCATTAGAATGGATCGTACGAATGAATTAGAATGAATCGTACAATCCATTCTAATTCATTCATTCGATCCATTCTAATTCATTCGCACGAATGTATCCATTCTAATCCATTCGTACAATCTATTCTAATTCATTCGCACGATCCATTCTAATTCATTCGTATGATCCATTCTAATTCATTCCTACGATCTACTCTAATTCATTCGCTTGAATGTTTCCACTCTAATTCATTCGTTCGATCCTTTCTAATTAATTCGAACGATGCATTCTAATTCCTTCGCACGTTCCATTCTAATTCATTCGCACGATCCATTCTAATTCTTTCATATGATCCATTCTAATTCATTCGTACTATCCATTCTAATCCATTCGTACGATCCATTCTAATTCATTCCTATGATCCATTCCAATTCATTCGTACAATCCATTCTAATTCATTCATACGATCCATTCTAATTCATTCGTACGATCCATTCTAATCCATTCTATTTCATTCGCACGAATGTAACCATTCTAATTCATTCGTACGATCCATTCTAATTCATTCGTACGATCCATTCTAATCCACTCGTACGATCCATTCTAATCCATTCGTACGATCCATTCTAATTCATTCGTACGATCCATTCTAATTCATTCTCACAAATGGAACCTTTCTAATTCATTTGTACAATCCATTCTAATTAATTTGTACAATCCATTCTAATTCATTCGCACGAATGTATCTATTCTAATTCATTCGTACGATCCATTCTAATTCATTCGCATGATCCATTCTAACTCATTCGGTGGATCCATTCTAATTCATTCGTACGATCCATTCTAATTCGTTTGCACGATCCACTCCAATTTATTCGTACGATCCATTCTAATTCATTCGTACGATCTATTCTAATTCATTCGTTCGATCCATTCTAATTCATTCGTATAATCTATTCTAATTCATTCGCACGAATGTAACCATTCTAATTCTTTCGTACGATTCATTCTAATTCATTCGTACGATCTATTCTAATTCATTCGCATGAATGTATCCATTCTAATTCATTCGTACGATCCATTCTAATTCGTTCATACGATCTATTCTAATTCGTTCGTACGATCCATTCTAATTCATTTGTACGATTCATTCTAATCCATTCGTACGATCCATTCTAATTCATTCGTACAAATGAATTAGAATGGATCGTACGAATGAATTAGAATGGATTGTGCGAATGAATTAGAATGGATCGTATGAATAAATAAGAATGGATCGTACGAATGAATTAGAATGGATCGTGCAAATGAATTAGAATGGATACATTCGTGCGAATGAATTAGAATGGATCGTGCGAATGAATTAGAATGGATATATTTGAACGAATAAATTAGAATGGACCATATGAATGAATTAGAATGGATCGTACGAATGAATTAGAATGGATCGTGCGAATGAATTAGAATCGATCGTACGAATGAATTAGAATGGATCGTACGAATGAATTAGATCGTACGAATGAATTAGAATGGATCGTACGAATGAATTAAAATAGATACATTCATACAACTGAATTAGAATGTATCGTGCGAATTAATTAGAATGGATCGTACGAATGAATTTGAATGGATACATTTATGCGAATGAATCTGAATGGATTGTATGAATGAATTACAATGGATCGTACGAATGAATTAGAATGGATCGTACGAATGAATTAGTATAGCTCATATGAATGAATTAGAATGAATCGTACGAATGAATTAGAATGGTTACATTCGTGTGAATGAATTAGAATAGATCGTACGAATGAATTAGAATGGATCGTACGAATAAATTAGAATGGATCGTGTGAATGAATAAGAATGGATCGTAGGAATGAATTAGAATGGATCCACCGAATAAGTTAGAATGGATCATACGAATGAATTAGAATGGATCGTACGAATGAATTAGAATGGATTGTGCGAATGAATTAGAATGGATCGTATGAATGAATAAGAATGGATCGTACGCATGAATTAGAATGGATCGTGCGAATGAATTAGAATGAATCATACGAATGCATTAGAATGGATCGTACGAATGAATTAGAATGAATCGTACGATCCATTCTAATTCATTCGTCCGATCCGTTCTAATTCATTCGCACGAATGTATCCATTCTAATTCATTCGTACAATCCATTCTAATTCATTCGCATGATCCATTCTAATTTATTCGTATGATCCATTCTAATTCATTCCTACAATCTATTCTATTTCATTCGCTCGAATGTATCCATTCTAATTCATTCGTACGATCCATTCTAATTCATTCGCACAATCCATTCTAATTCATTCGCACGAATGTATCCATTCTAATTCATTTGCACGATCCATTCTAATTCATTCCTATGATCCATTCTAATTTATTCGTACGATCCATTCTAATTCATTCGCTCGAATGTATTCATTCTAATTCATTCGTACGATCCATTCTAATTCGTTCATATGATCCATTCTAATTCATTCGTATGAATGAATTAGAATGGATAGTGCGAATGAATTTTAATGGATCGTACGAATGAATTAGAATGGATCGTACGAATGAATTAGAATGGATACATTCGTGCGAATGAATTAGAATGAATCATAGGAATGAATTAGAATGGATCGTAAGAATAAGTTAGAATGGTTACATTCGTGCTAATGAATTAGAATGGATCGTGCGAATGAATTAGAATGGATCGTATGAATAAATTAGAATGGATCGTACGAATGAATTTAAATGGATACATTTGTGTGAATGAATTAGAATGGATCATACGATCTAATTAGAATGGATCGTACGAATGAATTAGAATGGATCGTATGAATGAATAAGAAGGGATCGTACGAATGAATTAGAATGGATCGTGCGAATGAATTAGAATGGATACATTCGTGTGAATGGATTAGATTGCATCGTACGAATGAATTTGAATGCATTCCAATTCATTCGTATGATCTAATTCTAATTCATTCGTACGATCCATTCTAATTCATTCGTACGATCCATTCTAATTCATTCGCACGATCCATTCTAATTCATTCGTCCGATCCATTCTAATTCATTCGCACGAATGTATCCATTCTAATTCATTCGTACGATCCATTCTAATTCATTCATACAAATGTATCCATTCTAATTAGAATGGATCAAACGAATGGATACATTCGAGCGAATGAATTAGAATGGATCGTACAAATGAATTAGAAAGGTTACATTCGTGAGAATGAATTAGAATGGATCGTACGAATGAATTAGAATGGATCGTACGAATGGATTAGAATGGATCGTATGAATGAATTAGAATGGATCGTAAGAATGAATTAGAATGGATCGTACGAATGCATTAGAATGGATACATTCGTGCGAATGAATTAGAATGAATTAGAATGGATACATTCGTGTGAATAAATTAGAATGCATTCGTACGATCCATTCTAATTTATTTGCACGATCCATTCTAATTCATTCCTATGATCCATTCTAATTCATTCGTACGATCCATTCTAATTCATTCGTACGATCCATTCTAATTCATTCTCACGAATGTAACCTTTCTAATTCATTTGTATGTATCTGTTCTAATTCATTCATACGATCCATTCTAATTCATTCGCACGATTCATTCTAATTCATTTGTACGATCCATTCTAATTAATTCGCACGATCCATTCTAATTCATTCTTACGATCCATTCTAATCCATTCGCACGAATGTATCCATTCTAATGCATTCGTACGATTCATTCTAATTCACTCGCACGATCCATTCTAATTCATTCAAACGATCCATTCTAATTCATTCGCACGAATGTAACCATTCTAATTCATTCGTACGATCCATTCTAATTCATTCCTACGATCCATTCTAATTCATTCGCACGAATGTATCCATTCTAATTCATTTGCACGATCCATTCTAATTCATTCCTATGATCCATTCTAATTCATTCGTACGATCCATTCTAATTCATTCGCTCGAATGTATCCATTCTAATTCATTCGTACGATCCGTTCTAATTCATTCGTACGATCCATTCTAATTCATTCTCACAAATGTATCCTTTCTAATACATTTGTATGTATCCATTCTAATTCATTCGTACGATCCATTCTAATTCATTCGCACGATCCATTCTAATTCATTCGTACGATCCATTCTTTTTTATTCATACGATCCATTTTAATTCATTCGCACAATCCATTCTAATTCATTCGTACGATCCATTCTAATTCATTCGTATGATCCATTCTAACTCATTCAGTGGATCCATTCTAATTCATTCGTACGATCCATTCTAATTCATTCGCACGATCCATTCTAATTTATTCGTACGATCCATTCTAATTCAGTCGTACGATCTATTCTAATTCATTCGCACGAATGTAACCATTCTAATTCATTCGTACGATTCTTTCTAATTCATTCGTATGAGCTATTCTAATTCATTCATACGATCCATTCTAATTTATTTATACGATCTATTCTAATTCATTCGCACAATCCATTCTAATTCATTTGTACGATCCATTCTAATTCATTCGTATGATCCATTCTAACTCATTCGGTGGATCCATTCTAATTCATTCGTACGATCCATTCTAATTCATTCGCACGATCCATTCTAATTCATTTGTACGATTCATTCTAATTCATTCGTATGAGCTATTCTAATTCATTCGTATGATCCATTCTAATCCATTCGTACGATCCATTCTAATCTATTCGTACGATCCATTCTAATTCATTCACACGATGCATTCTAATTCATTCGTATGATCCATTCTAATTCATTTCTATGATCTATTCTAATTCATTCGCTCGAATGTATCCATTCTAATTCATTCGTACGATCCATTCTAATTCATTCGTATGATCCATTCTAACGCATTCGGTGGATCCATTCTAATTCATTCCTACGATCCATTCTAATTCATTCGTATGATCCATTCTAATTCATTCGCACGAATGTATCCATTCTAATTCATTCGTACGATCCATTCTAGTTCATTCGCTCGAATGTATCCATTCTAATTCATTCGTACGATCCATTCTAATTCATTCGCATGATCCATTCTAATTCATTCGTACGATCCATTCTAATTCATTCGTACGATCCATTCTAAATCATTCGTACGATGCAATCTAATTCATTCGCACAAATGTATCTATTCTAATTCATTCGTACAATGCGTTCTAATCCATTCATACCATCCATTCTAATCCATTCGTACGATCCATTCTAATTCATTCGCACGAGTGTAACCATTCTAATTCATTCATATGATCCATTCTAATTCATTCGTACGATCCATTCTAATTCATTCGTACAATCCATTCTAATTCGTTCGTACGATCCATTCTAATTCATTCGTACGATCCATTCTAATTCATTCTCACAAATGTAACCTTTCTAATTCATTTGTACGATCCATTCTAATTCATTCGTACGATCCATTCTAATCCATTTGCACGATCCATTCTAATTCATTCGGACGAATGTTTCCATTCTAATTTATTCGTACGATCCATTCTAGTTCATTCGTACGATCATTTCTAATTCATTCGTACAATCCATTCTAATTCATTCGCTCGAATGTATCCATTCTAATTCATTCGTACGATTCATTCTAATTCATTCGTATGAGCTATTCTAATTCATTCGTACGATCCATTCAAATTCATTCGTATGATCCATTGTAATTCATTCATACAATCCATTCAGATTCATTCGCACAAATGTATCCATTCAAATTCATTCGTACGATCCATTCTAATTAATTCGCACGATCCATTCTAATTCAGTCGTATGAATGTATCCATTTTAATTCATTCGTACGATCCATTCTAATTCATTCGTACGATCTAATTCATTCGTACGATCCATTCTAATTCATTCGTACGAACGATTCTAATTCATTCGCACGATCCATTCTAATTCATTCGTACGATCCATTCTACTTCATTCGTAGGATCCATTCTAATTTATTCGTCAAAATGTATCCATTTTAATTCATTCGTACGATCCATTCTAATTCATTCGTTCGATCCATTCTAATTCATTTGTAAGATCTATTCTAATTCATTCGCACAAATGTATCCATTCTAATTCATTCCTACGATCTATTCTAATTCATTCGCTGGATTGTACAAATGAATTAGAAAGGTTACATTCGTGAGAATGAATTAGAATGGATCGTACGAATGAATTAGAATGGATCATGCGAATGAATTTGAATCGATCGTACGAATGAATTAGAATGGATCGAATGAGTGAATTAGAATGGATACATTCGAGCGAATGAGTTAGAACAGATCGTAGGAATGAATTAGAATGGATCGTGTGAATGTATTAGAATGAATCGTACGAATGAATTAGAATGGATCGTACGAATGAATTAGAATGGATACATTCGTGCGAATGAATTAGAATGGATCGTACGAATGAATTAGAATGGATCCACCGAATGAGTTAGAATGGATCATACGAATGAATTATAATGGATCGTACGAATGAATTAGAATGGATTGTGCGAATGAATTAGAATGGATCATACAAATGAATTAGAATGCATCATATGAATGAATTAGAATGGATCGTACATTAGAATTAGATTGGATTGTGCGAATGAATTAGAATGGATACATTCGTGCGAATGAATTAGAATAGATCGTATGAATGAAATAGAATGGATCGTACGAATGAATTAGAATGGATCGTGCGAATGAATTAGAATGGATCATACGAATGTATTAGAATGGATACATTTGTGCGAATGAATTAGAATGGATCGTAGGAATAAATTAGAATGGATCGTGCGAATGAATTAGAATGGATCGTACGAATGAATTAGAATAGATCGTAGGAATGAATTAGAATGGATCGTGCGAATGAATTAGAATGAATCGTACGAATGAATTAGAATGGATCATGCGAATGAATTAGATTGGATCATACAAATAAATTAGAAAGGTTACATTCGTGAGAATGAATTAGAATGGATCGTACGAATGAATTAGAATGGATCATGTGAATGAATTTGAATGGATCATACGAATGAATAAGAATGGATCGTATGAATGAATTCGAATGGATACATTTGAGCGAATGAATTAGAATAGATCGTAGGAATGAATTAGAATGTATCAAACGAATGAATTAGAATGGATCGTGCGAATGAATTAGAATGGATTGTACGAATGAATTAGAATGGATACATTCGTGCGAATGAATTAGAATGGATCATACGAATGAATTAGAATGGATCGTACGAATGGATTAGAATGGATCGTACGAATGGATTAGAATGGATCGTACGAATGGATTAGAATGGATCGTACGAATGAATTAGAATGGATCGTACGAATGGATTAGAATGGATCGTACGAATGAATTAGAATGGATTATGCGAATGAATTTGAATGGATCGTACGAATAAATTAGAATGGATCGAACGAATGAATTAGAATGGATACATTTGAGCGAATGAATTAGAATAGATCGTAGGAATGAATTAGAATAGATCATACGAATGAATTATAATGAATCGTGCAAATGAATTAGAATGGATTGTACGAATGAATTAGAATGGTTACATTCGTGAGAATGAATTAGAATGGATCGTACAAATAAATTATAATGGATCATGCGAATGAATTAGAATAGATCGTACGAATGAATTAGAATGGATCGTACGAATAAATTAGAATGGATCATGCGAATGAATTAGAATGGATCGTACGAATGAATTAGGATCGTATGAACGAATTAGAATGGATCGTACGAACGAATTAGAATGGATCGTATGAACGAATTAGAATGGATCGTATCATTCGTATGATCCATTCTAATTCATTCGCACTATCCATTCTAATTCATTCGTACGATCCATTCTAATTCATTCGCACTATCCATTCTAATTCATTTGTACGGTCCATTCAAATTCATTCGCATGATCCATTCTAATTCATTCGTACGATCCATTCTAATTCATTCTCACGAATGTAACCTTTCTAATTCATTCGTTCGATCCATTCTAATCCATTCGTACGATCCATTCTAATTCATTCGTACGATCCATTCTAATTCATTCTCACAAATGTAACCTTTCTAATTCATTTGTACGATCCATTCAAATTCATTCGTACGATGCAATCTAATTCATTCACACGAATATATCCATTCCAATTCATTCGTATGATCCTTTCTAATTCATTCGCACGATCCATTCTAATCCATTCGTACGATCCATTCTAATTCATTCGTACGATCCATTCTAATTCATTCTCACAAATGTAACCTTTCTAATTCATTTGTACGATCCTTTCAAATTCATTCGTACGATGCAATCAAATTCATTCGCACGAATATATCCATTCTAATTCATTCGTACGATCCATTCTAATTCGTTCGTACGATCCATTCTAATTCGTTCGTACGATCCATTCTAATTCGTTCGCACGATCCATTCTAATTCATTCGTATGATCCATTCTAATTCATTCCTATGATCTATTCTAATTCATTCGTATGATTCATTCTAATTCATTTGTTCGATCCATTCTAATTTATTCGTACAATCCATTCAAATTCATTCGTATGATCCATTCTAATTCATTCGTACGATCCATTTTAATTCATTCTCACGAATGTAACCTTTCTTATTCATTTGTTCATACGTACAATCCATTCTAATTCATTCACACGAATGTATCCATTCTAATTCATTTGTACGATCCATTCTAATTCATTCATACAATGCGTTCTAATCCATTCGTACGATTCATTCTAATACATTCGTACGATCCATTCTAATTCATTCTCACGAATGTAACCTTTCTAATTCATTTGTATGAACCATTCTAATTCATTCGTACGATCCATTCTAATCCATTCGTACGATCCATTCGTACGATCCATTCTAATTCATTCGTACAATCCATTCTAATTCATTCGTATGATCCATTCTAATTCATTCGCACGAATGTGTCCATTCTAGTTCATTCGTACGATCCATTCTAATTCTTTCGCACTATCCATTCTAATTCATTCGCACGATCCATTCTAATTCATTCGTACGATCCATTCTAATTCATTCGCACGAATGTATCCATTCTAATTCATTGGTACGATCCATTCTAATTCATTCGTACAATACGTTCTAATCCATTCGTACGATCCATTCTAATTCACTCCTATGATCCATTCTAATTCATTCGTACGATCCATTCTAATTCATTCGCTCGAATGTATCCATTCTAATTCATTTGTACGATCCATTCTAATTCGTTCGTACGATCCATTCTAATTCGTTCGTACGATCCATTCTAATTCATTCGCACGATCCATCTAATCCATTCGTACGATCCATTCTAATTCATTTGTACAAATGAATTAGAATGGATTGTACGAATGAATAAGAATGGATTGTACGAATGAATTAGAATGGATCATGTGAATGAATTAGAATAAATCGTACGAATGCATTAGAATGGATACATTCGTGTGAATGAATTAGAATGGATCGTACGAATGAATTAGAATGGACCGTACGAACGAATTAGAATGGATCGTACAAACGAATTAGAATGGATCGTACGAATGAATTAGAATGGATCGTACGAATGAATTAGAATGGATACATTCGAGCGAATGAATTAGAATGGATCGTACAAATGAATTAGAATGGATCATAGGAATGAATTAGAATGGATCATGCAAATGAATTAGAATGGATACATTCGTGCGAATGAATTAGAATGGATCGTAAAAATGATTTAGAATGGATCGTACGAATGAATTAGAATGGTTACATTCGTGCGAATGAATTAGAATGGATCGTACGAATGGATTAGAATGGATCGTACGAATGGATTAGAATGGATCGTACGAATGAATTAGAATGGATCGTACAAATGAATTAGAAAGGTTACATTTGTGAGAATGAATTAGAATGGATCGTACGAATGAATTTGAATGGATCGTACGAATGGATTTGAATGGATCATACGAATGAATTAGAATGGATTGTACGAATGAATTAGAATAGCTCATACGAATGAATTAGAATGAATCGTACGAATGAATTAGAATGGTTACATTCGTGCGAATGAATTAGAATAGATCATACGAATGAATTAGAATGGATCGTACGAATGAATTAGAATGGATACATTTGTGCGAATGAATTAAAATGGATCGTGCAAATGAATTAGAATGGATACATTCGTGCGAATGAATTAGAATGTATCATACGAATGAATTAGAATAGATCGTACGAATGAATTAGAATGGATACGTTCATGCAAATGAATTAGAATGGATCGTACGAATGAATTAGAATGGATCATACGAATGAAGTAGAATGGATCGTACAAATGAATTAGAATGGATCATATGAATGAATTAGAATGGTTACATTCGTGCGAATGAATTAGAATGGATCGTACGAATGGATTAGAATGGATCGTACGAATGGATTAGAACGCATTGTACGAATAAATTAGAATAGATACATTTGTGCGAATGAATTAGATTGCATCGTACGAATGAAATTGAATGGATTGTACGAATGAATTAGAATGGATCGTACGAATGAATTAGAATGGAATTAGAATTCATTCATACGATCCATTCTAATCCATTCGTACGATCCATTCTAATGCATTCGTACGATTCATTCTAATTCATTCGCACGATCCATTCTAATTCATTCGTATGATCCATTCTAATTTATTTGCACGAATATACGATCCATTCTAATTTATTCGCAAGAATGTATCCATTCTTATTCATTCACACGATCCATTCTAATTCAGTCGTATGAATGTATCCATTTAAATTCATTCTTACGATCCATTCTAATTCATTCGTACGATCTAATTCATTCGTACGATCCATTCTAATTCATTCGTACGATCGATTCTAATTCATTCGCACGATCCATTCTAATTCATTCGTACGATCCATTCTAACTCATTCGTATGATCCATTCTAATTTATTCGTTTTCGCACAAATGTATCCATTCTAATTCATTCGTACGATCCATTCTAATTCATTCGCACGATCCATTCTAATTCATTCGTACGATCCATTCTAATTCATTCGCACGATCCATTCTAATTCATTCGTACGATCCATTCTAATTCATTCCCACGAATGTATCCATTCTAATGCATTCGTACGATCCATTCTAATTCATTCGTATGATCCATTCTAATACATTCGTACGATCCATTCTAATTGATTCGTACGATCCATTCTAATTCATTCTCACAAATGTAACCTTTCTAATTCATTGGTACGATCCATTCTAATTCATTCGTACGATCCATTCTAATCCATTCGTACGATCCATTATAATTCATTCTCACAAATGTAACCTTTCTAATTCATTTGTACGATCCATTCTAATTCATTCGTACGATCCATTCAAATCCATTCATACGATCCATTCTAATCCATTCGTACGATCCATTCTAAGTCATTTGCACGAATGTAACCATTCTAATTCATTCGTACGATCCATTCTAATTCATTCCTACGATCCATTCTAATTCATTCGCACGAATGTATCCATTCTAATTCATTCGTACGATCCATTCTAATTCATTCGTACAATCCATTTGTACGATGCAATCTAATTCATTCGCACAAATGTATCTATTCTAATTCATTCGTACAATGCGTTCTAATCCATTCGTACGATCCATTCTAATCCATTCATACGATCCATTCTAATTCATTCGCACGAATGTAACCATTCTAATTCATTCATATGATCCATTCTAATTCATTCGTACGATCCATTCTAATTCATTCGTATGATCCATTCTAATTCATTCGTACGATCCATTCTAATTCATTTGCAAGAATGTATCCATTCTAATTTATTCGTAGGATCCAGTCTAATTCATTCGTACGATCCATTCTAATTCATTCGCATGAATATATCCATTCTAATCCATTTGTACGATCCTTTCTAATTCATTCGCACGGTCCATTCCAATTCTTCCATATGATCCATTCTAATTCATTCGCACAAATGAATCCATTCTAGTTCATTCGTACGCTCCATTCTAATTCATTCGTACGCTCCATTCTTATTCATCGCACAAATGTATCCATTCTAATTCATTTGTACGATCCATTCTAATTCATTCGTGCGATCCATTCTAATTCATTCGTACGATCCATTCTAATTCATTCGCACAAATGTATCCATTCTAATTCATTCGTACGATCCATTCTAATTCATTCGCACGATCCATTCTAATTCATTCGTACGATCCATTCTAATTCATTCGCACGAATGTATCCGTTCTAATGCATTCGTACGATCCATTCTAATTCATTTGTACGATCCATTCTAATCCATTCGTACGATCCATTCTAATTCATTCGTACGATCCATTCTAATTCATTCTCACAAATGTAACCTTTCTAATTTATTTGTACGATCCATTCTAATTCATTCGTACGATCCATTCTAATCCATTCGTACGATCCATATTAATCCATTCGTACGATCCATTCTAATTCATTCGCAGGAATGTAACCATTCTAATTCATTCGTACGATCCATTCTAATTCATTCCTACGATCCATTCTAATTCATTCGCACGAATGTATCCATTCTAATTCATTTGCACGATCCATTCTAATTCATTCCTATGATCCATTCTAATTTATTCATACGATCCATTCTAATTCATTCGCTCGAATGTATCCATTCTAATTCATTCGTACGATCCATTCTAATCCATTCGTACGATCCATTCTAATTCATTCGTACAATGCGTTCTAATTCATTCGCACGAATGTATCCATTCAAATTCATTTGCACGATCCATTCTAATTGATTCCTATGATCCATTCTAATTCATTCGTACGATCCATTCTAATTCATTCGCTCGAATGTATCCATTCTAATTCATTCGTACGATCCATTCTAATTCGTTCATACGATCCATTCTAATTCGTTCGTACGATCCATTCTAATTCGTTCGTACGATCCATTCTAATTCATTCGCACGATCCATTCTAATTCATTTGTACGATCCATTTTAATTCATTCGCATGATCCATTCTAATTCATTCGTATGATACATTCGTGCGAATGAATTAGAATGGATCGTACGAATGAATTAGAATGGATCGTACGAATGAATTAGAATAGATCATGCGAATAAATTAGAATGGATCATACGAATGAATTAGAATAGATATATTCATGCGAATGAATTAGAATGGATCGTACGAATGAATTAGAATGGATCGTGCGAATGAATTAGAATGGATCGTATGAATAAATTAGAATGGATCATACGAATGAATTAAAATGGATACATTTGTGCGAATGAATTAAAATGGATCATACGATTGAATTTGAATGGATCGTACGAATAAATTAGAATGGATACATTTGTGCGATGAATAAGAATGGAGCGTACGAATGAATTAGAATGGAGCGTACGAATGAACTAGAATGGATACATTCGTGCGAATGAATTAGAATGGATCATATGAAAGAATTAGAATGGATCGTGCGAATGAATTAGAAAGAATCGTACGAATGAATTAGAATGGATATATTCATGCGAATGATATAGAATGGATCGTACGAATGAATTAGACTGGATCGTACGAATAAATTAGAATGGATACATTCATGCAAATGAATTAGAATGGATCGTACGAATGGATTAGAATGGATCATACGAATGAATTAGAATGGATCGTACGAATGGATTAGAACGCATTGTACGAATGAATTAGAATAGATACATTTGTGCGAATGAATTAGATTGCATCGTACGAATGAATTTGAATGGATCGGACGAATGAATTAGAATGGATCGTACGAATGAATTAGAATGGATCATAGGAATGAATTAGAATGGATCATGCAAATAAATTAGAATGGATACATTCGTGCGAATGAATTAGATTGGATCGTGTGAATGAATTAGAATGGATCATACGAATGAATTAGAATGGATATATTTGAACGAATAAATTAGAATGGATCACGCGAATGAATTAGAATGGATCGTACGAATGAATTAGAATGGATCGTGCGAATAAATTAGAATCGATCGTACGAATGAATTAGAATGGACCGTACGAATGAATTAGAACGTATGAATGAATTAGAATGGATCATACGAATGAATTAAAATGGATACATTCATACGACTGAATTAGAATGGATCGTGCGAATTAATTAGAATGGATCGTACGAATGAATTTGAATGAATACATTTTTGTGAATGAATCTGAATGGATTGTATGAATGAATTACAATGGAATGTGTTGGGGGTAGCTGAAATCTGCCCTGGAGTTTGCACCCCCCCCCCCCCCCCCCCCCCCCCGTGCTCACCAAATCACCTCGACAGGGAGCGAGATCCACATTAGGCTGAAAGGGCCCAGGCCAGGAGCACTCTTAGGAGCTCGCCTGAGCTCGATGGAGCTCGCCTGAGATCACCCAGGAGCTCGCCAAGCTCACCCAGGAGCTCGCCCCGGAGCTCGCCAAGCTCACCCAGGAGCTCGCCTAAGCTCGCTCAGGAGCTCGCCTCGGAGCTCGCCAAGCTCACCCAGGAGCTCGCCTAAGCTCGCTCAGGAGCTCGCCCTGGAGTTCGCCAAGCCCGCGCGAGAACTCGCTGGCAGTGATAGCGGGAGTTAGACCGTCATGCATAACGAAGACACCGGCATTGCGAACGCCCCTAGCTCACGCAGGAGCTCGCTCCTAGCTCGCGCAGGAGCTCGCCCCTAGCTCGCTCAGGAGCTCGCCCAAGCTCGCCAGAATTCCCCAGTTTATAGAAGAGGTTGCTCCCGCGAGGTCCGACTCTTGATAGATATGGAAGAAAAGGCGGAGCAATGGAGGGCGAGCTCACCTTAGCTCCCCATCGGAGGTCGCCCACAATGTATGAGAGGATGCCAGGTGTCAAAACCCCACGGAAGCTACGTGGACAAACGTGGTCCACGGAAGCTCGCTCGAATCAGTTCGAGACCTCCCAGACTTGAACATTCCAGAATGGCCACCTGGCCACGACAAGAAAGATTCCCTCCCCCACTCAAACCGCCTGGCAGGCTTGACGACAGAATGTCAGGGCGCGAGTACCAAGGACTGTCAGACCCACGCGAGCCAGAACGTGGGGGGTCTAGAAGGCACCAGAAGAATCTCCACGTGTCGGGCCACGGTAGGCCGCCGATTGCTATAAATGCTCACCCCCAGGCTCCATAGTACAGGTTCAAATTCCTTTTCCCTACCACTTTGGTATACCGCAGCTCGTCGTTGTGCCACCGTGACTGACTTGAGCGTCGGAGGGTCTGCGCTCCTAAGGGAGCCAGCCGTTCTCACGTTCTCTTTTCTTTGTCTTGCAGGCAGCCCGCACGGACCAGCGAAAAATCCCCCGAACATTTGGCGCCGTCTGTGGGATCTTCGACTGGTTCCGGCGAGAACGCCCACGACCACGCGGTTGAGCGCCGTTCACTCTCGTAACCTCAAGGATGGCTCCGGCGACAAGGGGACACAGGCGACCAAGGACTCGTGCCAGATCTGCGCGCAGCGAGCCTCCGGTCGAGACCCCTCAGCCCCAGGTCCCGCTCAGCGACCAACTCTTGTTGGAGATGTTGGCCACCCAGCGGGCCATGATGGAGGAACTGACGCGATTGCGTCAGGCTCCGGCGGCCAGCCGGCGGTCTGGGCCGGCGAAGACGGCGTCTCCGGTGCGACCACCGGTGTCAACATCGCGACCGCCCACGGTCGCTCCGGCGCGGCAGGTTTCCCATCCGGAACCCCCAGTCGGGAGAGCGGCTGCGCGAGGGGTACCGGAAACCCCGCTCACGAGGTTGCAGAAGCTGGTCACCCAGCGATCTAGCAACCGGGCGACCTCGCGCGCGACCATCCCTTGCCGCCGTAACCGGAGCATTGATTCTGACGGATCGAAGGAAAGGTCTCTAGAGCGGGACCGCGACCCGCGCCATCGGCGACGAGGGAAAGAGCCCGCGGTGGAAATACCTTCCGAAGCTCGTGAGGCAACGTCCTCCCACAGGCCAACTGACGTGTTGAAGGAATCCGCGGGTGGACGGCGAGGAGGCCGCCGAGCGGTTGCCTCCGAGGGTCGCCGCGGGGTGGGACCGACCTCGCCGCAAGGGAGCGTACGAGACCGCCTAGGACCTGCGCAGCCGCCTCTGGGAGTTCTCCCCGGGCACTGGCAGCGATCTAGTGCGCCAGTAGATTTACTGGAAGATCTCGCCGCCCACGGAGGTAGCTCGCCTTTCACCAGCGAGGTCCACCGAGGGGGTTTTCCGCACCACTGGACCCCCCCGAAGTTTGTATTGTTCGACGGATCGCAGGATCCCGTTGACCATCTCTTGGCCTACAGAAAGCTTCTGTTTTTCCGGGACCAAGACCACGTCTTGTGCCGAGCATTCCCGAGCAGTCTAACCGGCTCGGCATTGAACTGGTTCCATAAGTTGCCGCCCGGCATGATCCCCGACTTTCCAACTCTCTCTAGGCTATTCCTGGAGCAGTATCGCTGCAATAGGCAGCCCCCGAAGAGAATCGAGTCTCTGCTTACCTTAACCATGGGAGCTCGCGAGACGCTCCGGTGCTTCGCAATGCGATTCCGAAGCGCCTACCTCGCTCTGGAAGACGCGGCGGGCCAAGATCGTACCGTGGTGAGCGCTTTCAGAAGCGCCCTCCCCGAGGGTTGCAAGCTTCATGACGCTCTAGTGATCAAGGACCCTCGCACGATGGTTGAACTATTTGCCCTGGTCCAGCAACACATCAAGCTCGAAGACGCCGTGCTAGACCGGAAGGGAAAGGCAATCGAGCAGCGACCTCCTCCGGCCCCGCGACCGCTGGTCGTTAAGGCCGTAGAGAGAAGGGAGGTGCCCCTGGCGGTGCCTTTGCCTGGACTGCCCGCTGTTCCTGCTGAACAGCCCGCTGAAGCCCCCGCGGCTGTCGCTGGAAGGCCGGCGAACTGGCGCCTGCCTCCAGGACCCGGGGAGCGCGACTTCACCGGGCTAACCCACTCGCCAGGACAAATCTTCCATCAGATTCGGAATGAACCTTTCTTCCAGTACCCGCCACCCCTGCAGGTCGGAGAGCCTGGCTCTACCGACAACTCGCGACGGTGTGCTTTTCATCGAAGCCCTGGGCATCACACTAACAGATGCCGGGCTCTCAAGAACCACCTCGAGGATTTGGTCACCCAGGGCCACTTGAATCAGTTTATTTCGCCTCCAAGGAGGTTCGAGGTGGTACCGGCACGGGCTCCTCGGGAGGGAGATCGCCCGGGGCCCGCTGAACCCGCCCTGCCTCCGCCTCCAGCGGGAGGACCGGCGATCTGCCATACCATTAGCGGGCGGCTGAGCGGCCCGAGATCCAGTAATGAAGCCCGCCGACGAGTCAGGGAGATAGAGCGGGCACAGAAGGTATTTTCCATCTCGCTAACTCCTACTTTACTTCAAGCACCAAGGGTGGAAGCCCGCGATTTTCTCTGGTTTTCGGAAGATGACATGACTGGGGTCGTTACGCCCCACAATGACCCCCTCGTCATACGCCTGATGATGGCTAACATCGAGGTGAGGCGAGCTCTGGTTGATTCGGAGAGCGCCGTGGACATCCTTTTTCTGTCGGCCTATCTGCGAATGGGGTTGAGACTCGCCGACCTGTCTCCCTCGACGAGCTCCCTCAGTGGATTCACCGGCGAGGTCGCCAAAGTGGCAGGGGAGATAACCCTCACTGTGACCGCTGGCCCGGAGGCTCGCCAAGTCCGCTTTGCGGTAGTGGATGGAAGTTCCGCATTTAACGCCATCCTTGGGCGGCCTTGGCTAAGGCAAATGAATGCGGTAGCTTCACCCAACCATCAGGCCCTCAAATTCCCGACCGCGAGCGGGGTCGTAGTAATTCAGGGTGATCAGGTAGCCGCTACCCGATGCGAGCAGGATGTCCTTCACCTCATGGATATGGAGGTCGCCGAGGCCAAGAGGCCCGCACCCTCCTAGCAATTACCACCCGCTACGAGCGAGCTATTGGGGAGCTCACTGGAGGCCTCCTCGCTTAAGTCCCCTACTCCACCCCCGGGTGGGAGCGGTGTGGACCTTAAGTTGGAGGAGGGAGGTCGCCCAATAACCCCCAAGAAAGGAAGTCTTCCAATTGCCGAACCACTTCAAGAGGTCGACATTGGCGGCAAAGAAGGGCCAAGAGTTGTTAGCCTCGGGACCTCGCTAACCAAGGGCGAGGTCCTGGCCATAACCGACTTACTCAGGGAATACCGTGACGTATTCGCCTGGAGCTTCGCGGATATGCCAGGGATTGACCCAGAGGTCGCCTGTCATCGTCTGCACACCATGAAGGAGTTCCCGCCGGTCAAGCAGAAAGCTCGGCACATACCTGCTGCGAAGTCCGTTGCAGTGGCGGCGGAGATAGACAAGCTGGAGCGGGCCGGCTTCATCCGCGAGGCGCACTTCCCCGAGTGGATCTCCAATATCGTGGCGGTGCCTAAGAAGAGCGGAGCGGTCAGGGTATGCATTGACTTCTCCGACCTCAATAAGGCGTGCCCGAAGGATGGATTTCCTCTTCCGAGAATAGGCGCACTGGTCGACGCAGCTGTCGGGTTCCAGGCCCTGTCCTTCATGGATGGATATTCTGGGTATAACCAGATACCTCTCCACGCCGACGATCACGAGAAGGCCGCCTTCTACTCTGGAGCGGGCTACCAGAAGTTATACTACTATCGAGTGATGCCGTTCGGACTTAAGAACGCTGGAGCGACCTACCAAAGGCTAGTCACTCAGATGTTCAAAGATCAGATCAGCAGAAACGTCGAAGTTTATGTAGACGACCTCCTGGTGAAGAGTCGGGAGCGGGAGGGGCATGTTGCCGATCTCCGCGAAACCTTCGAGGTACTGAGAAAGTACCAAATGAGGCTAAACCCGGCGAAGTGCGCATTCGGGGTGACGTCGGGGAAATTCCTCGGGTACCTGGTCACCCACAGCGGGATCGAGGCTGACCCTGGGCAAATCTGAGCACTTGTCGAAATGCCCGCGCCGAGGACTCGGCAGGAAGTCCAGAGACTGAGCGGGCGAATCGCCGCGCTCAATCGGTTCATCTCCAAATCCTCAGACAACTGCCGACCTCTTTTCGAGCTACTACGAAAAGGAGCAAGCATTTGTTGGGATGAGAAGTGCGAGCACGCCTTCCAAAAGATCAAGGACTACCTGGCGAGCCCACCGATCTTAGCGGCACCCAAAGAGGGCGCCAAACTCGGCGTGTACCTTGCGGTCACTGAGAATGCGGTGAGCGGGGTCCTGGTTGTGGAAGAAGCAAAGGTGGAGCGGCCTGTCTACTTTGTAAGCCACGCGATGCTTCCCGCCGAGCTCCGGTATCGACCAATCGAGAAGGTCGCATTGGCCTTGGTCCTTACCGCGAGAAAGCTCCACCCCTACTTCTCGGCGCACCCTGTCAGGGTCATCACAGAGCACCCTCTAAAGAGCGCGCTCTCCAGGCCCTCAATAGCCGGCAGGCTCTACCGTTGGTCCGCCGAGCTCGCCGCCTATGGCTTGGAGTATGTCCCTCGAGTTGCGGTCAAAGGACAGGCGCTCGCCGATTTCTTGGCGGACTTCCCCATAGAAGAACCGGTCCAGTACCGGGAGGATGAGCCAACTGAGGCACACCCTGGGAAGGCGAGGTTCTTGGACAATCAAGGCGAGCATCCTCCAACTAAGCGTTCAGAGGAGGCAGGCTGGGAATTATTCGTCGATGGATCCTCCAACGCTTTGGGGGCTGGGATCGGGGTCGCACTGATCGCCCAGTCGGTACTTCTAGAGAAGTCAGTCCGACTGGATTTCGCCGCTACCAACAATGAGGCGGAATATGAGGTGCTGCTGGCCAGCCTGGAGCTCGCTCAAGAGGTAGGCGCCAAACGCTTGAAGGTCTTTAGCGATTCCCAGCTAATTGTTTGCCAAGTCAATGGGGAGTACGCCTCTCGGGACGCACGAATGGCGGGCTATGTGGATCTGGTGAAGCACAAGGCCGCGGAGTTCGAAAAGATCTCCTTCGAGCAAATTCTGCGAGCCGATAATAGGCGAGCTGATGCTTTGGCTAACGCCGCCTCTTTGCTGGGAATATCAGAGGCTCGCCAGATTCTCATCGAGGTCCAAAATCAGTCTCGGCTCCAACTGATGGAGCCCGCTGTTAACCAAGTCTCCGCCGACGTACCACCCAGCGGGTGGACCGCCCCCATTTTTCGCTTTCTCCAGAAGGGCGAGCTACCAGAGGATAGAGAGGAAGCCCGGCGAGTGGAGAAATGCGCTGGGCGCTATCTCATTCGCTGGGATCGCCTTTTTCGAAGATCCTTTGGCGGGCCAAGTCTCCGTTGCGTCGAGAGCCCGGAAACCGAAGAAGTTCTAAAGTGCATTTGTGGGGGAAAATCTTCGTGCCGACCCGAAGACTCTCGCAGCACCAGTCAATTGAATGTTCGTGTTGACGTCGAAGATCGTTGGTCGATCTGTTGATCGAAGTTGAAGCTTTTGATTTGTAAACAGAGAGATGCAATCAGAGAGAGTTTGACACGAGAAGTGATCTCGGAGTTCAGCCGAAGCCTACGTCTCCGTGCTATAGGGTGCAACCCGAATTCGCTAACACTTATGTTGAAGTGATCTCGACAGGCCGAGTATCACTGTAAACACTGATCTTTCTGAAAGAAGATCAAAGGGAGATGGTAGATCGGAAGTGTGAAATCCCAGAGCTCTGGTTCTGAAAGTCAGATCTCAGAGTGGAAATCAGATTTGTGGATCTGGATCCCTTTTACATTCGAAGGCTCTGCTATTTATAGGCACTCCGGGTGGCGAATGGCGGTTTCCGCTGTAGTATCTGGGGATTCTCCAGGTAAAGTTGTGGGCCCTGCGGTTGTCTTCGGGGGTCCACCAGGCAGGGCTGGTGGGTCCCGTTGTAGTCCTCGTGGGTCCACCAGGCAGGGCCGGTGGGTCCCGCTGTAGTCCTCGTGGGCCCACCAGGTAGGGCCGGTGGGTCCCGCTGTAGTCCTCGTGGGCCCACCAGGCAGGGCCGGTGGGTCCCGCTGTAGTCCTCGTGGGCCCACCAGGCAGGGCTGGTGGGTCCCGTGGTAGATTTATGCCAAAATTTGCACCCACAGTTACCCCCTCCAAGTTAGCTAGAGTGCATTCTAGCTGGCTTGGACTTGGTGCAAAAAATAGCAACTTCCTGTTTAGAAAAACGGACACGAAGAAACTTGCCGCATGTTAGAGAAAAAAGTGACTGATCGGTCAATTTGGACCGATCGGTCAAATTTGACCGATCGGTCAAATTTTGACCGATCGGTCAAATTTTGACCGATCGGTCAAAATTCAACCGGTCAAGAATCGGGTGATCGGTCAAAAAACAGGGTTTTTTGACCGATTCAGTAGTATTTTTGACCGATCAGCTGAAATTTGGCCGATCGGTTAAATTTTGACCGATCGGTCACTTTTGACCGATCGGTCAAATTTTGACCGATCGAGCAAAATTCAACCGGTCAAGAATCGAGTGATCGGTCAAAAAACAGAGTTTTTTGACCGATCCAGTAGTAAATTTGACCGATCAGCTGAAATTTGGCCGATCGGTTAAATTTTGACCGATCGGTCACTTTTGACCGATCGGTCAAATTTTGACCGATCGGGCAAAATTCAACCGGTCAAGAATCGAGTGATCGGTCAAAAAACAGAGTTTTTTGACCGATCAGTAGTAAATTAGACCGATCAGCTGAAATTTGGCCGATCGGTCACTTTTGACCGATCGGTCACTTTTGACCGATCGGTCAAATTTTGACCGATCGGGCAAAATTCAACCGGTCAAGAATCGAGTGATCGGTCAAAAAAGAGTTTTTTGACCGATCCAGTAGTAAATTTGACCGATCAAATAACTTTCGCCGATCGGACATGTTTGTCCGATCGGTGAAAAATATCCGGTCAAGGTTCGAGTGATCGGCAAAAAACCTTGGTTTTTGCCAGATCCAGTAGAAATTTGACCGATCAGATAACTTTCGCCGATCGGACATGTTTGTCCGATCGGTGAAAAAATATCCGGTCAAGGTTCGAATGATCGGCAAAAAACCTTGGTTTTTTGCTAGATCCAGTAGAAATTTGACCGATCAGATAACTTTCGCCGATCGGACATGTTTGTCCGATCGGTGAAAAATATCCGGTCAAGGTTCGGATGATCGGCAAAAAACCTTGGTTTTTTGCCAGATCCAGTAGAAATTTGACCGATCAGATAACTTTCGCCGATCGGACATGTTTGTCCGATCGGTGAAAAATATCCGGTCAAGGTTCGAGTGATCGGCAAAAAACCTTGGTTTTTTGCCAGATCCAGTAGAAATTTGACCGATCAGATAACTTTCGCCGATCGGACATGTTTGTCCGATCGGTGAAAAATATCCGGTCAAGGTTCGAATGATCGGCAAAAAACCTTGGTTTTTTGCCAGATCCAGTAGAAATTTGACCGATCAGATAACTTTCGCCGATCGGACATGTTTGTCCGATCGGTGAAAAATATCCGGTCAAGGTTCGAGTGATCGGCAAAAAACCTTGATTTTTTGCCAGATCCAGTAGAAATTTGACCGATCAGATAACTTTCGCCGATCGGACATGTTTGTCCGATCGGTGAAAAATATCCGGTCAAGGTTCGAATGATCGGCAAAAAACCTTGGTTTTTTGCTAGATCCAGTAGAAATTTGACCGATCAGATAACTTTCGCCGATCGGACATGTTTGTCCGATCGGTGAAAAAAATATCCGGTCAAGGTTCGAATGATCGGCAAAAAACCTTGGTTTTTTGCCAGATCTAGTAGAAATTTGACCGATCAGATAACTTTCGCCGATCGGACATGTTTGTCCGATCGGTGAAAAATATCCGGTCAAGGTTCGAGTGATCGGCAAAAAACCTTGGTTTTTTGCCAGATCCAGTAGAAATTTGACCGATCAGATAACTTTCGCCGATCGGACATGTTTGTCCGATCGGTGAAAAATATCCGGTCAAGGTTCGAATGATCGGCAAAAAACCTTGGTTTTTTGCCAGATCCAGTAGAAATTTGACCGATCAGATAACTTTCGCCGATCGGACATGTTTGTCCGATCGGTGAAAAATATCCGGTCAAGGTTCGAGTGATCGGCAAAAAACCTTGGTTTTTTGCCAGATACAGTAGAAATTTGACCGATCAGATAACTTTCTCCGATCGGACATGTTTGTCCGATCGGTGAAAAATATCCGGTCAAGGTTCGAATGATCGGCAAAAAACCTTGGTTTTTTGCTAGATCCAGTAGAAATTTGACCGATCAGATAACTTTCGCCGATCGGACATGTTTGTCCGATCGGTGAAAAAAATATCCGGTCAAGGTTCGAATGATCGGCAAAAAACCTTGGTTTTTTGCCAGATCCAGTAGAAATTTGACCGATCAGAGAACTTTCGCCGATCGGACATGTTTGTCCGATCGGTGGAAAATATCCGGTCAAGGTTCGAATGATCGGCAAAAAACCTTGGTTTTTTGCCAGATCCAGTTGAAATTTGACCGATCAGATAACTTTCGCCGATCGGACATGTTTGTCCGATCGGTGAAGAAATATCCGGTCAAGGTAAAGTTTCGAACCTGCCCTTCAGAGAAAGTTTGCTGCTTTGTTCTTCGATATTTTGGCAGAGTTTTGAACATTGATGGAGCTTGATTCTTCTTGTTTTGAATCCTTGGTTGGCTTGATGGTTGCTTTGAACCGGCGGTCCGGTTTACCTTGACCGGTGGCTTGATTAGACCGTTGGTTCATGCGGACCGGTAGGTCCGACGTTTCGCCTGGTCGCGACTGTTCGCCTGGTTTTGCGCTTGCTACGGATGGATGCCACGTGTACCTACAAAAACACGCGATTTGATATGGTGAAGACACGTGTCTTCTCGATTTGCGCACCTGTTTTACCCTGGGTACAAAAGCTTTCACCGGCTGTCATTTTGCCTTACGCTTCCAAAATTTTTCGAAGTCCAGACCCTTGCTCTCTTGATTTCTGCTCTTGTTCTTGTTCTCGTTCGATCGGTCAAATGGCTTCATCTGGCAGCTCGAAGAAGTCTGGTACAGCTCCCTCGAAGAGAAAGGGGAAGGAAATTGTCGAGGTTCAATCTCCTCCGAGGGGCCGCGGCAAAGGCAAGGCTGCTCTAGCTGAACTTGGCCAACTGGGCAAGAGGCACCAAGGGGTAGGTTTTGCCTCAGCGCCATCAAGGCCAGAATTCATCCCCAAAGTGAAGTTTGTTCTGGGTCCTCTTATGCCCCTGACAGACGAGACGGAGTACATGTACAATGTGGGTGGTGAGTTCACAGATACAAAGAGGAAGAAGTGGCAAGCACTTCTCTCTTACTTCACTGAAGGGAAGGGAGCGCAGCCTTCACTCCCTAGCATCCAGACGGCTTTCGGCATCGACAAGAAGACCGTCTTCACCAATTTTGCCAGCAACGAGAAGGTCATGGGAACCATCGTGACCATCGGCCAAATGAACTGCGGCCTACGTCTGCCTCTACCACCCTTTGCTGCAAGACTACTGAATACATCTGGCCTTTGCCCGGGGCAAGTCACAGGGAATGCCTGGCGAATCATCTATGCGTTCTGCCGGGTGGAATCAGATTTTCAAGAGGACTTGAGGGCCTGTTACTCCAGCATCCCGGAAGGTGAACCTGCCAGGATTGAGCTCGGATACTTCTTTTTTCATTATCGATGGAATTACAGGAAGGACAGCCCTTTCTATAATTTGACTGGAGTATCTCCCCTGCGGCCGCTCACCGATACGGTCCCTTCGGACAAGTTGTATACTGACTGGCCAATTTCTGTATCTGGCGCCTGGACGTCCATGTCAGTGCCCGACACCCCCCGAGACAGCGTGCACGAGGCGGTGAAAATGTACAGCGCTGGAGGCATCTTCGCCTGGAATTCTGAGAGGGCGGGAGCCATAGATAACTTGTTCCTCGAACTAACCTGTGGAACCAGGTCGTGGAAACAGTTTTCTAACTGTCCTGTGAGATATGGCAAGGCCAATCTCCTCCACAGGTCAAAGGACAGGTACGAGGACAACGAGGTCCTATACTCTGACTACGAGGAGGACCCTCAGTCAGGCAAGGTCATCCGGAAGGTTCGGGCCGAGAAGAAAATCTACAATGCGAGGCGCCGGTTACCTACCATGGACGAGAAACTGGTGCTCCAAAGAGGCCCAGTGAAGAAGAAGCGAAAAACTCTCGTCAAGCCTAAGGAAGATGAAGACCAAGACAAGAAGAAAGAAGATGAAGAAGAAGAAAAGAAGAATGAAGAAGAAGAAACTGAGAATGCCAGCCACGACAACAGTGGCAGTGGCGAAGATGAGGACGGGGACAGCGAGGACGATCCGTCTTCTACCCCCTCCAGTGGGGATGATGAGAATGGGGGTGGTGAGGAAGAAATTCCTCCCACCCCCACTGGTGGTGCAACGGGGGAGGATTCGATCCCTATTCCCATTGACGAGGTTAAAGCCCGTCAGATGGAGGAAATTCTCGACACAGAGGGCGACGGCAAAAAGGTGGTTCCCACCTACAAATTTGAAGAGTTGAAAAGGCCATTGCGTTTCAAAATAAAGGTGTCGAAAAGTGGTGGGGTTGGAAGCAACCCCACCCCCCTCGATCAAATTGCACCAGAAGTACTCCGTCTCGAAGGAGCAACGACGAGTGGGGGTGTGGAGGTTGAGCAACCCCCACCCCCATCTCGCTCTCTGCTGAACGAGGTGGAAGCAATGGTGGCCGGGCTCATCCAGCCAGGCGGGTCGCAAGAAAAGAGAGCCTCACCTCCCGGGAATGCTTCCCCTCCTGTTAATTTGGAGAGGGGAAGTAGAGTGGGCGATGGGGCTCCTCAACCTCAACCAGCGCCAACCACGATTCAGGAGAAATCAACTCCTCGGAGTGGCTCTGATCGTCGGAAGGGCAAAGAGCCGAGGGTCGAAACATCAGGTAATTGAACTTAACTTGTTTTGAATGTCTTGTTTCTGAAGTTCGAAAATAATCTAACACTTTGATTCCCTTTTGATTGCAGGTGCGCCTGCTGGATTGACTCCGACAATAAAAAACTTGGGTGACGTTGATATCAACCGCCCCACTGCTGCGATCAGAAAACTCATCAACCTTCCGAGTGCCACTTTGGATGAAGCTTTTGATAGAATTAACCTGGTGGTAGGTGCATCTGCTTGATCGATCATTTGAATCGTATCTTTCTTCAGAATAATTCAACTCTTTTGTTCTTTTGCAGAATTCAGCACTTATGAATGTTGCAACCAAACTCTCCATGAGGGCGGGAGCAAAAGAAGCTGTAGATGAAATAAATCAGTTGACCGCGGAGAGAGATGAGCTAAGAGATCTCCTGACTTCGAAGAAAGCTTCTCTCAAAACCAAGATTAAGGAACTTCGGGAGGGAAAGCTGGAGATCAAAGGGCTGAAGGATCGATGTGAGGCACAGAGTCACGAACTCGAATCTTTGAAGACTCGACTCTCAAAGGTTGAGGATGTGTCCTGTGGCCGTACCATCGAGATCCAAGAGCTGAAGCAACAACTTGCTACCCAGCACGCTGCCTTCGCTGCCAGAGAAGAGACTTCGAAGAAGGCACTGGAGCACGCGTTGTCTGAGTGCAAGGTTTACAAGGAGACAGCAGAGAAGGCGGCAGAAGCGCTCAGGACTCATGTAGCTAGCGTCCGATCCTCCAAGGCATCAGTGGCGAGTAAAGCTCGTCCTGGATCTGAAGGGGAGAAGTCGCATGCGAAGAGTGTGGCCAAGCCCTGAGACTTTTCTTCTTCTTTGTTGTTGTACTTGTAAATTTTTGAAATGTAACAGCTCCTTGTATCTGACATATTTTGATGATAATAGAAGACATCTTTTTTGTATTTGAAACTTGCACTTCTTTTGAGTTGAATGTCTTTGAATGTTGAGTTCTGGAATGCTATTTGACATGATTGAGTATTCATACATTTGAATGTAAATTGAATACGCGTATACTTGAATGTAAGGGGTTGAGTCGCTACTCAATCACCCAAACTTTGTAACTTTGAAAATTGAATTTGAATTCGAATAACATTTGAATGTAAGGGGTCGAGTCGCAACTCAAACTCCCAAACCTGTTAGACGATATCGAATTGATTGAAATTGGATATTGAATTTCGAAGGTCAGTTTAACATTCGCTAGTAAGGGGTCGAGTCGCAACTCTAACACCCAAAACATGTTAAGACCGGGTAACTTGAAAATGGTCAGTTTTTAACATTTGCTAGTAAGGGGTTGGGTCGCAACCCTAACACCCAAACTTGTTAAAAGACCTGGTAATTTGAATATGGATAACTTGTAATTGCTTCAGAACTTGGATTGAAAATCAGAACACTTGTACACTTGAACATTTGAAAGAGAGCTTTATTCATCACAGAATTTACATTATGGATAGAACAACTTGAGGTGTCTAGAATTCCAAGCTCGAGGCAATCTATCTCCTTCTGGTGTAATCAGTCTGTAAGAACCTTTGCCTCCAACTGACTCAATGATATATGGACCTTCCCAGTTGGGAGCAAGCTTTCCACTGCTGTGTTCTTTGGTATTGTAGAAAACTGCTCTGAGAACTAAACTACCCACTGGGAATTGTCTCTTGTGGACTTTCTTGTCATAGGCTCTTTTGATCTTCTGTTGATATTTGGCCACACGAAGTGATGCTAGATCTCGTAGTTCTTCAGAGAAGTCTAGATCATTGATCCGAAGTTCTTCATTGACTCCTTCTTCAACAGCTTTAGTCTTCAAAGTACTTGATATGTTTTCTGTTGGGAGTACTGCCTCTGATCCATATGTTAGGCGAAAAGGCGAGAACCCAGTTGATCTTCTCGGAGTTGTGCGATACCCCCAAAGAACTTCAGGTAGGACTTGCTCCCACAATCCTTTCTTATCATTGAGTTTCTTCTTGAGTATACCAAGAATAGCTCTGTTGGAGGCTTCTGCTTGGCCATTGCATTGAGGATATCTTGGAGTTGAATAGAATAGCTTGATACCATGGTTCAGACAGAACTCTCGAAACTTGTCGGAGTCAAACTGAGCTCCATTGTCTGCAACGAGAACTTGAGGTGTACCAAATCTTGAGAAGATGTTGTGCCGAATGAATTTGATCACTTCGTCATCAGTCTCTCGGAAGAGGGGCACAGCTTCAACCCATTTGGTGAAGTAATCTGTGGCCAGCAGTAGGTACTTCTTCTTGCTTGGAGTTGGAGGGAAAGGACCCAAGAAGTCTAAACCCCATTGATGGAAGGGCCAGGTACTTGATAATTGATGGAGTTCATCTGCAGGGAGATGAATAGCTCGAGCGTGCCGTTGACAAGGTTCGCACCTTTGAACGACTTGTTGAGCATCCCTTGCCATTGTTGGCCAGTAGTACCCTTGTAGCTTCGTCTTGGCTTCAAGGGATCTTCCTCCCGAATGATTTCCACAAGCTCCGGAGTGGATATCAATCAGGATTGCCTGTGCTTGTTCAGGACCAAGGCACTTGAGTAACATCCCGCTGTGAGATTTGAAATATAAATCTTCACCTTGTAAAGTGTAGCAAGGGAGCTTCCTTTGGAGCCTTCGGGCTTGATTTGGATCTTCTGGCATTTTGCCATGTTTGAAGAAGTCAAGAATTTGTCGTCTCCAATCTTCAAGCTGATCTCCACCCCCAGATCCTTCTGTAGTGGTAAGAATCTGTTGATCGGGGATGGTCTTGGGCACTTCTTGATAATCAATTTGTATTTGCCTTCCTCCGAGTGAGTCTCCAAGAACTGAGGCAGCATTAGCTAAGGCATCTGCTTCTCGGTTCTCTGTTCTGGGGATTTGAATGAATTTAGCGCTAGTAAAACGTTGTTGAAGACGTCGTACTAAGGCCAAGTAGAGTTGCATTCTTTCTTCTCGAGCTGTGTACTCTCCATTGATTTGCTTTATGATCAATTGGGAGTCGCTGTATATGATGATTCGATCTACCCCCAGAGATTCTGCCATTTCGAGTCCGGAAATGAGTGCTTCATATTCAGCTTCGTTGTTGGTGGCATTAAACCCAAGGAGAGTAGCCTTCTGGAGATGATCAAGTTCGGGGGATATTAAGACTATCCCAGTTCCCGAACCGATCGAACTTGATGCTCCATCAGTATATAGCTTCCAAGGAGGAGTTGCAGCAATAACTTCAAGACTTAGATCAATTTTCGTTGTAGGATTGATCGGAGGCTTATCCTCATCTTCCAAGCGCATATCGACATCTTCTTCCCAAGTGATGGGGTCTTCAACTGGAAAGTCAGCTAGAAAATCAGCAATTGCTTGACCTTTGATAGAAGTGCGAGATTCGAATTGAATCCCCAGAGCACTCATTTCGATCACCCATTTGGTCATTCGACCAGCTCGACCAGCTTTGTCAATGATATCTTTGAGTGAGTGTTCTGAAATGACAGTAATCTGGTGGGAGACGAAGTACGGTTGAAGACGACGCGATGCAGTGAGCAAGGCCAATATGACCTTCTCAGTTTTTGAGTAGCGAGTCTCAGCCGGAAGAAGAGTGTGGCTGATGTAGTAGACTGGATGTTCGATGCCTTCTCTTCTACTGACTAAGACCGCGCTGATTGCTTGATCGGTCACGGCAAGGTAGAGCCACAAGTCTTCTTTTGGAAGTGGAGCAGTCAGGATAGGAGCTTGCACCAGATATTTCTTGATGCTTTGAAATGCCTCTTCACAGATTGGACTCCAGCCAGATGTATCCGCCTTTCGTAGTTTGTCGAAGAGTGGCTTGCACTTGTCTGAAGATTTTGAAATGAATCGATTGAGTGCTGCTAACCTTCCAGTGAGACGTTGAACTTCTTTTCGATTTGTAGGTGAAGGCATATCGATGATGGCTCGAATTTGATCAGGATTGGCTTCAATACCTCTCCTGGTCACAAGATGACCCAGGAATTTGCCAGATTGAACTCCGAAGGCGCACTTGGCTGGATTGAGCTTCATTCGATACTTTCGAAGGACTTGGAAGGTTTCAGCCAGATCAGATAGATGTTTGCTCCGAACGGAACTCTTGGTGAGGAGATCATCGACATAGACTTCGACGTTGCGACCGATCTGATCTTCGAACATTTTGGTGACTAGCCTTTGATAGGTGGAACCAGCATTTTTGAGGCCGAATGGCATGACATTGTAGCAATAAAGGCCTCGGCTAGTCACAAAACATGTCTTCTCTTGATCATCAGCGTGGAGTGGAATTTGATTGTATCCAGAATACCCATCCATGAAAGACAACAGCTCGTGGCCAGCAGTGGCGTCGACGAGTCTATCTATCCTTGGCATGGGAAAAGGATCTTTGGGGCAAGCCTTGTTGAGATTGGTAAAGTCGATGCAGACTCTGACTTTCCCATTCTTCTTTGGAACAGCCACTATGTTAGAGATCCAAGTTGGATACTCTACTTCTCGGATGAATCCGGCTGCGAGTAGCTTGGTAATTTCTTCTTGAACAGCAACTTGCAGCTCTGGTCGAATGGTGCGAGGCTTTTGCTTGACGGGCTTCATCTCTTCTTTGATCGCAAGTCGGTGACAAGCGTCATCTGGATTGATCCCAGGCATGTCTTCGAAGCACCATGCGAAGACGTCGATATTGGACTGGAGGAAGGATACCATGTCTTGCGCTTCTACGTCGCTAAGACCGGTACCAATAAATGTTTGTCGAGGGAGATCTCCGCTGCTTATGTTGATCGGGATGATTTCTTCAATTGAAGGTGATGCTTCCCATTCGATTGGCGGAGGTTTGGTCAGCGGAATCTCCTTTGATTGCTATTTAGAAGAGGGACCAGCTTCATCTCGTGGCCGCTTTGGAGGAGCAATGTTAATCTTTCGATCTGTCTTTGCCGCAGCAGCTTCACAAGACCGTCCAGCTTGCTGATCGCCTCGAATGCAGACGATGCCTTCTCCAGTTGCAAATTTGAGTAGTTGATGGTAAGAGGAGGAGATGGCATTGATCTGATGGAGGAATGGTCGCCCAAGAATGGCGTTATAGCTAGACATTCCTTCGACGATTGCAAACCTCACCGAGACTCGAGTCTCTCGGCTGAGGTCGATGGTAAATCTGGATTCGCCCACTGTGATGCTTTGTTCACCGTTGAAGCCGGTGATCACAGTCGGGACGACGTCGAGGCTTTGATACTTATGTCCCAGACGTTTGAAACAGTCGGAGAACATAATGTCAATGGAGCTTCCAGTGTCTATGAGGATTCGATTGACGGTGCTTCCGTCGATGATGAGTTTCAAGACCAGGGGGTCTCGATGGGGAGTGTGAACTCCTTGAAGATCGGTGTCATTGAAGACTATGGATGGCCAAGCCAGACCTTCGATGGGCTTCTCGATCCAGGTATCTTCTTTGTTTGCAGTAGATCGAACATGGAAGATGCGTCGAACCTGCCGATCGACTTCCTTTCCGGTCAAAGCTTGATTGTGCAAGGTTCCATGAATGCCAAAGACATTGGCATTCACAGAAATTGGTTGCCGGTTGGAAGAGATTTGATGTATCCAACATACTTCTTTCCCCTTGGCAGAGGTTCGACGTTGATCGTGCCCGTTGTTGACGAATTCTTGAAGGTGGCCTTCTCGTAGTAAGTCTTCAAGATGGAATTTCAGCCGAAAACACCGATCGGTGGAATGGCCGTGACTTTGATGGAATTCACAGTAGACTGTTTTGTCTGCTGTGAATTTGGAATTTGGTTGAAGAGGATTGGGCCTCCGAAGATACTCGTCGTGTTGAATACGGTCGAGTATCTGCTCGACTGGCATGTTCCACTCGGTGAAAGTGGTCTTCGTTGGAGACCGACGCCCATCATTCTTTGATCTTTTGTTGGCCGGAGGGGCTGCTGCTTCAGTGTTGTGAGCCTTTGCAGCATATTTAGGTGCTTCTTTTTCAGCAGGCCTTCTCTTAGTTTCTCGCCCTTTTCGAGCGACTTGATCGTCTTCCACCTCAATCTCCCTCTGAATTCGATCGAACATAGCTCCCAGAGAAGGAGGGGGATTGCGGATGAAGTCGTTGTAGATGTGTAGATCGAAGCGGAGAGCGTTCTGGAAAGCCAACATGATGGCTTCATCATCCAGATGCCTTCCAGAGAGAGCAGCATGCTCGTTGCGAAACCTCCTCGTGAAGCTGCGGAGAGTCTCATCTGCACCCATCCTTAGTCGATATAGAGAGTCGAGCTTCTTCTCGGGTTTCAGGTTGAGCTGGTAATGCTGCACAAAGAGGTTAGCCAAAACACCGAACTGGGTAATGGACCCAGCTCGGAGATTGTGATACCAGTCGAGTGAAGGCTCGTCGAGACTTCCCGCGAAGGTGCGGCAGAGCACGTTGTTTTCCTCTTCGTATGGCGTTAGAGCTTGCTTGAAGGCAAGTATATGGAGGCTTGGATCTCCTCGGACGCAGTTGAATTTGGGGAGGGTAGGAGTTCTCCATCCTCTTGGAAATGCTGATTCGAAGAGGCTTCGATGAAGTGGCCCGGCAGAAGAGTAGCCATCCCTACGACCGTGTCCTCGACCTAGAGGTGGGTCAAGAGGTAAGATCGCAAGGTCTTGTTCTGGCATCGAAGTGTTTGCCGGTCGAAGTCGATGTCGAAGGTCCGATCCAAGTCCACGTTGGAGTGGAATGGAAGGGGAGACTCTACTCTTTGAAGGAGCGCCTTTCATTTGGTGCTTCCTTGGCAGGTTGAGCTTCGATGGTGCTCTTTTGTCGCAGTTACGACCAGATGAAGATTGGGAGGACTCGTCTTCAAGACGATCCCAGACACTCTGCTTCCAAGGAGCAGCAGAGGGAGTTGGGTCGCGTCGAATCCTCTCGAGAGCATCAGTGCCCATTGACCTCCGTTGTTCGGAGTAAATTGAATGTCGAGGAGGATCAACCCTCTCACTTGCGGAGGGGATCGGAATAGCAATTCCAGCTTCGGAAGCTGCCTTCTTCAGAGCATCCCTCTCAGCAGTGAGGGTGGCGTTTTGCTTCGCCAATTGGAGTAGTTGGAAATCGATTGCAGAGATCTGGTAAGTCGATGGAGGATCTTCAGCAGGAGCAGGGATAGTCTGTCCAATTGATTGATGAGGATGAGGGGCGATCGGTCGATCGACTGATCTTCCGCTTCCTGAGTGAACCCCCATCTCGGGGACAGCAAGGGGCTGCCCGAAGTTGAGCCTTTGACTCATTGAACGAGTCTCAGGACGAGGTTGATGTTGAGTGTTACTTCCTTCTGGTTGACCCTGATGTTTGGTTCTCGCCATTCAGAGTACGAAAGGTACAACGAGATTGCCGATGTCCGATCAGTTGTCTGATCAACCGAGGGGGCGAGGAAGTTTGGCTATTGATCTGGTAGTCGAAGTAGAGAGGACACGGCTTCTCGCTCGGATCCCACAGACGGCGCCAAACTGTGGGGGAAAATCTTCGTGCCGACCCGAAGACTCTCGCAGCACCAGTCAATTGAATGTTCGTGTTGACGTCGAAGATCGTTGGTCGATCTGTTGATCGAAGTTGAAGCTTTTGATTTGTAAACAGAGAGATGCAATCAGAGAGAGTTTGACACGAGAAGTGATCTCGGAGTTCAGCCGAAGCCTACGTCTCCGTGCTATAGGGTGCAACCCGAATTCGCTAACACTTATGTTGAAGTGATCTCGACAGGCCGAGTATCACTGTAAACACTGATCTTTCTGAAAGAAGATCAAAGGGAGATGGTAGATCGGAAGTGTGAAATCCCAGAGCTCTGGTTCTGAAAGTCAGATCTCAGAGTGGAAATCAGATTTGTGGATCTGGATCCCTTTTACATTCGAAGGCTCTGCTATTTATAGGCACTCCGGGTGGCGAATGGCGGTTTCCGCTGTAGTATCTGGGGATTCTCCAGGTAAAGTTGTGGGCCCTGCGGTTGTCTTCGGGGGTCCACCAGGCAGGGCTGGTGGGTCCCGTTGTAGTCCTCGTGGGTCCACCAGGCAGGGCCGGTGGGTCCCGCTGTAGTCCTCGTGGGCCCACCAGGTAGGGCCGGTGGGTCCCGCTGTAGTCCTCGTGGGCCCACCAGGCAGGGCCGGTGGGTCCCGCTGTAGTCCTCGTGGGCCCACCAGGCAGGGCTGGTGGGTCCCGTGGTAGATTTATGCCAAAATTTGCACCCACAGCATTCACTCTGGCGAGCTGGGAAACCACGCTGGTGGGCGGTCTCTTGCTGCGAAAGTACGAAGGCAAGGATACTGGTGGCCCACTCTGGAGCAAGACGCTTTGAAGGTCGCCCAGAGGTGCATCCAGTGCCAGAAGCACGCCACCACGAATCATATGCCCGCAGAAGAACTGCATCCTCTGGCGAGCCCCTGGCCTTTCCAGCAATGGGGGTTGGACATTGTGGGACCTTTCCCTGTGTCAGCCCGGCAAAAGAAATTCATCCTAGTAGCTACGGACTACTTCACCAAATGGGTGGAAGCGGTCCCGCTAGCTAAGATAGGCGAGAAGCAAGTCAAGGACTTCCTTTGGAAGAATATCTTCTGCCGCTTTGGGCTGCCACGAGTGCTGGTCACCGACAATGGTCGCCAGTTCGACAATCGCTTGATCAGAAGCTTTTGTGTTGAATATGGGGTCGACCTAAGGTTCTCATCCCCGAGGTACCCTCAAAGCAACGGGCAGGCCGAAGCGACGAATCGCGTGATCTTGGACAACCTCAAGAAGAGGCTGGAAGGGAAAAAAGGATTGTGGGAGCAGGAGCTTGATGGAGTCTTGTGGGCCTATCGCACTACTCCACGTCGCTCAACTAACGAATCCCCTTTCAGTCTCACTTTTGGTTGCGAAGCCGTGCTACCCATAGAGGCCGAGCTGCCCACTGAAAGAAGGCTTGCGTCGGCGGAGGTCGACAACGACAAACTGCTCGTCGACTCCCTTGATCAGCTCAAAGAAAGACGAGAGCGCGCCAATCTACACCTCGCCGGATACCGACAAGAGATGAAGCGCGCCTATGACAAAAGAGTCCGCCATCGGGCATTCAAGGTCGGCAATCTGGTGATGAGAAAGGTGTTTGCAAACACGCAAGAGACTAATGCAGGAAAGCTCGCGGCGAACTGGGAAGGCCCATACATAATACACGAAGCAGGAGGCTCGGGGGCTTACCGGTTGATGACCGCTGGAGGTGACCTATTAGAGCGACCTTGGAACGCTCTGCACCTTCGCAAGTTCTATGCCTAAGGAAATTTTTGTAAATTCTGAAGAAGTTATGAATGAATGATGGGGTTTTCAACCAAGAATTCAACTCGGAAGCTCGCCGCAGCGAGAGCTCGCTTGATCTACAAAGTAGTCCGCCGTTGTGCGGACTTAAAGCAAGACCGGGATCCTCAGAGGTAGCCAGTGGGCAACCTTGAGCTTCCCGGAGCAGTCCGCCATCGTGCGGACTTAAAGCAAGACCGGGATCCTCAGAGGTAGCCAGTGGGCGACCTTGAGCTTCCCGGGGAAGTCCGCCGTTGTGCGGACTTAAAGCAAGACCGGGATCCTCAGAGGCAGCCAGTGGGCGACCTTGAGCTTCCCGGGGAAGTCCGCTGCCTAGTGGACTCTAAACCTAACCAGGATCCTTCGCGTTCACCTGCCATGAACGGAAGCATCCTGGCATTGGCAAACCCCTCAAAGGGCGAGCCCGCCAGACAGGATCATCGAGAGAAATTAACCGGGCAGGGGGCAGCTAGCACTTATTAGTTTCCTTTAAAAATAAAAATCGTTTAAGTCTCTGAGTGTAGGGAAGTTTTTGAAGTCTTTTGGTTCGTTTTAACGTTTTCCGGGCTCAGAGACTATCGAGTTTTTACGAGCATGCCGAGTTTTTCGTTTGCATATACTTAAAAATAAAAAGGTTGAATCGAATTAGCTGCCTCGCCCGGGGTATCACTCTCGAGGTCGCTGCGAACTCCCAAAGCGGACTCATGAGCAACACAAGGAAAGGAAAAGAGACATGGAAAAGTAAGGAACAGAGACGAGCTCAAAAGGATATGTCATTCATTATACTGAAAATGATTACAAGGGTTACAAAGATGCAGCCTAGGCTGGGCCCGCGCCAGTGCCCGCGTCGTCATCACGCTTCCTCTTTTTCGACCTTTCGGCCTTGTACTTCTCGATGGCGTCGAGCGCACCTTTCCGCAGGAGCTCGTTGAGCTGCGCCTGGAGGCGGCATTGCTGAGCGTGGAGGTCTTGGAGATGCGTCTCCCTCAGAGACGTGATCTCATCCCTAGAGGCCGCCAACTGACGTTGGAGTTCGGAGATTGCCTTCTGGGCGGCCTCTTCAGCTCGACGGGCCCCTTGCGCATCGGATAGGGCGCGGTCGCGGGCGTCCTCAACCGAAGCTAGCGTGGTGGTGAAGGTGGCGGCCCGCTGGCGCAGTTCGTCGACCTCCGTGTTAGAGGAGGCGACCTGCTGGCGCAGCCGGTCCACTTCAGCCCGCAGCTCGCCCGACCGGTCCATTTGGCGGATTCGGAGGATGTACTCGTCTACTCTCCTCTCCAAGTCATGGAGAGTGTCATCGTAGAGAGCGACAGTGTCCCCCGCGACTTCCGCGACCTTGTCAGCAAGAGCCCGGCCGACCCGCTCTACCTACGGAAAGGGCGAACAGTTTGAGTTAGAAGTTAGAGCGGGAGTTTGGGGACAAAGGAGTATGAAGGCGGCCTTACCTCGAGCAGTCGGTTGATGAGAGCGATGTAGGGAGTCCGGGCGAAGATGTTACACCCCAGGATCTCCCGCATGAAGAAAGGGGCGCGCTCAGGACCGCCAGAGGAGGAGCCCGCTTGGCTCGCCTCGGTGGGAGCAGCTGGAGGGGGCGCACTGATGGCGGCAGCAGCGGGCTCGGCCCCTTGAGCGCCGGCAATCCCTTCGTTGATAGGGGAAGGCACGGCGGCTCCCCTTCGCCCCGGCAGGTCCGGGTCCGAGGCTTCCGAGCTGGAGCAAGGAAGGTCGTCCAGGATGGCCCCTAGGTCCGGAGACCAGTAGGCCAACCCGCCCAGCTCAGGGAGAGGAGGAACCTCAAGAGTGGCAGGTGCGGGTTCAGGCGCGGGCGCGCTAGGAGACATAGGCGCGGGCTCGGGCGCGAGCGCGATGATAGCAGGCGCAGGCACGGGCTCGGGCGCAGGCGCGGGCTCGGGCGTACTGGGCGCGGGCTCGGGCACAGGCGCGGGCTCGGACGTGCTGGGCGCGGGCTCGGGCGCGAGCGCGGGCTCGGACGCGGGCTCGGGCGCGAGCGCAGACGCAGGCTCGGGTGCGGGCGCGGGTTTGGACGCGGGCTCGGCCGCGGGCGCAGGCCGCGACCGGGCGCAGGAGCGGGCTCGTTCGCGGGCACAGGCTCGGACGCGGGCCCGAGCTCGGGCGCAGGCACGGGCGCGGGCGAGGGCTCGGGGGCAGGATGAGCGGGCTCGGGCACAGGCGCGCTAGCGACAGAGGGCGTGGGCACAAGCTCGGGCGCGGGCGTGCTGGAAGGCTCGGGTACAGGCGCGCTCGAGGCAGCGGCTGCGGGTAGGGGCGCGGGCTCGGGCGCGAGCGTGCTGGGGGCAGGCGCAGCCGGTGCCGAGGTCTTGGCCGGAGCGGGTGCAGAAGGCGTCGGGCTCGTTGGCGCCGGTCCCTCAAAGGGCAGGGGAGGCATCGCCATCGCAGAAGCGGGCTCGCCCTCGAGAGACCGCGGCTCCTCTTCTTCCGAGCTGGACTCGTCGCTGGGATCCTCGCCCGATGCCAAGCCCGCTTCCTCGAGAGCGGCTTTCCTCCTATCCTCAACGACTCGTTCGTAGGCTTCACGAGCCTTGCGAACGGCGTCGTCCTCCGCCATTGGGCGGGCAGTTGAAGCCTTCTTCTTCTTCTTCTTGATGTGGGCGCCCTCCATCTCTGGGGTCATTACCGCGACAAAGAGAGGTTTAGAGAGGTCGCCCGGGAACCCGCGCATCAGCACCTCGGCCATTGGGGTTTCCACCTCAGCCATACCGAGTAGGAGCTCGACGCGCGGGTCCTCAGGGTCGACCATAACAACTTGGCGTCGAGGGGGTTCCGGAGCTGGGGAGTGCGGAGGAGAATTGGGAACTAGGGGAGAGTTCGCCTGACCTGGGGCAACCTCGCGGGAGGCAGGCGGCGGCGAGGGAATATCCTCCTCGCGGATCATATCGATGGCGTCTTCGTCGGCAAGCCTAATCGGGGAAGCCCGCTTCTTCTTCCCCTTCTTCGCCGAGGAGGTGCCGGCGCCGGAGGACGCCGCGGCAGCCTGGGAGGTCGCCCCGGTGCGGCGAGAGACCACCACCTTCCTGCGCATAATCTTCTGGCGGGTAGTGATGGCGCCGATCCGGAGATCCTTCCAGAGGAAGGGGAAATCCGGAGCCAGGATCTTCTCGGGAGTTCGCCCGCCAAGGAACTCAAAGATCGCCTTGTCAAGAGCTTGCTCCTGAGCCCCGGAGATACACTTCTTCCCTTTGGCCCGGTACTCACCGATCGCTTTGAAGTTGGGGAGCGGCGGCCTTCCGGGATGGGCGGGAACGCCTGCACAGGGACCTCGCCACTCCCCCGCGACAACGAACGGATACTCCTTCCAGTACCGATCCTTGTTCTCGACCGCGGAGAAGGGCAGCACCTCGCCGGGGCGGCCTGAGAGGTAGAAGTGGCCGCAGTCCACCTCGCTGAAGACGGTCCCTGGCTTGAGGAGCCATTTCTTCAGAAGGTAGGCGAGGGGGATCCTCACGTTGAGGGCTTCCTCAATACGAGAAAGCCCGTAGAGGATCCCCCATGAATTTCCTGGAAGCTGGGCGGGGCATAAGCCCGCCAGCTCCAGTAGCTCGCTGGCGAGGTGGTTCAGGGGCAGCCGGAGCCCTGACCAGACCTGCGCCACGGAGACCGCCGTGCCGGAAAGCGGCCTCCCCAAGCGTGGGAGGGGCAGAATGGCGAGCTCACGGGGAATGCCCGCCGCGGTCCGTAGACTGTCGGGGACGGGCACGCCCCCGATGTCGTTGAACCAGACAACGGCGGGCACCTTAGGGGGAGCCTCACCCTCGGTGCCGGGAGCACGCACCGAGATGGGTGCGACATTGAGAGGCCCCTCCCGAGAGGTCGCAGCGGCAGCAGCAGCGGTTGAAGAAGAAGCGGCAGCAGAGAAAGCCATGAGAGCAAGAGGGCGCTAGCGAGCTGCGAGTTGAGAGGGCGCTAGCGAGCTGCTAGTTGAGAAGGTTATGGGAGAAGGGAGAGCTGTTTTCACGCAGCGGTAAAAATCACCCCCCGTCCCCTATTTATAGGCAAGTGAGAGACAGGTGAATCGATCCGCAGTTAATGCCCAAGCGCGCGTGGCGAGGCGACGTGACGGCGATCGAAGTGACAGCTCGCCCTTCGCCAATCAGGCAGTGCCGCGTGGGCCACGCGTGGAAAAAGCTGCGCCGGCGCCGACACTGTCATTATTGACAGAGAAAGGGACAAATGAGGAGGAGACACGTGTCTTGCGCCGATCGGGGTCTCATGATGAGATTCGCTGTATCAGCGTTGAGCCTCGCGCCGCAGTTAAGGTGAAGCGACCGTTGGAGATTCGGTGCGATACCCAAGTCACAAGATCGCCCGCGGCTGGCGCCCCAAGCTCGCCCGAAGCAGACCCTGACCGTGTGTGACAAGCTCGCACCGGAAGGAGATCGCTCGTGGCTGACGCTCCCGGACCGCCCGGCGTTTGTGAAATACTGGGAGTCAAAACTCTCGACGCAGATCGCTCGCGGCAGGTGCCCGCAGCTCGCCCGAGGCAGACCCTGGCCGCATGTGACAAGCTCGCATCGGAAGGAGATCGCTCGTGGCTGACGCTCCCGGCCCGCCCAGCTTTTGAGAAGTACTGGCAGTCAAAGCTCTCGGCGCAGACTGCCCGCGACAGGCGCCCAAGCTCGCCCGAAGCAGACCCTGACCGCGTGTGACACGTTCGCACAGGAAGGAGATCGCTCGTGGCTGATGCTCGTGGCCCGCTCAGTGTTTGGAAAAGTACTGAGAGTCAAAACTCTCGACACAGGCCACCCGCGGCAGGCGCCCAAGCTCGCCCGAAGCAGACCCTGACCGCGTGTGACAAGTTCGCACCGGAAGGAGATCGCTCGTGGCTGATGCTCGTGGCCCGCCCAGTGTTTGAAAAGTACTGAGAGTCAAAACTCTCGACGCAGACCGCCCGCGGCAGGCGCCCAAGCTCGCCCGAAGCAGACCCTGACCGCGTGTGACAAGTTCGCACCGGAAGGAGATCGCTCGTGGCTGATGCTCGTGGCCCGCCCAGTGTTTGAAAAGTACTGAGAGTCAAAACTCTCGACGCAGACCGCCCGCGGTAGGCGCCCAAGCTCGCCCGAAGCTGACCCTGACCGCATGTGAGGAGCTCGCATCGGAAGGAGATCGCTCATGGCTGATGCTCGTGGCCAGCCCTGCGTTTGTGAAATACTGGCAGTCAAAGCTCTCGGCGCAGGCCGCCATCGCTACTATCTCCGCCCCACAAGAAAACTGTTTCGGCAGACATTGATATTAGGCACATTACCAGGGATAGGAGTTCGCTAAGACTCCTGAGCAAGCGCCAAAGTCTCCTTGGTCGCTCCCTCAGGAGGGGGTAATGTTGGGGGTAGCTAAAATCTGCCCTGGAGTTTGCACCCCCCCCCCCCCCCCCCCCCCCCCCCGTGCTCACCAAATCACCTTGACAGGGAGCGAGATCCACATTAGGCTGAAAGGGCCCAGGCCAAGAGCACTCTTAGGAGCTCGCCTGAGCTCGATGGAGCTCGCCTGAGATCGCCCAGGAGCTCGCCAAGCTCACCCAGGAGCTCGCCTAAGCTCGCTCAGGAGCTCGCCCCGGAGCTCGCCAAGCTCACCCAGGAGCTCGCCTAAGCTCGCTCAGGAGCTCGCCCCGGAGCTCGCCAAGCTCACCCAGGAGCTCGCCTAAGCTCGCTCAGGAGCTCGCCCCGGAGTTCGCCAAGCCCGCGCGAGAACTCGCTGGCAGTGATAGCGGGAGTTAGACCGTCATGCATAACGAAGACACCGGCATTGCGAACGCCCCTAGCTCGCACAGGAGCTCGCCCCTAGCTCGCGCAGGAGCTCGCCCCTAGCTCGCTCAGGAGCTCGCCCAAGCTCGCCAGAATTCCCCAGTTTATCGAAGAGGTTGCTCCCGCGAGGTCCGACTCTTGATAGATGTGGAAGAAAAGGCAGAGCAATGGAGGGCGAGCTCACCTTAGCTCCCCATCGGAGGTCGCCCACAATGTATGAGAGGATGTCAGGTGTCAAAACCCCACGGAAGCTACGTGGACAAACGTGGTCCACGGAAGCTCGCTCGAATCAGTTCGAGACCTCTCAGACTTGAACATTCCAGAATGGCCACCTGGCCACGACAAGAAAGATTCCCTCCCCCACTCAAACCGCCTGGCAGGCTTGACGACAGAATGTCAGGGCGCGAGTACCAAGGACTGTCAAACCCACGTGAGCCAGAACGTGGGGGGTCTAGAAGGCGCTAGAAGAATCTCCACGTGTCGGGCCACGGTAGGCCGCCGATTGCTATAAATGCTCACCCCCAGGCTCCATAGTATAGGTTCGAATTCCTTTTCCCTACCACTTTGGTATACCGCAGCTCGCCGTTGTGCCACCGTGACTGACTTGAGCGTCGGAGGGTCTGCGCTCCTAAGAGAGCCAGCCGTTCTCACGTTCTCTTTTCTTTGTCTTGCAGGCAGCCCGTACAGACCAGCGAAAAATCCCCCGAACAGAATGAATTAGAATAGATCGTATGAATGAATTAGAATAGCTTATACGATTGAATTAGAATGAATCGTACGAATGAATTAGAATGGTTACATTCGTGCGAATGAATTAGAATAGATCGTACGAATGAATTAGAATGGATCGTACGAATAAATTAGAATGGATCATGCGAATGAATTAGAATGGATCGTACGAATGAATTAGAATGGATCCACCGAATGGGTTAGAATGGATCATACGAATGAATTAGAATGGATCGTACGAATGAATTAGAATGGATTGTGCGAATAAGTTAGAATGAATCGTATGAATGAATAAGAATGGATCGTACGAATGAATTAGAATGGATCGTGCGAATGAGTTAGAATGAATCGTACGAATGAATTAGAATGGATCGTACGAATGAATTAGAATGAATCGTATGAACGAATTAGAATGGATCGTACGAACGAATTAGAATGGATCGTATGAACGAATTAGAATGGATCGTACGAATGAATTAGAATGGATCATAGGAATGAATTAGATTGGATCGTGCAAATGAATTAGAATGGATACATTCGTGCGAATGAATTAGAATGGATCATAGGAATGAATTAGAATGGATCGTACAAATGGATTAGAATGGATCGTACGAATGAATTAGGAAGGATCGAACGAATGAATTAGAATGGATCATATGAAAGAATTAGAATGGATCGTGCGAATGAATTAGAAAGGATCGTACGAATGAATTAGAATGGATATATTCGTGCGAATGAATTAGAATGGATCGTATGAATGAATTAGACTGGATCGTATGAATAAATTAGAATAGATACATTCATGCGAATGAATTAGAATGGATCGGAATGGATTAGAATGAATCGTACAAATGAATTAGAATGGATCGGACGAATTAGAATGGATCGTGCGAATGAATTAAAATGGATCGTACGAATGAATTAGAATGGATACATTCGTGCGATCCATTTTAATTCATTCGTACGATCCATTCTAATTCATTCGTACGATCTATTCTAATTCATTACTACGATCCATTTTAATCAATTCTTATTCATTCGTACGATCCATTCTAATTCATTTGTACGATCCATTCTAATTCATTCGTATGAATGAATTAGAATGGATCATGGGAATGAATTAGAATGGATCGTACAAATGAATTAGAATGGATACATTCGTGCGAATGAATTAGAATGGATCGTAGGAATGAATTAGAATGGATCGTACGAATGAATTAGAATAGTTACATTCGTGCGAATGAATTAGAATGGATCATATAAATGAATTACAATGCATATATTTGTGAGAATTAATTAGAATGGATCGTACGAATGAATTAGAATGGATCGTACGAATGAATTAGAATGGATCGTACGAATGAATTAGAATGGATAGTGCGAATGAATTAGAATGGATCGTACGAATGAATTAGAATGGATACATTCGTGCGAATAAATTAGAATGGATCGTACGAATGAATTAGAATAGATCGTACAATTGAATTAGAATGAATCATGCGAATGAATTAGAATTGATCATACGAATGAATTCGAATGGATCGTACGAATAAATTAGAATGGATCGTGCGAATGAATTAGAATGGATCGAACGAATGAATTAGAATGGATATATTTGAACGAATAAATTAGAATGGATCATACGAATGAATTAGAATGGATCGTACGAATGAATTAGAATGGATCGTGCGAATGAATTAGAATGGATCGTACGAATGAATTAGAATGGATCGTACGAATGAATTAGAATGGATACCTTTGTGCATATGAATTAGAATGGATCGTACGAATGAATTAGAATGGATCATATTAATGAATTAGAATGGATCGTACGAATGAATTAGAATGGATACATTCGTCCGAATGAATTAGAATGGATTGTGCGAATCAATTAGACAGGATCGTGCGAATGAATAAGAATGGATCATACGAATGAATTAGAATGGATCGTACGAATTAATTAGAATGGATACATTCGTGCGAATGAATTAGAATGGATTGTATGAATGAATTAGAATGGATCGTGCGAATGAATTAGAATGGTTACATTCGTCCGAATGAATTAGAATGGATCATACGAATGGATTATAATGGATCGTACGAATGAATTAGAATGGATCGTACAAATGAATTAGAAAGGTTACATTTGTGAGAATGAATTAGAATGGATCGTACGAATGAATTAGAATGGATCATGCGAATGAATTAGAATGGATTGTACGAATGAATTAGAATAGATACATTCGTGCGAATGAATTAGAACGGATCGGACGAATGAATTAGAATGGATCGTACGATTCATTCTAATTCATTCGTACGATCCATTCTAATGCATTCGTACGATTCATTCTAATTCATTCGCACGATCTATTCTAATTCATGCGTACGATCCATTCTTATTCATTCATACGATCCATTCTAATTCATTCGCACAATCCATTCTAATTCATTCGTACGATCCATTCTAATTCATTCGTATGATCCATTCTAACTTATTCGGTGGATCCATTCTAATTTATTCGTACGATCCATTCTAATTCATTCACACGATCCATTCTAATTTATTCGTACGATCCATTCTAATTCATTCGTACGATCTATTCTAATTCATTCACACGAATGTAACCATTCTAATTCATTCGTACGATTCATTCTAATTCATTCGTATGAGCTATTCTAATTCATTCGTACGATCCATTCTAATTCATTTGTACGATCCATTGTAATTCATTCATACAATCCATTCAGATTCATTCGCATAAATGTATCCATTCAAATTCATTCATGCGATCCATTCTAATTAATTCGCACGATCCATTCTAATTCAGTTGTATGAATGTATCTATTTTAATTCATTCGTACGATCCAATCTATTTCATTCGTACGATCTAATTCATTCGTACGATCCATTCTAATTCATTCGTACGATCGATTCTAATTCATTCGCACGATCCATTCTAATTCATTCGTACGATCCATTCTAATTCATTCGTATGGTCCATTCTAATTTATTCGTTCAAATATATCCATTCTAATTCATTCGCACGAATGTATCCATTCTAATTCATTTGCACGATCCATTCCAATTCATTCGTACGATCCATTCTTATTTATTCATACGATCCATTCTAATTCATTCGCACAATCCATTCTAATTCATTCGTACGATCCATTCTAATTCATTTGTACGAATGAATTAGAATGGATCGTACGAATGGATTAGAATGAATCGTACAAATGAATTAGAATGGATCGTACGAACGAATTAGAATAGATCGTATGAACGATTTAGAATGGATCGTACGAATGAATTAGAATGGATACATTCGTGCGAATGAATTAGAATAGATCTTACAAATGAATTAGAATGAATCGTACAAATGAATTGGAATGGTTACATTCGTGTGAATGAATTAGAATAGATTATACGAATGAATTAGAATGGATCGAACGAATGAATTAGAATAGATCGTACGAATGAATTAGAATGGATCGTACGAATAAATTGGAGTGGATCGTGCGAATGAATTAGAATGGATCGTACGAATGAATTAGAATGGATCCACCGAATGAGTTAGAATGGATCATGCGAATGAATTAGAATGGATCGTACGAATGAATTAGAATAGATACATTCGTGCGAATGAATTAGAATGGTTACATTCATGCGAATGAATTAGAATGGATCGTACGAATGGATTAGAATGGATCGTACGAATGAATTAGAATGGATCGCACAAATGAATTAGAAAGGTTACATTTGTGAGAATGAATTAGAATGGATCGCACAGATGTATCCATTCTAATTCATTCGTACGATCCATTCTATTCATTCGTACGAATGAATTTGAAAGGATCGTACGAATGAATTAGAATGGATCGTGCGAATAAATTAGAACGGATCGTACGAATGAATTAGAATGGATTCGAATGGATCGTATGAATGAATTAGAATGGATCGTTCAAATATATCCATTCTAATTCATTCGCACCAATGTATCCATTCTAATTCATTCGTACGATCTATTCTAATTCATTCGTATGATCCATTCTAATTTATTCACACGATCTATTCTAATTCATTCATACGATTCATTCTAATTCATTCGCACGATCCATTCTAATTCATTCGTATGATCCATTCTAATTTATTCGCACGATCGATTCTAATTCATTCATATGATCCATTATTCATTCGTACGATCCATTCTAATTCTTTCGTACGATCCATTATAATTCATTCGCACGATCTATTCTAATTCATTCGTACAATCCATTCTAATTTATTCGTACGATCCATTCTAATTCATTCGCACTATCCATCCAAATTCATTCGTACGATCCATTCTAATTCATTCGTACGATCCATTCTAATTAGATCGTATGATCCATTCTAATTCATTCGCACAAATGTATCCATTTTAAATCATTCATACGATCCATTCTAATTTATTCATATGATCCATTCTAATTCATTCGCACGATCCATTCTAATTCATTCGTACGATCCATTCTAATTCATTCGTATGATCAATTCTAATTCATTCGTACGATCCATTCTAATTCATTCGTATGATCCATTCTAATTCATTCATCCTATCCATTCTAATTCATTCGTACGATCCATTCTAATTCATTTGTATGATCCATTCTAATTCATTCTAATGCATTCGTATGATTCATTCTAATTCATTCGCACGATCCATTCTAATTCATTCGTACCATTCATTCTAATTCATTCGCACGAATGTAACCTTTCTAATTCATTTGTATGTATCCATTCTAATTCATTCGTACGATCCATTCTAATCCATTCGTATGATCCATTATAATCCATTCGTACGATCCATTCTAATCCATTCGTACGATCCATTCTAATTCATTCGCTCGAATGTATCCATTCTAATTCATTCGCACGATCCATTCTAATTCATTTGTACGATCCATTCAAACTCATTCATACAATCCATTCTAATTCATTCGTATGATCCATTCTAATTCATTCGCATGATCCATTCTAATTCATTCGCACGATCCATTCTAATTCATTCGTATGTTCCATTCTAATTCATTCGTACGATCCATTCTAATTCGTTCATTCGCTTGAATGTATCCATTCTAATTCATTCGTACGATCCATTCTAATTCATTCGCATGAATGTATCCATTCTAATTCATTCGTACAATCCATTCTAATTCATTTGCACGATCCATTCTAATTCATTCCTATGATCCATACTAATTCATTCGTACGATCCATTCTAATTCATTCGCTCGAATGTATCCATTCTAATTCTTTCATATGATCCATTCTAATTCATTCGCACGAATGTATCCATTCTAGTTCATTCGTACGCTCCATTCTAATTCATTCGTACGCTCCATTCTTATTCATCGCACAAATGTATCCATTCTAATTAATTCGTACGAATGAATTAGAATGGATACATTCGAGCGAATGAATTAGAATGGATCGTTCGAATGAATTAGAATGGATCATAGGAATGAATTAGAATGGATCGTGCAAATGAATTAGAATGGATACCTTCATGCGAATGAATTAGAATGGATCGTGCGAATGAATTAGAATATGATTCATTCTAATTCATTCGTACGATCCATTCTAATTCATTCGTACGATCTAATTCTAGTCCATTCGTACGATCCATTCTAATTCATTCGTACGATCCATTCTAATTCATTTGCTTGAATATATCTATTTTAATTTATTAGTACGAATGAATTAGAATGGATCGTACGAACGAATTAGAATGGATCGTACGAATGAATTAGAATGGATACATTCGTGCGAATGAATTAGAATAGATCGTACGATGAATTAGAATGGATTGTACGAATGAATTAGATTGTACAAATGAATTAGAATGGATCGTACGAATGAATTAAAATGGATACATTCGAGCGAATGAATTAGAATAGATACATTTGTGCGAATGAATTAGAATGGATCGTACGAATGAATTAGAATGGATCGTACGATGCAATCTAATTCATTCGTCCAATGCGTTCTAATCCATTCGTATGATCCATTATAATTCATTCGTACGATCTATTCTAATTCATTCGCACGAATGTATCCATTCTAATTCATTCGTACGATCCATTCTAATTCATTCGTACGATCCATTCTAATTCATTCGTTCGATCCATTCTAATTCATTTGTACGATCCATTCTAATTCATTCGCACAAATGTATCCATTTTAATTCATTCGTACGATCCATTCTAATTTATTCAAACGATCCATTCTAATTCATTTGCACGATCCATTCGAATTTATTCATACGATCCATTCTAATTCATTCGCACAGAAATGTAACCTTTCTAATTCATTTGTACGATCCATTCTAATTCATTTATACGATCCATTCTAATCCATTCGTACGATCCATTCTAATCCATTCGTACGATCCATTCTAATTCATTCGTAGGAATGAATTAGAATAGATACATTCGTGCGAATGAATTAGAATGGATACATTCGTGCGAATGAATTAGAATGGATCGTACGAACGAATTAGAATGGATCGTATGAACAAATTAGAATGGATCGTACGAATGAATTAGAATGGTTACATTCGAGCGAATGAATTAAAATGGATCGTACGAATGAATTAGAATGGATCATAGGAATAAATTAGAATGGATCTTGCAAATGAATTAGAATGGATACATTCGTTCGAATGAATTAGAATGGATCGTAGGAATGAATTAGAATGAATCGTACGAATGGATTAGAATAGATCGTACGAATGAATTAGAAAGGATCGTACAAATGAATTAGAAAGGTTACATTTGTGAGAATGAATTAGAATAGATCGTATGAATGAATTAGAATGGATCATACGAGTGGATTAGAATGGATCGTACGAATGAATTAGAATGGATACATTCGTGCGAATGAATTAGAATGGATTGTATGAATGAATTAGAATGGATCGTAGGAATGAATTAGAATGGTTACATTCGTGCGAATGAATTAGAATGGATCGTACGAATGAATTAGAATGGATACATTCGAGCGAATGAATTAGAATAGATCGTACGAATGAATTAGAATGGATCGTACAAATGAATTAGAAAGGTTACATTTGTGAGAATGAGTTAGAATGGATCGTATGAATGAATTAGAATGGATCATACGAATGAATTAGAATGGTTACATTCATGCGAATGAATTAGAATGGATCGTACGAAGATCGTACGAATGGATTAGAATGGATCGTACGAATGAATTAGAATGAATCGTACAAATAAATTAGAAAGGTTACATTTGTGAGAATGAATTAGAATGGATCGTACGAATGAATTATAAGGATCGTATGAATGGATTAGAATGGATCGTACGAATGAATTAGAATGGATACATTCGAGCGAATGAATTAGAATGGATCGTACGAATGAATTAGAATGGATCGTAGGAATGAATTAGAATGGATACATTCGTGCGAATGAATTAGTATGGATCGTACGAATGAATTAGAATAGATCGTACAAATGAATTAGAATGGATCGTGCGAATGAATTAGAATTGATCATAAGAATGAATTAGAATGGATCGTACGAATGAATTAGAATGGATCGTGCGAATGAATTAGAATGGATACATTCGAGCGAATGAATTAGAATGGCTTGTGCGAATGAATTAGAATGGATCGTGCGAATGAATTTGAATGGATCGTGCGAATGCATTAGAATGGATCATACAAATAAATTTGAATGGATCGTACGAAAGAATTAGAATGGATACATTCTTGCGAATGAATTAGAATGGATCGTACGAATGAATTAGGCTGTAACGTACGAATAAATTAGAATGGATACATTCATGCAAATGAATTAGAATGGATCGTACGAATGAATTAGAATGGATCATATGAATGAATTAGAATGGATCGAACGAATGAATTAGAATAGATCATATGAATGGATTAGAATGGTTACATTTGTGCGAATGAATTAGAATGGATCGTACGAATGGATTAGAATAGATCGTACGAATGGATTAGAACGCATTGTACGATTGAATTAGAATGGATCGTACGAATGAATTAGAATGGATATATTCGTGCGAATGAATTAGAATGGATTGTACGTATGAATTAGAATAGATTGTACGTATGAATTAGAATGGATCGTGCGAATGAACTAAAATGGATACATACATTCATGCGAATGAATTAGAATGGATCGTATGAATGAGTTAGAATGGATCGTATGAATGAATTAGAATGGATACATTCGAGCGAATGAATTAAAATGGATCTTATGAAAGAATTAGAATGGATCATACGAATGAATTAGAATGGATCGTACGAATGAATTAGAATGGATCATAGGAATGAATTAGAATGGATCGTACGAATGAATTAGAATGGATTAGAATGGATCGTACGAATGAATTAGAATGGATCGTATGAATGGATTAGAATGGATCATACGAATGGATGAGAATGGATTGTACGAATGGATTAGAATGGATCGTACGAATGAATTAGAATGGATCATAGAAATGAATTAGAAAGGTTACATTCGTGAGAATGAATTAGAATGGATCGTGCGAATGAATTAGAATGGATCGTACGAACGAATTAAAATGGATCGTACGAACAAATTAGAATGGATCATACGAATGACTTAGAATGTATACATTCGAGCGAATGAATTAGAATGGATCGTACGAATGAATTAGAATGGTTCATAGGAATGAATTAGAATGGATCGTTCAAATGAATTAGAATGGATACATTCGTGCGAAGGAATTAGAATGGATCGTAGGAAAGAATTAGAATGGATCGTACGAATGAATTAGAATGGTTACATTCGTGCGAATGAATTAGAATGGATCGTACGAATGGATTAGAATGGATCGTAGGAATGGATTAGAATGGATCGTACGAATGAATTAGAATGGATCGTACAAATGAATTAGAAAGGTTACATTTGTGAGAATGAATTATAATGGATCGTACGAATGAATTAGAATGGATCGTACGAATGGATTAGAATGCATCGTACGAATGAATTTGAATGGATCGTAAGAATGAATTAGACATAGGAAAGAATTAGAATGGATCATACGAATGAATTAGAATGGATCGTACGAATGAATTAGAATGGATCGTATGAATGGATTAGAACGCATTGTACGAATGAATTAGAATGGATCGTACGAATGGATTAAAATGGATCGTACGAATGAATTTTTATGGATACATTCAAGCGAATGAATTAGAATGGATCGTACGAATGAATTAGAATGGATCATAGGAATGAATTAGAATGGATCGTGCAAATGAATTAGAATGGATACATTCGTGCGAATGAATTAGAATGGATCATAGGAATGAATTAGAATGGATCGTACGAATGAATTAGAATGGTTACATTCGTGCGAATGAATTAGAATGGATCGTACGAATGGATTAGAATGGATCGTACGAATGGATTAGAATGGATCGGGCGAATGCTTTAGAATGGATCGTACGAATGGATTAGACTGGATCGTACGAATTAATTAGAATGGATCGTACGAATAAATTAGAATGGATACATTTGTACGAATAAATTTGAATGGATTGTATGAATGAATTAGAATGGATTGTATGAATAAATTAGAACGGATCGTAGAAATGAATTAGAATTGATCGTGCGAATGAATTAGAATGGATCATAGGAATGAATTAGAATGGATCGTGCAAATGAATTAGAATGGATACATTCGTGCGAATGAATTAGAATGGATCGTAGGAATGAATTAGAATGGATCGTATGAATGAATTAGAAGGGTTACATTCATGCGAATGAATTAGAATGGATCGTACGAATGGATTAGAATGGATCGTATGAATGGATTAGAATGGATCGTACGAATGAATTAGAATGGATCGTGCAAATGAATTAGAATGGAACGTACGGATGAGTTAGAATGGATCGTGCGAATGAATTAGAATGGATAGTGCGAATGAATTAGAATGGATCGTACAAATGAATTAGAATAGATACATTCGTGCGAATGAATTAGAATGGATCATACGAATGAATTAGAATAGATCGTACGAATGAATTAGAATGGATCGTACGAACGAATTAGAATGGATCGTATGAACGAATTAGAATGGATCGTACGAATGAATTAGAATGGATACATTCGAGCGAATCAATTAGAATGGATCGTACGAATGAATTAGAATGGATCATAGGAATGAATTAGAATGGATCATACAAATGAATTAGAAAGGTTACATTCGTGAGAATGAATTAGAATGGATCGTACGAATGAATTAGAATGGATCATGCAAATGAATTTGAATGGATCGTATGAATGAATTAGAATGGATCAAACGAATGATTTAGAATGGATACATTCGAGCGAATGAATTGGAATAGATCGTAGGAATGAATTAGAATGGATCATACAAATGAATTAGAATGGATCGTGCGAATGAATTAGAATGGATTGTACGAATGAATTAGAATGGATACATTCATGCAAATGAATTAGAATGGATCGTACGAATGAATTAGAATGGATCGTACGAATGAATTAGAATGGATACATTTATACGAATAAATTAGAATGGATCGTACGAATGAATTAGAATGGATACATTCTTGTGAATAAATTAGAATGGATCGTATATTCCTGCAAATAAATTCGAATGGATCATACAAATGAATTAGAATGGATCGTGTGAATGAATTAGAATGAATCGTATGAATGCATTAGAATGGATCATACGAATGAATTAGAATGAATCGTACGATCCATTCTAATTCATTCGTCCGATCCATTCTAATTCATTCGCACGAATGTATCCATTCTAATTCATTCGTACAATCCATTCTAATTCATTCGCACGATCCATTCTAATTCATTCGCACGATCCATTCTAATTCATTTCTACGATCTATTCTAATTCATTCGCTCGATTGTATCCATTCTAATTCATTCGTTCGATCTACTCTAATTCATTCGTCCGATCCATTCTAATTCATTCGCACGAATATATCCATTCTAATTCATTCGTACAATCCATTCTAATTCATTCGTATGATCTATTCTAATTCATTCGCACGTTCCATTATAATTCATTCGCACGAATATATCCATTCTATTTCATTCGTATGATCCATTCTAATTCATTCGTATGATCCATTCTAATTCATTCGCACGATCCATTCTAATTCATTCGTATGATCCATTCTAATTCATTCGTATGATCAATTCTAATTCATTCGTACGATCCATTCTAATTCATTCGTACGATCTATTCTAATTCATTCGCACGATCCATTCTAATTCATTTGCACGAATATATCCATTCTAATTCATTCGTACGATCCTTTCTATTTCATTCGCACGATCCATTCTAATTCTTTTGTACGATCCATTCTAATTCATTCGTACGATCTAATTCATTCGTACGATCCATTCTAATTCATTCGTACGATCGATTCTAATTCATTCGCACGATCCATTCTAATTCATTCGCATGATCCAGTCTAATTCATTCGTATGATCCATTCTAATTTATTCGTTCAAATATATCCATTCTAATTCATTCATATGAACCATTCTAATTCATTCGCACGATCCATTCTAATTCATTCGCACGAATGTATCTATTCTAATTCATTTGCACGATCCATTCTAATTCATTCGTACGATCCATTCTTATTCATTCAAACGATCCATTCTAATTCATTCGCACAATCCATTCTAATTCATTCGTACGATCCATTCTAATTCATTCGTATGATCCATTCTAACTCATTCGGTGGATCCATTCTAATTCATTTGTACGATCCATTCTAAGTCATTCGCACGATCCATTCTAACTCATTCGTACGATCCATTCTAATTTATTTGCACGAATATACGATCCATTCTAATTCATTCGCATAAATGTATCCATTCTAATTCATTCGTACGATCCATTCTAATTCATTCGTATGATCTATTCTAATTCATTCGCATGAATATAGCCATTCTAATTCATTCGTACGATTCATTCTAATTCATTCGTACGATCCATTCTAATCCATTCGTCCGATCTATTCTAATCCATTCAAATGATCCATTCTAATTCGTTCGTACGATCCATTCTAATTCATTCTCACAAATGTAACCTTTCTAATTCATTTGTACGATCCATTCTAATTCACTCATACGATCCATTCTAATCCATTCGTACGATCCATTCTAATCCATTCGTACAATCCATTCTAATTCATTCGCACGAATGTAACCATTTTAATTCATTCGTACGATCCATTCTAATTCATTCCTACGATCCATTCTAATTCATTCGCACGAATGTATCTATTGTAATTCATTTGCATGCTCCATTCTAATTCATTCCTATGATCCATTCTAATTCATTCGTACGATCCATTCTAATTCATTTGCTTGAATGTAACCATTCTAATTCATTCGTACGATCCATTCTAATTCGTTCATACGATCCATTCTAATTCGTTCGTACGATCCATTCTAATTCATTCGTACGATCCATTCAAATTCATTCGCATGATCTATTCTAATTAATTCGTATTATCCATTCTAATTCATTCCTACGATCTATTCTAATTCATTCGCTCGAATGTATCCATTCTAATTCATTCGTTCGATCCATTCTAATTCATTCGTACGATCCATTCAAATTCATTCGCATGATCCATTCTAATTCATTCGTACGATCCATTCTAATTCATTCTCACGAATATAAACTTTCTAATTCATTTGTATGATCCATTCTAATTCATTCGTACGATACATTTGTGCGAATGAATTAGAATGGATCATACGATTGAATTTGAATGGATCGTACGAATAAATTAGAATGGATACATTTGTGCGATGAATAAGAATGGAGCGTACGAATGAATTAGAATAGAGCGTACGAATGAACTAGAATGGATACATTCGTGCGAATGAATTAGAATGGATCATATGAAAGAATTAGAATGGATCGTGCGAATGAATTAGAAAGGATCGAGCAAATGAATTAGAATGGATATATTCGTGCGAATGAATTAGAATGGATCGTACGAATGAATTAGACTGGATCATACGAATAAATTAGAATTGATACATTCATGAAAATGAATTAGAATGGATCGTACGAATGAATTAGAATGGATCATACGAATGAATTAGAATGGATCGTACGAATGGATTAGAATGGATCGTACGAATGGATTAGAACGCATTGTACGAATGAATTAGAATAGATACATTTGTGCGAATGAATTAGATTGCATCGTACGAATGAATTTGAATGGATCGGACGAATGAATTAGAATGGATCGTACGAATGAATTAGAATGGATCATGCGAATGAATTAGAATAGATCGTACGAATGAATTAGAATGGATCGTATGAATGAATTAGAATGAATCGTACGATCCATTCTAATTCATTCGTCCGATCCATTCTAATTTATTCGTACGAATGTATCTATACTAATTCATTCGTACAATCCATTCTAATTCATTCGTATGATCTATTCTAATTCATTCGCACGTTCCATTCTAATTCATTCGCACGAATATATCCATTCTATTTCATTCGTATGATCCATTCTAATTCATTCGTATGATCCATTCTAATTCATTCGCACGATCCATTCTAATTCATTCGTATGATCCATTCTAATTCATTCGTATGATCAATTCTAATTTATTCGTACGATCCATTCTAATTCATTCGTATGATCCATTCTAATTCATTCGCACAAATGTATCCATTCTAATTCATTCGTACGATCCACTCTAATGCATTCGTACGATTCATTCTAATTCATTCGCACGATCCATTCTAATTCATTCGTATTATCCATTCTAATTTATTTGCATGAATATACGATCCATTCTAATTTATTCGCAAGAATGTATCCATTCTAATTAATTCGTACAATCCATTCTAATTTATACGTACAAATGTATCTATTCTAATTCATTCGTACGATCCATTCTAATTCATTCGTACGATTCATTCTAATTCATTCGCACGATCCATTCTAATTCATTCGTACGATCCATTCTAATTAATTCGCATGAATGTATCCATTCTAATTCATTCGTACAATCCATTCTAATTCATTCGCACGATCCATTCTAATTCATTCGTATGATCCATTCTAATTCATTCCTACGATCTATTCTAATTCATTCGCTCGAATGTATCCATTCTAATTCATTCGCTCGATCCATTCTAATTCATTCGTACGATCCATTCTAATTCATTCGCACGAATGTAACCATTCTAATTCATTCGTACGATCCATTCTAATTCATTCCTACGATCCATTCTAATTCATTCGCACGAATGTATCCATTCTAATTCATTTGCACGATCCATTCTAATCCATTCGTGCGATCCATTCTAATCCATTCGTATGATCCATTCTAATTCATTCGTACGCTCCATTCTTATTCATCGTACAAATGTATCCATTCTAATTCATTCGTACGATCCATTCTAATTCATTCGCATGATCGATTCTAATTCATTCGTACGATCCATTCTAATTCATTCGCATGATCGATTCTAATTCATTCGTATGATCCATTCTAATTTATTCGTACGATCCATTCTAATTCTTTTGTACGATCCATTCTAATTCATTCACACGATCTATTCTAATTCATTCGTACAATCCATTCTAATTCATTCGTACGATCCTCATTCGTACGATCCATTCTAATTCTTTCGTACGATCCATTATAATTCATTCGCACGATCTATTCTAATTCATTCGTACAATCCATTCTAATTCATTCGTACGATCCATTCTAATTCATTCGCACTATCCATTCTAATTCATTCGTACGATCCATTCTAATTCATTCGTACGATCCATTCTAATTCATTCTCACAAATGTAACCTTTCTAATTCATTTGTACGATCCTTTCTAATTCATTCGTACGATCCATTCTAATTCATTTATATGATCTATTCTAATTCATTCGCACGAATGTATCCATTCTAATTCATTCGCACAATCCAATCTAATTCAAACGTACGATTCATTCTAATTCATTCACCTGATGTATTCTAATTCATTCGTACGATCCATTCCAATTCATTTGTATGATCCATTCTAATTTATTCGTACGATCCATTCTAATTCATTCACACGATCCATTCTAATTTATTCGTATGATCCATTCTAATTCATTCGTATGAGCTATTCTAATTCATTCGTACGATCCATTCTAATGAATTAGTACGATTCATTCTAATTCATTCGCATAAATATATCCATTCTAATTCATTCGTACGATCCATTCTAATTCATTCGCACGATCCATTCTAATTCATTCGCACAAATGTATCCATTCTAATTCATTCGTACGATCCATTCTAATTCATTCATATGATCTATTCTAATTCATTCACACGAATGTATCCATTCTAATTCATTCGCACAATCCAATCTAATTCAAACGTACAATCCATTCTAATTCATTCACATGATGTATTCTAATTCATTCGTACGATCCATTCCAATTCATTTGTATGATCCATTCTAATTCATTCGTACGATCCATTCTAATTCATTCGCACGATCCATTCTAATTTATTCGTATGATCCATTCTAATTCATTCGTACGATCCATTCTAATGAATTAGTACGATTCATTCTAATTCATTCGTATAAAAATATCCATTCTAATTCATTCGTACGATCCATTCTAATTCATTCGCACAAATGTATCCATTCTAATTAGAATGGATCGTACGAATGAATTACAATGGATACGAATGAATTAGAATAGATCGTGCGAATAAATTAGAATGGATCATACAAATGAATTAGAATAGATCGTGCGAATAAATTAGAATGGATCATACAAATGAATTAGAATGGATCATACGAATGAATTCGAATGGATACATTCGAGCGAATGAATTAGAATAGATCGTAGGAATGAATTAGAATGGATCGTGCGAATGAATTAGAATGGATCGTGCGAATGAATTAGAATGGATCGTACGAACGAATTAGAATGGATTGTACGAACGAATTAGAATGGATCGTACGTACGAATTAGAATGGATCATACGAACGAATTAGAATGGATCGTACGAACGAATTAGAATGGATCGTACGAATGAATTAGAATGGATACATTCGAGCGAATGAATTAGAATGGATCATACGAATGAATTAGAATGGATCGTGCGAATGAATTTGAATGGATCGTACGAATGAATTAGAATGGATCGAACGAATGAATTAGAATGGATACATTCGAGCGAATGAATTAGAATAGATCGTAGGAATGAATTAGAATGGATCATACGAATGAATTAGAATGGATCGTGCGAATTAATTAGAATGGATTGTACGAATGAATTAGAATGGATACATTCGTGCAAATGAATTAGAATGGATCGGACGAATGAATTAGAATGGATCGTACGATTCATTCTAACTCATTCATACGATCCATTCTAATGCATTCGTACGATTCATTCTAATTCATTCGCACGATCCATTCTAATTCATTCGTATGATCCATTCTAATTTATTCATATGATCCATTCTAATTTATTCGCACAATCCATTCTAATTCATTCATACGATCCATTATAATTCATTCGTACGATCCATTCTAATTCATTCGTTCGATCCATTCTAATTCAATCGTACGATCCATTCTAATTCATTCGTACGATCCGTTCTAATTCATTTGCACGATCCATTCTAATTTATTCGTACGATCCATTCTAAGTCATTCGTATGATCTATTCTAATTCATTCGCATGATCCATTCTAATTCATTTGTACGATCCATTCTAATTCTTTTGTACAATCCATTCAAATTCATTCGTACGATGCAATCTAATTCGTTCGCTCAAATATATCTATTCTAATTCATTCGTACAATGCGTTCTAATCCATTCGTACGATCCATTCTAATCCATTCGTACGATCCATTCTAATTCATTCACATGAATGTATCCATTCTAATTAATTCGTACGATCCATTCTAATTCATTCCTACAATCCATTCTAATTCATTCGCTCGAATGTATCTATTCTAATTCATTCATACGATCCATTATAATCCATTCTAATTCATTCGTACGATCCATTCTAATTCATTCTCACAAATGTAACCTTTCTAATTCATTTGTACGATCCATTCTAATTCATTCTTACGATCCATTTTAATTCATTCGCATAATCCATTCTATTTCATTCGTATGATACAATCGTGCGAATGAATTAGAATGGATCATACGAATGAATTAGAATGGATCGTACGAATGAATTAGAATAGATCGTGCGAATAAATTAGAATGGATCATACGAATGAATTAGAATAGATATATTCATGCGAATGAATTAGAATGGATCGTACGAATGCATTAGAATGGATCGTGCGAATGAATTAGAATGGATCATATGAATAAATTAGAATGGATCGTACGAATGAATTAAAATGGATACATTTGTGCGAATGAATTAGAATGGATCATACGATTGAATTTGAATGGATCGTACGAATAAATTAGAATGGATACATTTGTGCGATGAATAAGAATAGAGCATACGAATGAATTAGAATGGAGCGTACGAATAAACTAGAATGGATACATTCGTGCGAATGAATTAGAATGGATCATATGAAAGAATTAGAATGGATCATACGAATGAATTAGAATGGATACATTCGAGCGAATGAATGGATTAGAATGGATCGAACGAATGAATTAGAATGGATCATACGAATGAATTAGAATGGATACATTCGAGCGAATGAATTAGAATGGATCGTACGAATGAATTAGAATGGATCGTGCAAATGAATTAGAATGGATACATTCGTGTGAATGAATTAGAATGGATTGTAGAAATGAATTAGAATGGATTGTACGAATGAATTAGAATGGTTACATTCGTGCGAATGAATTAGAATAGATCGTACGAATAGATTAGAATGGATCGTACGAATGGATTAGAATGGATCATACAAATGAATTAGAATATATCGTACAAATGAATTAGAAAGGTTACATTTGTGAGAATAAATTAGAATGAATCGTACGAATGAATTAGAATTGATCGTACGAATGGATTAGAATGGATCGTACGAATGAATTAGAATGGATCGTACGAATGCATTAGAATGGATACATTCGTGCGAATAAATTAGAATGGATCATACGAATGAATTAGAATGGATCATGCGAATGAATTAGAATGGATCGTACGAATGAATTAGAATGGATCGTGCGAATGAATTAGAATGAATCGTACGAATGCATTAGAATGGATACATTCGTGCGAATGAATTAGAATGGATCGTACGAATGAATTAGAATGGATCATACTAATGAATTAGAAAGGTTACATTCGTGAGAATGAATTAGAATGGACCGTACGAATGAATTAAAATGGATCATGCGAATGAATTTGAATGGATCGTACGAATGAATTAGAATGGATCGAACGAATGAATTAGAATGGACACATTCGAGCGAATGAATTAGAATAGATCGTAGGAATGAATTAGAATGGATCGTGTGAATGAATTTGAATGAATCGTACGAATGAATTTGAATGGATCGCACGAATGAATTAGAATGGATACATTCGTGCGAATGAATTAGAATAGATCGTACGAATGAATTAGAATGGATCGTACGAATGGATTAGAATGGATCGTACGAATGAATTAGAATAGATCGTACAAATGAATTAGAAAGGTTATATTTGTGAGAATGAATTAGAATGGATCGTACGAATGGATTAGAATGGATCGTACGAATGGATTAGAATGGATCGTACGAATGAATTAGAATGGATCATACAAATGAATTAGAAAGGTTACATTCATGAGAATGAATTAGAATGGATCGTACGAATGAATTTTAATGGATCATAGGAATAAATTAGAATGGATCATGCAAATGAATTAGATTGGATACATTCGTGCGAATGATTTAGAATGGATCGTAGGAATGAATTAGAATGGATCGTACGAATGTATTAGAATGGTTACATTCGTGCGAATGAATTAAAATGGATCGTACGAATGGATTAGAATGCATCGTACGAATGGATTAGAATGGATCGTACAAATGGATTAGAATGGATCGTACGAATGAATTAGAATGGATCGTACAAATGAATTAGAAAGGTTATATTTGTGAGAATGAATAAGAAAGGAACATACGAATGGATTAGAATGGATCGTACGAATGGATTAGAATGGATCGTACGAATGGATTAGAATGGATCATACAAATGAATTAGAATGGATACATTCATGCGAATGAGTTAGAATGGATCGTACGAATGAATTAGAATGGATCATAAGAATGAATTAGAATGGATCGTGCAAATGAATTAGAATGGATACATTCGTGCGAATGAATTAGAATGGATCATAAGAATGAATAAGAATGGATCGTACGAATGAATTAGAATGGTTACATTCGTGCGAATGAATTAGAATGGATAGTGCGAATGCATTAGAATGGATCATACAAATGAATTAAAATGGATCGTACAAATGAATTGAAATGGATTGTACGAATGAATTAGAATACATCATGTGAATGAATTAGAATGGATCGTACATTTGAATTAGATTGGATTGTGCGAATGAATTAGAATGGTTACATTCATGCGAATGAATTAGAATAGATCGTATAAATGAATTAGAATGGATCGTACGAATGAATTAGAATGGATACATTTGTACGAATGAATTAGAATGGATCGTACGAATGAATTAGAATGGATCGTACGAATGAATTAGAATGGATAGTGCGAATGAATTAGAATGGATCGTACGAATGAATTAGAATGGATTGTACGAATGAATTAGAATAGATCGTGCGAATGAATTAGAATGGATCGTACAAAAGGATTTGAATGGATCGTTCGAATGAATTAGAATGCATCATACGAATGGATTAGAATGGATCGTACGAACGAATTAGAATGGATCATACAAATGAGTTAGAAAGGTTACATTCGTGAGAATGAATTAGAATGGATCGTACGAATGAATTAGAATGGATCGTACGATCCATTCGTACGATCCATTCTAATTCATTCGCACGATCCATTCTAATTCATTCGTACGATCCATTCTAATTCATTCGTACGATCTATTCTAATTCATTCGCACGAATGTAACCATTCTAATTCATTCGTACGAATGAATGGATTAGAATGGATCGTACGAATGGATTAGAATGGATTGTACGAATGCATTAGAATGGATCATACAAATGAATTAGAAAGATTACATTCGTTAGAATGAATTAGAATGGATACATTTGTGCGAATGAATTAGAGTAGATTAGAATGGATCATACGAATGGATTAGAATCCATTCTAATTCATTTGTATGATCCATTCTAATTCATCGCACGATCCATTCTAATTCATTCGCTCGAATGTATCCATTCTAATTCATTCGTATGATCCATTCTAATGCATTCGTACGAATGAATTAGAATGGATCGTACGAATGGATTAGAATGGATCATGCGAATGGATTAGAATGGATCGTACGAATGGATTAGAATGGATCGTACGAATGGATTAGAATGGATCATACGAATGAATTAGAATGGATCGTACAAATAAATTAGAAAGGTTACATTTGTGAGAATGAATTAGAATGGATCGTACGAATGAATTAGAATGGATCGTACGATTGGATTAGAACGGATCGTACGAATGGTAGAATGGATCGTACAAATGGATTAGAATGGATCATACGAATTAATTAGAATGGATCATAGGAATGAATTAGAATGGATCGTACGAATGAATTAGAATAGATCGTGCGAATAAATTAGAATGGATCGTACGAATAAATTAGAATGGATACATTCATGCAAATGAATTAGAATGGATCGTACCGAATGAATTCGAATGGATCGTACGATCCGTTCTAATTCATTCGCACGATCCATTCTAATTCATTTGCACGATCCATTCTAATTCATTCGTACGATCCATTCTAATTTATTCGTACGATCCATTCTAATTCATTCGTATGATCCATTCTAATCCATTCGTACGAGCCATTCTAATCCATTCGTACTATCCATTCTAATTCATTCGCACGAATGTAACCATTCTAATTTATTCGTTCGATCAATTCTAATTCGTTCATGCGAATGAATTAGAATGGATCGTAGGAATGAATTAGAATAGATCGTACGAATGAATTAGAATGGTTACATTCGTGCGAATGAATTAGAATGGATCATAGGAATAGATTAGAATGGATCGTACGAATGGATTAGAATGGATCGTACGAATGAATTAGAATGGATCGTGCGAATGAATTAGAATGGATCGTGCGAATGAATTAGAACGGATCGTACGAATGAATTAGAATGGATACATTTGTGCGAATGAATTAGAATGGATCGTACGATGCAATCTAATTCATTCGTACAATGCGTTCTAATCCATTCGTACGATCCATTATAATTCATTCGTACGATCTATTCTAATTCATTCGCACGAATGTATCCATTCTAATTCATTCTTACGATCCATTCTAATTCGTTCATACGATCCATTCTAATTCATTCGTACGATCCATTCTAATTCATTCTCACAAATGTAACCTTTCTAATTCATTCGTACGATCCTTTCTAATTCATTCGCACGATCCATTCTAATTCATTCCTACGATCTATTCTAATTCATTCGCTCGAATGTATCCATTCTAATTCATCGTTCGATCCATTCTAATTCATTTGTACGATCCATTCAAATTCATTCGAATGATCCATTCTAATTCATTCGTACGATCCATTCTAATTCATTCTCACGAATGTAACCTTTCTAATTCATTTGTATGATCCATTCTAATTCATTCGTACAATCCATTCTAATTCATTGATACGATCCATTCTAATCCATTCATACGATCCATTCTAATCCATTCGTAAGATCCATTCTAATTCATTCGTACGATCCATTCTAATTCATTCTCACAAATGTAACCATTCTAATTCATTTGTACGATCCATTCTAATTCATTCGTACGATCCATTCTAATCCATTCGTACGATCCATTCTAATTCATTCGCACGAATGTAACCATTCTAATTCATTCGTACGATCCATTCTAATTCATTCTTACGATCCATTCTAATTCATTCGCACGAATGTATCCATTCTAATTCATTCCTATGATCCAATCTAATTCATTCGTACGATCCATTCTAATTCATTCGCTCGAATGTATCCATTCTAAGTCATTCGTACGATCCATTCTAATATGTTCCTACGATCCATTCTAAATCGTTCGTACGATCCATTCTAATTCATTCGTACGATCCATTCTAATCCATTCGTACGATCCATTCTAATACATTCGTACAAATGAATTAGAATGGATCGTATGAATGAATAAGAATGGATCGTACAAATGAATTAGAATGGATCGTGCGAATGAATTAGAATGAATCGTACGAATGAATTAGAATGGATACATTCGAGCAAATGAATTAGAATGGATCGTACGAATGAATTACAATGGATCATAGGAATGAATTAGAATGGATCGTGCAAATGAATTAGAATGGATACATTCGTGCGAATGAATTAGAATGGATCGTAGGAATGAATTAGAATGGATCGTACGAATGAATTAGATTGGATCATGCGAATGAATTAGAATTGATCATACGAATGAATTAGAATGGATCGTACGATCCATTCTAATTAATTCGCATGATCCATTCTAATTCATTCGTATGATCCATTCTAATTCATTCGCACGAATGTAACCATTCTAATTCATTCATACGATCCATTCTAATTCATTCCTACGATGCATTCTAATTCATTCGCACGAATGTATCTATTCTAATTCATTTGCACGATCCATTCTAATTCATTCCTATGATCCATTCTAATTCATTCATACGATCCATTCTAATTTATTCGCTCGAATGTATCCATTCTAATTCATTTGTACGATCCATTCTAATTCGTTCATACGATCCATTCTAATTCGTTTGTACGTTCCATTCTAATTCGTTCGAATGATCCATTCTAATTCATTCGCACAATCTATTCTAATTCATTCGTACGATCCATTCTAATCCATTCGTATGATCAATTCTAATTCATTCGCACGATCCATTCTAATTCATTCTCATGAATGTAACCTTTCTAAATCATTTGTATGATCCATTCTAAATCATTCGTATGATCCATTCTAATCTATTCGTACGATCCATTCTAATTCAAATCGTGCAATCCATTCAAATTCATTCGCACACATGTATCCATTCTAATTCATTCTTATGATCCATTCTAATTCATTCACACGAATGTATCCATTCTAATTCATTCGTACGATCCATTCTAATTCATTCGCTCGAATGTATCCATTCTAATTCATTCGTACGATCCACTCTAATTTATTCCTACGATCCATTCTAATTCATTCGCACGAATGTATCCATTCTAATTCATTCGTACGATCCATTCTAATTCATTCGTACAATCCATTCAAATTCATTCGAACGATGCAATCTAATTCATTCGCACAAAAGTATTGATTCTAATTCATTCGTACAATGCGTTCTAATCCATTCGTACGATCCATTCTAATCCATTCGTACGATCCATTCTAATTCATTCGCACGAATATAACCATTCTAATTCATTCGTACGATCCATTCTAATTCATTCCTACGATCCATTTTAATTCATTCGCGAATGTATCCATTCTAATTCATTTGCACGATCCATTCTAATTCATTCCTATGATCCATTCTAATTCATTCGTACGATCCATTTTAATTCATTCGCTCGAATGTATCCATTCTAATTCACTCGTACGATCCGTTCTAATTCGTTCCTACGATCTATTCTAATTCGTTCGTACAATCCATTCTAATTCATTTGTACAATCCATTCTAATTCATTCGTACGATCCATTCTAATCCATTCGTACGATCCATTCTAATCCATTCGTACGATCCATTCTAATTCATTCGCACGAATTTAACCATTCTAATTCATTCGTTCGATCCATTCTAATTCATTCGTGCGAATGAATTAGAATGGATCGTAGGAATGAATTAGAATGGATCATAGGAATGAATTAGAATGGTTACATTCGTGCGAATGAATTAGAATGGATCATATGAATGGATTAGAATGGATCGTATGAATGGATTAGAATGGATCGTACGAATGAATTAGAATGGATCGTATGAATGAATTAGAATGGATCGTACGAATAAATTAGAATGGATTGTGCGAATGAATTAGAATGGATCGTGCGAATGAATTAGAACGGATCGTACGAATGAATTAGAATGGATACATTTGTGTGAATGAATTAGAATGGATCGTACGAATGAATTAGAATGGATCGTACGATGCAATCTAATACATTCGTACAATGTGTTCTAATCCATTCGTACGATCCATTATAATTCATTCGTACGATCTATTCTAATTCATTCGCACGAATGTATCCATTCTAATTCATTCGTACGATCCATTATAATTCGTTCATACGATCTATTCTAATTCATTCGTACGATCCATTCGAATTCATTCTCACAAATGTAACCTTTCTAATTCATTCGTATGATCCTTTCTAATTCATTCGCACGATCCATTCTAATTCATTCCTACGATCTATTCTAATTCATTGGCTCGAATGTATCCATTCTAATTCATTCGTTCGATCCATTCTAATTCATTCGTACGATCCATTCAAATTCATTCCTATGATCTATTCTAATTCATTCGTACGATCCATTCTAATTCATTCTCATGAATGTAACCTTTCTAATTCATTTGTATGATCCATTCTAATTCATTCATACAATCCATTCTAATCCATTGATACGATCCATTCTAATCCATTCGTACGATCCATTCTAATCCATTCGTACGATCCATTCTAATTCATTCTCACAAATGTAACCATTCTAATTAATTTGTACGATCCATTCTAATTCATTCATACGATCCATTCTAATCCATTCGTACGATCCATTCTAATCCATTCGTACGATCCATTCTAATTCATTCGCACGAATGTAACCATTCTTATTCATTCGTACGATCCATTCTAATTCATTCGTACGATCCATTCTAATCCATTCGTATGATCAATTCTAATTCATTCGCACGATCCATTCTAATTCATTCTCATGAATGTAACCTTTCTAAATCATTTGTATGATCCATTCTAAATCATTCGTATGATCCATTCTAATCTATTCGTACGATCCATTCTAATTCAAATCGTGCAATCCATTCAAATTCATTCGCACACATGTATCCATTCTAATTCATTCGTATGATCCATTCTAATTCATTCACACGAATGTATCCATTCTAATTCATTCGTACGATCCATTCTAATTCATTCGCTCGAATGTATCCATTCTAATTCATTCGTACGATCCACTCTAATTTATTCCTACGATCCATTCTAATTCATTCGCACGAATGTATCCATTCTAATTCATTCGTACGATCCATTCTAATTCATTCGTACAATCCATTCAAATTCATTCGTACGATGCAATCTAATTCATTCGCACAAAAGTATTGATTCTAATTCATTCGTACAATGCGTTCTAATCCATTCGTACGATCCATTCTAATCCATTCGTACGATCTATTCTAATTCATTCGCACGAATATAACCATTCTAATTCATTCGTACGATCCATTCTAATTCATTCCTACGATCCATTTTAATTCATTCGCGAATGTATCCATTCTAATTCATTTGCACGATCCATTCTAATTCATTCCTATGATCCATTCTAATTCATTCGTACGATCCATTCTAATTCATTCGCTCGAATGTATCCATTCTAATTCACTCGTACGATCCGTTCTAATTCGTTCCTACGATCTATTCTAATTCGTTCGTACAATCCATTCTAATTCATTTGTACAATCCATTCTAATTCATTCGTACGATCCATTCTAATCCATTCGTACGATCCATTCTAATCCATTCGTACGATCCATTCTAATTCATTCGCACGAATTTAACCATTCTAATTCATTCGTTCGATCCATTCTAATTCATTCGTGCGAATGAATTAGAATGGATCGTAGGAATGAATTAGAATGGATCATAGGAATGAATTAGAATGGTTACATTCGTGCGAATGAATTAGAATGGATCATATGAATGGATTAGAATGGATCGTATGAATGGATTAGAATGGATCGTACGAATGAATTAGAATGGATCGTATGAATGAATTAGAATGGATCGTACGAATAAATTAGAATGGATTGTGCGAATGAATTAGAATGGATCGTGCGAATGAATTAGAACGGATCGTACGAATGAATTAGAATGGATACATTTGTGTGAATGAATTAGAATGGATCGTACGAATGAATTAGAATGGATCGTACGATGCAATCTAATACATTCGTACAATGTGTTCTAATCCATTCGTACGATCCATTATAATTCATTCGTACGATCTATTCTAATTCATTCGCACGAATGTATCCATTCTAATTCATTCGTACGATCCATTATAATTCGTTCATACGATCTATTCTAATTCATTCGTACGATCCATTCGAATTCATTCTCACAAATGTAACCTTTCTAATTCATTCGTATGATCCTTTCTAATTCATTCGCACGATCCATTCTAATTCATTCCTACGATCTATTCTAATTCATTGGCTCGAATGTATCCATTCTAATTCATTCGTTCGATCCATTCTAATTCATTCGTACGATCCATTCAAATTCATTCCTATGATCTATTCTAATTCATTCGTACGATCCATTCTAATTCATTCTCATGAATGTAACCTTTCTAATTCATTTGTATGATCCATTCTAATTCATTCATACAATCCATTCTAATCCATTGATACGATCCATTCTAATCCATTCGTACGATCCATTCTAATCCATTCGTACGATCCATTCTAATTCATTCTCACAAATGTAACCATTCTAATTAATTTGTACGATCCATTCTAATTCATTCATACGATCCATTCTAATCCATTCGTACGATCCATTCTAATCCATTCGTACGATCCATTCTAATTCATTCGCACGAATGTAACCATTCTTATTCATTCGTACGATCCATTCTAATTCATTCGCTCGAATGTATCCATTCGAATTCATTCGTACGATCCATTCTAATACGTTCATACAATTCATTCTAATTCGTTCGTACGATCCATTCTAATTAATTCGTACGATCCATTCTAATCCATTCGTACGATCCATTCTAATTCATTCGTACAAATGAATTAGAATGGATCGTATGAATGAATAAGGATGGATCGTACGAATGAATTAGAATGGATCGTGCGAATGAATTAGAACGAATCGTACGAATGAATTAGAATGGATACATTCGAGCGAATGAATTAGAATAGATCGTACGAATGAATTAGAATGGATCATAGGAATGAATTAGAATGGATCGTGCAAATGAATTAGAATGGATACATTCGTGCGAATGAATTAGAATGGATCATAGGAATGAATTAGAATGGATCGTACGAATGAATTAGAATGGTTACATTCATACGAATGAATTAGAATGGATCGTACGAATGGATTAGAATGGATCGTACGAATGGATTAGAACGCATTGTACGAATGAATTAGAATAGATACATTTGTGCGAATGAATTAGATTGCATCGTACGAATAAATTTCAATGGATTGTAAGAATGAATTAGAATGGATCGTACGAATGAATTAGAATGGATTGCACGAATGTAACCATTCTAATTCATTCATATGATCCATTCTAATTCATTCGTACGATCCATTCTAATTCATTCGTATGATCCATTCTAATTCATTCGTATGATCCATTCTAATTCATTTGCATGAATGTATCCATTCTAATTTATTCGTACGATCCAGTCTAATTCATTCGTACGATCCATTCTAATTCATTCGCACGAATATATCCATTCTAATTCATTCGTACGATCCTTTCTAATTCATTCGCACGGTCCATTCTAATTCTTTCATATGATTCATTCTAATTCATTCGCACGAATGTATCCATTCTAGTTCATTCGTACGCTCCATTCTAATTCATTCGTACGCTCCATTCTTATTAATCGCACAAATGTATCCATTCTAATTTATTCGTACGATCCATTCAAATTCAATCGTATGATCCATTCTAATTCATTCGCACAAATGTATCCATTTTAATTCATTCGTACGATCCATTCTAATTTATTCATACGATCCATTCTAATTCATTCGCACGATCCATTCTAATTCATTTGTACGATCCATTCTAATTCATTCGCATGAATATATCTATTCTAATTCATTCGTATGATACATTCATAAGACTGAATTAGAATGGATTCTACGAATGAATTAGAATTGATCGTACGAATGAATTAGAATGGATCGTACGAATGAATTAGAATGGATCGTGCAAATGAATTAGAATGGATACATTCGTGCGAATGAATTAGAATGGATCGTAGGAATGAATTAGAATGGATCGTACGAATGAATTAGAATGGTTACATTCGTGCGAATGAATTAGAATGGATCGTACTAATGAATTAGAATGGATCGTGCGAATGAATTAGAATTGATCATACGAATGAATTAGAATGGATCGTATGATCCATTCTAATTCATTCGCACGATCCATTCTAATTCATTCGTACGATCCATTCTAATTCATTCGCACGAATGTAACCATTCTAATTCATTCGTACGATCCATTCTAATTCATTCCTACGATCCATTCTAATTCATTCGCACAAATGTATCCATTCTAATTCATTTGCACGATCCATTCTAATTCATTCCTATGATTCATTCTAATTCATTCGTACGATCCATTCTAATTTATTCGCTCGAATGTATCCATTCTAATTCATTTGTACGATCCATTCTAATTCGTTCATACGTTCCATTCTAATTCGTTCGTACGATCCATTCTAATTCATTCGCACAATCTATTCTAATTCATTCGTACGATCCATTCTAATCCATTCGTATGATCAATTCTAATTCATTCGCATGATCCATTCTAATTCATTCTCATGAATGTAACCTTTCTAAATCATTTGTATGATCCATTCTAATTCATTCGTATTGTTGGGGGTAGCTGAAATCTGCCCTGGAGTTCACCCCCCCCCCCTCTGCGCTCACCAAATCACCTTGACAAGGAGCGAGATCCATATTTGGCTGAAGGGGCCTTAGGCTAAAAGATCGCTCAGGAGCTCGCCCAAGCTCGCGCAGAAGTTCGCTGGAGATGGCAGCGGGAGTTAGACCGTCATGCATACAAAGATACCGGCACCACAAACACCCCCAGCTCACGCAGGAGCTCGCCCAAGCTCGTGTAGGAGCTCGCCCAAGCTCGCACAGAAGCTCGCCCAAGTTCGCCCTTGCCTGTGGATCTCATAGACCCCAGGATTCCAAGGGGTGGGGAACTCGCCCAGGAGCTCGCCCTCCCCCCCCATGCTAACTAAATCATCTTGACAGGGAGCGAGCTCCACATTGGGCCGAAGGGGCCTTAGGCAAAGAGCTCGCTCAGGGGCTCGCCCAAGCTCGCTCAGGAGCTCATCCAAGCTCGCTCAGGAGCTCGATCAAGCTCGCTCAGGAGCTCGCCCAAGCTTGCCAGAACTCCCCAGTTTATCGAAGAGGTCGCTCCCGCGAGGTCTGACTCTTGATAGATGTGGAAGAGAAGGTGGAGCAATGGAGGGCGAGCTCGCCTTGGCTCCCCACCGGAGGTCACCCACAATGTATGAAAGGATGCCAGGTGTCGAAACCCCACGGAAGCTACGTGGACAAACGTGGTCCACGGAAGCCCGCTCAAATCAGTTTGAGACCTCCCAGACTTGAACATTCTAGAATAGCCACCTGGCGGCGACAAAAAAAATGCTCTCCCCTACTCAAACCGCCTGGCAGGCTCGATGACAAAGAATGTTAGGGACGCGAGTACCAAGGACTGTCAGAGACCCACGCGAGCCAGAACGTGGGGGTCTAGAAGGCGCTGGAAAGAATCTCCACGTGTCGGGCCGCGGTAGGTCGCCAATGTCTATAAATGCTCACCCCCAGGCTCCAGAGTACAGGTTCGAAACCCCTTTCCCTACCACTTTCGTCCACTAAAGCTCGCCGTTGTGCGCCTGAGACTGACTTGAGCGTCGGAGGGTCTGCGCTCCTAAGGAAGCCAGCCGTTCTCACGCTTTTTCTTTGCCTTGCAGGTAGCCCGCACGGACCAGCGAAAAAATCCCCCGAACACGTATGATCCATTCTAATCCATTCGTACGATCCATTCTAATTCAATTCGTGCAATCCATTCAAATTCATTCGCACACATGTATCCATTCTAATTCATTCGTATGATCCATTCTAATTCATTCGCACGAATGTATCCATTCTAATTCATTCGTACGATCCATTCTAATTCATTCGCTCGAATGTATCCATTCTAATTCATTCGTACGATCCACTCTAATTCATTCCTACGATCCATTCTAATTCATTCGCACGAATGTATCCATTCTAATTCATTCGTACGATCCATTCTAATTCATTCATACAATCCATTCAAATTCATTCGTACGATGCAATCTAATTCATTCACACAAATGTATCTATTCTAATTCATTCGTACAATGCGTTCTAATCCATTCGTACGATCCATTCTAATCAATTTGTACGATCCATTCTAATTCATTCGCACGAATATAACCATTCTAATTCATTCGTACGATCCATTCTAATTCATTCCTATGATCCATTCTAATTCATTCGCACGAATGTATCCATTCTAATTCATTTGCACGATCCATTCTAATTCATTCCTATGATCCATTCTAATTCATTCGTACGATCCATTCTAATTCATTCGCTCGAATGTATCCATTATAATTCATTCGTACGATCCGTTCTAATTCGTTCCTGCGATCTATTCTAATTCGTTCGTACGATCCATTCTAATTCATTCGTACGATCCATTCTAATTCATTTGTACAATCCATTCTAATTCATTCGTACGATCCATTCTAATCCATTCGTACGATCCATTCTAATTCATTCACACGAATGTAACCATTCTAATTCATTCGTTCGATCCATTCTAATTCATTCGTGCGAATGAATTAGAATGGATCGTAGGAATGAATTAGAATGGATCGTACGAATGAATTAGAATGGTTACATTCGTGCGAATGAATTAGAATGGATCATATGAATGGATTAGAATGGATCGTACGAATGGATTAGAATGGATCGTACGAATGAATTAGAATGGATCGTACGAATGAATTAGAATAGATCGTACGAATGAATTAGAATGGATCGTGCGAATGAATTAGAATGGATCGTGCGAATGAATTAGAACGGATCGTATGAATGAATTAGAATGGATACATTTGTGCGAATGAATTAGAATGGATCGTACGAATGAATTAGAATGGATCGTACGATGCAATCTAATACATTCGTACAATGCGTTCTAATCCATTCGTACGATCCATTATAATTCATTCGTACGATCTATTCTAATTCATTCGCACGAATGTATCCATTCTAATTCATTCGTACGATCCATTCTAATTCATTCTCACAAATGTAACCTTTTCTAATTTATTCGTACGATCCTTTCTAATTCATTCGCACGATCCATTCTAATTCATTCCTACGATCTATTCTAATTCATTCGCTCGAATGTATCCATTCAAATTCATTCGTTCGATCCATTCTAATTCATTCGTATGATCTATTCAAATTCATTCCTATGATCTATTCTAATTCATTTGTACGATCCATTCTAATTCATTCTCACGAATGTAACCTTTCTAATTCATTTGTATGATCCATTCTAATTCATTCATACGATCTATTCTAATCCATTGATACTATCCATTCTAATCCATTCGTACGATCCATTCTAATCCATTCGTACGATCCATTCTAATTCATTCTCACAAATGTAACCATTCTAATTCATTTGTACGATCCATTCTAATTCATTCGTACGATCCATTCTAATCCATTCGTATGATCCATTCTAATCTATTCGTACGATCCATTCTAATTCTTTCGCACTAATGTAACCATTCTAATTCATTCGTACGATCCATTCTAATTCATTCCTACGATCCATTCTAATTCATTCGCACGAATGTATCCATTCTAATTCATTCCTATGATCCAATCTAATTCATTCATACGATCCATTCTAATTCATTTGCTCGAATGTATCCATTCTAATTCATTCGTACGATCCATTCTAATACGTTCATACAATCCATTCTAATTCGTTCGTACAATCCATTCTAATTCATTCGTATGATCCATTCTAATCCATTCGTACGATCCATTCTAATTCATTCGTACAAATGAATTATTCGTACGAATGGATTAGAATGGATCGTACGAATGAATTAGAATGGATCGTACGAACGAATTAGAATGGATCGTGTGAATGAATTAGAATGAATCGTACGAATGAATTAGAATGGATACATTCGAGCGAATGAATTAGAATGGATCGTGCGAATGAATTAGAATGGATCATAGGAATGAATTAGAATGGATCGTGCAAATGAATTAGAATGGATACATTCGTGTGAATCAATTAGAATGGATCGTAGGAATGAATTAGAATGGATCGTACGAATGGATTAGAATGGTTACATTCGTGCGAATGAATTAGAATGGATCGTACGAATGGATTAGAATGGATCGTACGAATGGATTAGAACGCATTGTACGAATGAATTAGAATAGATACATTTGTGCGAATGAATTAGATTGCATTGTACAAATAAATTTGAATGGATTGTACGAATGAATTAGAATGGATCGTACGAATGAATTAGAATGGATCGCACGAATGTAACCATTCTAATTCATTTATATGATCCATTCTAATTCATTCGTACGATCCATTCTAATTCATTCGTATGATCCATTCTAATTCATTCGTACGATCCATTCTAATTCATTTGCATGAATGTATCCATTCTAATTTATTCGTACGATCCAGTCTAATTCATTCGTACGATCCATTCTAATTCATTCGCACGAATATATCCATTCTAATTCATTCGGACGATCCTTTCTAATTCATTCGCACGGTCCATTCTAATTTTTTCATATGATCCATTCTAATTCATTCGCACGAATGTATCCATTCTAGTTCATTCGTACGCTCCATTCTAATTCATTCGTACGCTCCATTCTTATTCCTCGCACAAATGTATCCATTCTAATTTATTCTTATGATCCATTCAAATTCAATCGTATGATCCATTCTAATTCATTCGCACAAATGTATCCATTTTAATTCATTTGTACGATCCATTCTAATTTATTCATACGATTCATTCTAATTCATTCGCACGATCCATTCTAATTCATTCGTACGATCCATTCTAATTCATTTGCATGAATATATCTATTCTAATTCATTCGTATGATATATTCATACGACTGAATTAGAATGGATGGTACGAATGAATTAGAATTGATCATATGAATGAATTAGAATGGATCGTACGAATGAATTTGAAGGGATCATGCAAATGAATTACAATGGATCGTACAAATGAATTAGAATGGATCGTACGATTCATTCTAATTCATTTGTACGATCCGTTCTAATGCATTCGTACGATTCATTCTAATTCATTCGTGCGATCCAATCTAATTCATTCGTATGATCCATTCTAATTTATTTGAATGAATATACGATCCATTCTAATTTATTCGCAAGTATGTATCCATTCTAATTCATTCGTACAATCTATTCTAATTTATTCGTACAAATGTATCCATTCTAATTCATTCGTACGATCCATTCTAATTTATTCATACGATTCATTCTAATTCATTTGCACGAGCCATTCTAATTCATTCGTACGATTCATTCTAATTCATTCGCACGAATGTATCCATTCTAATTCATTCGTACAATCCATTCTAATTCATTCGTACAATCCATTCTAATTCATTCGCACGATCCATTGTAATTCATTCGCACGGTCCATTCTAATTCATTCATATGATCCATTCTAATTCATTCCTACGATCTATTCGAATTCATTCACTCGAATGTATCCATTCTAATTCATTCGTTCGATCCATTCTAATTCATTCGTACGATCCATTCAAATTCATTCGCAGGATCCATTCTAATTCATTCGTACGATCCATTCTAATTCATTCTCACGAATGTAACCTTTCTAATTAATTCGTTTGATCCATTCTAATCCATTCGTACGATCCATTCTAATCCATTCATACGATCTATTCTAATCCATTCGTACGATCCATTCTAATTCATTCTCACAAATGTAACCTTTCTAATTCATTTGTACGATCCATTCTAATTCATTCGTACGATCCATTCTAATCCATTCGTACGATCCATTCTAATCCATTCGTACGATCCATTCTAATTCAATCGCACGAATGTAACAATTCTAATTCATTCGTACGATCCATTCTAATTCATTCCTACGATCCATTCTAATTCATTCGCACGAATGTATCCATTCTAATTCATTTGCACGATCCATTCTAATTCATTCCTATGATTCATTCTAATTCATTCGCACGATCAATTCTAATTCATTCGTATGATCCATTCTAATTTATTCATACAATCCATTCTAATTCATTCGTACAATCCATTCTAATTTATTCGTACAAATGTATCCATTCTAATTCATTCGTACGATCCATTCTAATTCATTCGTATGATTTATTTTAATTCATTCGCACGATCTATTCTAATTCATTCGTACGATCCATTCTAATTCATTCGGACGAATGTATCCATTCTAATGCATTCGTACGATTCATTCTAATTCATTCGTACGATCCATTCTAATTCATTCGCACGATCCATTCTAACTTATTCGTACGATCCATTGTAATTCATTTGTACGATCGATTCTAATTTATTTGCACGAATATACGATCCATTCTAATTCATTTGCACAACTGTATCCATTCTAATTCATTCGTACGATCCATTCTAATTCATTCGTATGATCTATTATAATTCATTCGCACGAATGTAACCATTCTAATTCATTCATACGATTCATTCTAATTCATTCGTATGAGCTATTCTAATTCATTCGTACAATCCATTCTAATTCATTCGTACGATCCATTCTAATTCATTCGTACGATCCATTCTAATTCATTCGTATGATCTATTCTAATTCATTCGCACGAATGTAACCATTCTAATTCATTCGTACAACTCATTCTAATTCATTCGTATGAGCTATTCTAATTCATTCGTACGATCCATTCTAATTCATTCGTACGATCCATTCTAATCCATTCGTACGATCCATTCTAATTCATTCGCTCGAATGTATCCATTCTAATTCATTCGTACGATCCATTCTAATTCGTTCATACGATCCATTCTAATTCATTCTCACGAATGTAACCTTTCTAATTCATTTGTATGATCCATTCTAATTCATTCGTACGATCCATTCTAATCCATTTGTACGATCCATTCTAATCCATTCATACGATCCATTCTAATCCATTCATACGATCCATTCTAATTCATTCTCACAAATGTAAGCTTTCTAATTTATTTGTATGATCCATTCTAATTCATTCGTACGATCCATTCAAATCCATTCGTACAATCCATTCTAATCCATTCGCACAAATGTAACTATTCTAATTCATTCGTACGATCCATTCTAATTCATTCCTACGATCTACGAATAAATTAGAATGGATCGTACGAATGAATTAGAATGGATACATTCATGCGAATGAATTAGAATGGATCGTACGAATGGATTAGAATGGATCATACGAATGGATTAGAATGGATCGTACAAATGAATTAGAATGGATCGTACAAATGAATTAGAAAGGTTACATTTGTGAGAATGAATTAGAATGGATCGTACGAATGGATTACATGGATCGTACGAATGGATTAGAATGGATCGTACGAATGGATTAGAATGGATCGTACGAATGAATTAGAATGGATCATACAAATGAATTAGAAAGGTTACATTCGTGAGAATGAATTAGAATGGATCGTACGAATGAATTAGAATGGATCATAGGAATGAATTAGAATGGATCGTGCAAATGAATTAGAATGGATACATTCGTGCGAATGCATACAAGTGAATTAGAAAGGTTACATTCGTGAGAATGAATTAGAATGGATCGTACGAATGAATTAAAATGGATCATGCGAATGAATTTGAATGGATAGTACGAATGAATTAGAATGGATCGAACGAATGAATTAGAATGGATACATTCGAGCGAATGAATTAGAATAGATCATAGGAATGAATTAGAATGGATCATACGAATGAATTAGAATGGATCGTGCGAATGAATTAGAATGGATTGTACGAATGAATTAGAATGGATACATTCGTGCGAATGAATTAGAATGGATCGGATGAATGAATTAGAATGGATCGTACAAATGAGTTAGAATGGATCGTACGAATGAATTAGAATGGATCGTGCGAATGAATTAGAATGGATCGTACGAATGAATTAGAATAGATACATACAAATGAATTAGAAAGGTTACATTCGTGAGAATGAATTAGAATGGATCGTACGAATGAATTAGAATGGATCGTACAAATGGATTAGAATGGATCGTACGAATGAATTAGAATGGATCGTACGAACGAATTAGAATGGATTGTATAAACAAATTAGAATGGATCGTACGAATGAATTAGAATGGATACATTTGTGCAAATGAATTAGAATGGATGGTACGAATGGATTAGAATGGATCATAAGAATGAATTAGAATGGATCGTACGAACGAATTAGAATGGATACATTCGAGCGAATGAATTAGAATGGATCATACGAATGAATTAGAATGGATCATAGGAATGAATTAGAATGGATGGTGCAAATGAATTAGAATGGATACATTCATGCGAATGAATTAGAATGGATGTAAGGAATGAATTAGAATGGATCGTACGAATGAATTAGAATGGTTACATTCGTGCGAATGAATTACAATGGATCGTACGAAAGGATTAGAATGGATCGTACGAATGGATTAGAACGCATTGTACGAATGAATTAGAATAGATACATTTGTGCGAATGAATTAGATTGCATCGTATGAATAAATTTGAATGGATTGTACGAATGAATTAGAATGGATCATATGAATGAATTAGAATGGATACATTCGTGCGAATGAATAAGAATGGATCGTAGGAATGAATTAGAATGGATCGTACGAATGAATTAGAATGGATACATTCGAGCGAATGAATTAGAATGGATCGTACGAATGAATTAGAATGGATACATTCGTGCGAATGAATTAGAATGTATCATACGAATGAATTAGAATGGATACATATGTGCGAATGAATTTGAATGGATTGCAGGAATTGAATTAGAATGGATCGTATGAATGGATTAGAATGGATCGTACGAATGAATTAGAATGGATCATACAAATGAATTAGAAAGGTTACATTCGTGAGAATGAATTAGAATGGATCGTGCTAATGAATTAGAATTCATCGTACGAATGGATTAGAATGGATCGTACGAATGAATTAGAATAGATCGTGCGAACGAATTAGAATGGATCGTACGAACGAATTAGAATGGATCGTAAGAACGAATTAGAATGGATCGTTCGAATGAATTAGAATGGATACATTCGAGCGAATGAATTAGAATGGATCGTACGAATGAATTAGAATGGATCATAGGAATGAATTAGAATGGATCGTGCAAATGAATTAGAATGGATACATTCGTGCGAATGAATTAGAATGGATCGTAGGAATGAATTAGAATGGATCGTACGAATGAATTAGAATGGTTACATTCGTGCAAATGAATTAGAATGGATCGTACGAATGAATTAGAATGGATCGTGCGAATGAATTAGAATGGATCGTACGATCCATTCTAATTCATTCGTATGATCAATTCTAATTCATTCGCACGATCCATTCTAATTCATTCGTACGATCCATTCTAATTCATTCACACGAATGTAACCATTCTAATTCATTCGTACAATCCATTCTAATTCATTCCTACGATCCATTCTAATTCATTCGCACGAATGTATCCGTTCTAATTCATTTGCACGATCCATTCTAATTCATTCCTATGATCCATTCTAATTCATTCCTATGATCCATTCTAATTCATTCCTATAATCCATTCTAATTCATTCGCTCGAATGTATCCATTCTAATTCATTCGTACGATTCATTCTAATTCATTCGCACGATCCATTGTAATTCATTCGTACGATCCATTCTTATTCATTCATACGATCCATTCTAATTTATTTGTACGAATGAATTAGAATAGATCGTACGAATGAATTAGAATGGATACATTCGATCGAATGAATTAGAATGGATCGTACGAATGAATTAGAATGGATACATTCGAGCGAATGAATTAGAATGGATCATGCGAATGAATTTGAATGGATCGTACGAATGAATAAGAATGGATCATACAAATGAATTAGAATTGATCGTATGAATAAATAAGAATGGATCGTACGAATGAATTAGAATGCATACATTTGTGCGAATGAATTAGAATGGATCGTGCGAATGAATTAGAATGGATCGTACGAATGAATTAGAAAGGATATATTTATGCGAATGAATTAGAATGAATCGAACTAATTCATTAGAATGGATCGTACGAATGAATTAGAATAGCTCATACGAATGAATTAGAATGGATCGTACGAATAAATTAGAATGGATCGTGCGAATGAATTAGAATGGATCGTACGAATGAATTAGAATGGATCATACAAATGAATTGGAATGGATCGTACGAATGAATTAGAATACATCATGTGAATGAATTAGAATGGATCGTACGTTTGAATTAGATTGGATTGTACGAATGAATTAGAATTGATACATTCGTGCGAATGAATTAGAATAGATCGTATGAATGAATTAGAATGGATCGTACGAACAAATTAGAATGGATGCATTTGTACGAATGAATTAGAATGGATCGTACGAATGAATTAGAATGGATCGTACGAATGAATTAGAATGGATAGTGCGAATGAATTAGAATGGATCGTACGAATGAATTAGAATGGATTGTACGAATGAATTAGAATAGATCGTGCGAATGAATTAGAATGGATCGTACGAAAGAATTAGAATGGATCGTACGAATGAATTAGAATGGATCATACGAATGAATTAGAATTGATCGTGCGAATGAATTAGAATGGATCGTACGAATAAATTAGAATGGATACATTTGTCCGATGAATAAGAATGGAGCGTACGAATGAATTAGAATGGATCATACGAATGGATTAGAATGGATTGTACGAATGGATCGTGCAAATGAATTTGAATGGATACATTCGTGCGATTGAATATTAGAATGGATCATACGAATGAATTAGAATAGATATATTCATGCGAATGAATTAGAATGGATCGTACGAATGAATTAGAATGAATCATGCGAATGAATTAGAATGGATCGTATGAATAAATTAGAATGGATCGTAAGAATGAATTAAAATGGTTACATTCTTGCGAATAAATTAGAATGGATTGTGCGAATGAATTAGAATAGATCATACAAATGAATTAGAAAGGTTACATTTGTGCGAATGAATTAGAATGGATCGTACGAATGAATTAGAATGGATCGTACGAATGAATTAGAATGGATCGAATGAATGAATTAGAATGGATCGTGCGAATGAATTAGAAAGGATCGTGCGAATGAATTAGAATGGATCGTGCGAATGAATTATAACGGATCATGCGAATGAATTAGAATGGATCATACGATCTAATTAGAATGGATCGTACGAATGAATTAGAATGGATCGTATGAATGAATTAGAATGAATCGTACAAATGAATTAGAATGGATCGTACGAATGAATTAGAATGGATACATTTGTACGAATAAATTAGAATGGATCGTACGAATAAATTAGAATGGATCATACGAATGAATTTGAATGGATCGTACGAATGAATTAGAATGGATCGAACGAATGAATTAGAATGGATACATTCGAGCGAATGAATTAGAATAGATCATAGGAACGAATTAGAATGGATCGTACGAACGAATTAGAATGGATCATACGAACGAATTAGAATGGATTGTACGAATGAATTAGAATGGATACAATCGAGCGAATGAATTAGAATGGATCGTACGAATGAATTAGAATGGATCGTAGGAATGAATTAGAATCGATCGTGCAAATGAATTAGAATGGATCATACGAATGAATTAGAATGGATCGAGCGAACGAATTAGAATGGATCGTACGAATGAATTAGAATGGATCGTACGAATGAATTAGAATGGATACATTCGAGCGAATGAATTAGAATGGATCATACGAATGAATTAGAATGGATCATAGGAATGAATTAGAATGGATCGTGCAAATGAATTAGAATGGATACATTCGTGCGAATGAATTAGAATGGATCGTAGGAATGAATTAGAATGGATCGTACGAATGAATTAGAATGGTTACATTCGTGCGAATGAATTAGAATGGATCGTACAAATGGATTAGAATGGATCGTACGAATGGATTAGAATGGATCGTACGAATGAATTAGAATGGATCGTACAAATGAATTAGCAAGGTTACATTTATGAGAATGAATTAGAATGGATCGTACGAATGAATTAGAATGGATCGTACGAACGAATTAGAATGGATCGTATGAACGAATTAGAATGGATCGTACGAATGAATTAGAATGGATACATTCGAGCGAATGAATTAGAATTGTTAGAATGGATCATAGGAATGAATTAGAATGGATCGTGCAAATGAATTAGAATGGATACATTCGAGGGAATGAATTAGAATAGATCATAGGAATGAATTAGAATGGATCATACGAATGAATTAGAATGGATCGTATGAATGGATTAGAATGAATCGTACGAATGGATTAGAATGGATCGTACAAATGAATTAGAAAGGTTACATTTGTGAGAATGAATTAGAATGGATCGTACGAATGAATTAGAATGGATCGTATGAATGGATTAGAATGGATCATACGAATGGATTAGAATGGATCGTACGAATGGATTAGAATGGATAGTACGAATGAATTAGAATAGATCATACAAATGAATTAGAAAGGTTACATTCGTGATAATGAATTAGAATGGATCGTACGAATGAATTAGAATGGATCATGCGAATGAATTTGAATGGATCGTACGAATGAATTAGAATGGATCGAACGAATGAATTAGAATGGATACATTCGAGCGAATGAATTTGAATAAATCATAGGAATGAATTAGAATGGATCATACGAATGAATTAGAATGGATCGTGCGAATGAATTAGAATGGATTGTACGAATGAATTAGAATGGATACATTCATGCGAATGAATTAGAATGGATCATACGAATGAATTAGAATGGATCGTGCAAATGAATTAGAATGAATCGTACGAATGAATTAGAATGGATCGTACGAATGAATTAGAATGGATCGTGCAAATAAATTAGAATGGATCATACAAATGAATTAGAATGGATCGTGCGAACGAATTAGAATGAATTGTACGAATGCATTAGAATGGATCGTACTAATGAATCAGAATGAATCGTACGAATGGATCATACAAATGAATTAGAAAGGTTACATTCGTATTAATGAATTAGAATGGATCATACGAATGAGTTAGAATGGATCATGCGAATGAATTAGAATGGATTGTACGAATGAATTAGAAAGGTTACATTCTTGAGAATGAATTAGAATGGATCGTGCGAATGAATTAGAATTGATCATACGAATGGATTAGAATGGATCGTACGAATGAATTACAATAGATCGTGCGAATGAATTAGAATGGATCGTACGAATGAATTAGAATAGATCGTAGGAATGAATTAGAATGGATCATACGAATGAATTAGAATGGATCGTGCGAATGAATTAGAATGGATCATACGATTGAATATGAATGGATCGTACGAATAAATTTCTAATTCAGTCGTATGAATGTATCCAATTTAATTCATTCGTACGATCCATTCTAATTCGTACGATCCATTCTAATCCATTTGTACGATCCATTCTAATCCATTCGTATGATCCATTCTAATTCATTCGCACGATCCATTCTAATTCATTCGTACGATCTATTCTAATTCATTCGTACGATTCATTCTAATTCATTCGTACGATCCATTCTAATTCATTCTTATGATCCAATCTAATTCATTCCTGCGATCTATTCTAATTCATTCGTACGATCTATTCTAATTCATTCGCACGATCTATTCTAATTCATTCATACGAATGAATTAGAATGGATCGTACGAATGAATTAGAATAGATCGTACGAATGAATTAGAATGGTTACATTCGTGCGAATGGATTAGAATGGATCGTACGAATGGATTAGAATGGATCGTACGAATGAATTAGAATGGATCGTACGAATGAATTAGAATAGATCATAGGAATGCATTAGAATGGATCGCACGAATGGATTAGAATGGATCGTGCGAATGAATTAGAATGGATCGTGCGAATGAATTAGAATGGATCATGCGAATGAATTAGAAAGGATCGTGCGAATGAATTAGAATGGACCGTACGAACGAATTAGAATGGATCGTACGAACGAATTAGAATGGATCATATGAAGGAATTAGAATGGATCGTACGAATGAATTAGAATGGATACATTCGTACGAACCATTCTAATTCATTCGTACGATCCATTCTTATTCATTCGTACGATCCATTCAAATTCATTCGCATGATCCATTCTAATTCATTCGTACGATTTATTCTTATTCATTTCTAATTCATTTGTACGAATGAATTAGAATGGATCGTACGAATGAATTAGAATAGATACATTTGTGCGAATGAATTAGAATGGATCGTACGAATGAATTAGAATGAATCATACGAATGAATTAGAATGGATCATACGAATGAATTAGAATACATCATGTGAATGAATTAGAATGGATCGTACGTTTGAATTAGATTGGATTGTGCGAATGAATTAGAATGGATACATTCGTGCGAATGAATTAGAATAGATCGTATGAATGAATTAGAATGTGCGAATGAATTAGAATGGATCGTATAAATGAATAAGAATGGATACATTCGAATGGATCGTACGAATAAATTAGAATGAATCGTAAGAATGAATTAGAATGGATCATACGAATGAATTAGAATACATCATGTGAATGAATTAGAATGGATCATACGTTTGAATTAGATTGGATTGTTCGAATGAATTAGAATGGATACATTCGTGCGAATGAATTAGAATAGATCGTATGCGAATGAATTAGAATGGATCGTACGAATGGATTAGAATAGATCGTACGAATAAATTAGAATGGATACATTCGAGCAAATGAATTAGAATGGATCATGCGAATGAATTAGAATAGATCATTCGAATAAATTAGAATGGATCGTACAAATGAATTAGAATAGATCGTAGGAATGAATTAGAATGGATCGTGCAAATGAATTAGAATGGATCGTACGAATGAATTAGAATGGATCGTACGAATGAATTAGAATAGATCGTGCGAATGAATTAGAATGGATCGTACGAATGAATTAGAATGGATCGTGCGAATGAATTAGAATGGATCATACAAATGAATTAGAAAGGTTACATTCGTGAGAATGAATTAGAATGGTTCGTACGAATGAATTAGAATGGATCATACGAATGGATCATACAAATGAATTAGAATGGATCATACGAATGATCCATTCTAATTTATTTGCAAAAATATACGATCCATTCTAATTTATTCGCAAGAATCTATCCATTCTAATTCATTCGTACAATCCATTCTAATTTATTCGTACAAATGTATCCATTCAAATTCATTTGTACAATCCATTCTAAATCATTCGTACGATTCATTCTAAATCATTCGTACGATCCATTATAATTCATTCGTACGATCCATTCTAATTCATTCGCACGAATGTAACCATTCTAATTCTTTCGCACGATCCATTCTAATTCATTCGTATGATCCATTCTAATTCATTCCTGCAATCTATTCTAATTCATTCGCTCGAATGTATCCATTCTAATTCATTCGTTCGATCCATTCTAATTCATTTGTACGATCCATTCTAATTCATTCATACGATCAATTCTAATCCATTCGTACGATCCATTCTAATCCGTTCGTACGATCCATTCTAATCCATTCGTACAATCCATTCTAATTCATTCTCACAAATGTAACCTTTCTAATTCATTTGTACGATCCATTCTAATTCATTCGTACAATCCATTCTAATTCATTTGCACGAATGTATCCATTCTAATTCATTCGTTCGATCCATTCTAATTCATTCGTACGATCCATTCTAATTCATTCGCACGATCCATTCTAATTCATTCGTATGATCCATTCTAATTCATTCCTACGATCTATTCTAATTCATTCGCTCGAATATATCCATTCTAATTCATTCGTTCTATCTATTCTAATTCATTCGTACGATCCATTCAAATTCATTCGCATGATCCGTTCTAATTCATTCGTACGATGCATTCTAATTCATTCTCACGAATGTAACCTTTCTAATTCATTTGTATGATCCATTCTAATTCATTCATACGCATTCGGTGGATCCATTCTAATTCATTCCTACGATCCATTCTAATTCATTCGTACGATCCATTCTAATTCATACAAATGAATTAGAAAGGTTACATTTGTGCGAATGAATTAGAATAGATCATACGAATGAATTAGAATGGATCGTACGAATGGATTAGAATGGATCGTACGAATGGATTAGACTAGATCGTACGAATGGATTAGAATAGATCTTACGAATGGATTAGAATGGATCGTACGAATGGATTAGGATAGATCGTACGAATGAATTAGAATGGATCGTACAAATGAATTAGAATGGATCGTACGAATGAATTAGAATGGTTACATTCGTGCGAATGAATTAGAATGGATCGTACGAATGGATTAGAATGGATCGTACGAATGAATTAGAATGGATCGTACGAATGAATTAGAATGTATCGTACGAATGAATTAGAATGGATCGTACGAATGGAGTAGAATGGATAGTACGAATGAATTAGAATGCATCATATGAAAGAATAAGAATGGATCGTGCGAATGGATTAGAATGGATCGCGTGAATGAATTAGAATGCATCGTACGAATGAATTAGAATGGATCGAACGAATGAATTAGAATGGATACATTCGAGCGAATGAATTAGAATAGATCGTAGGAATGAATTAGAATGGATAATACGAATGAATTAGAATGGATCGTGCCAATGAATTAGAATAGATTGTACGAATGGATTAGAATGGATACATTCGTGCAAATGAATTCGAATGGATCGGACGAATGAATTAGAATGGATCGTACGAATCATTTTAATTCATTCGTACGATCCATTCTAATGCATTCATATGATTCATTCTAATTCATTCACACGATCCATTCTAATTCATTCGTATGATCCATTCTAATTTATTTGCACGAATATACGATCCATTCTAATTTATTCGCAAGAATGTATCCATTCTACTTCATTCGTACAATCCATTCTAATTTATTCGTACAAATGTATCCATTCTAATTCATTCGTACGATCCATTCTAATTCATTCGTACGATCCATTCTAATTCATTCGCACGAATGTATCCATTCTAATTCGTTCGTATAATCCATTCTAATTCATTCGCACGATCCATTCTAATTCATTGGTATGATCCATTCTAATTCATTCCCACGATCTATTCTAATTCATTCGCTCGAATGTATCCATTCTAATTCATTCGTTCGATCCATTCTAATTCATTCGTACGATCCATTCAAATTCATTCGTACGATCCATTCTAATGGATCGTACGAATGAATTAGAATGGTTACATTCGTGCGAATGAATTAGAATAGATCGTACGAATGAATTAGAATGGATCGTACGAATAAATTAGAATGGATCGTGCGAATGAATTAGAATGGATCTTACAAATGAATTAGAATGGATCCACCGAATGAGTTAGAATGGATCATACGAATGAATTAGAATGGATCGTACGAAAGAATTAGAATGGATCGTGCGAATAGATTAGAATGGATCGTACGAATGAATTTGAATGGATCGGACGAATTAGTATGGATCATGTGAATGAATTAGAATACATCGTACGAATGAATTAGAATGGATCGTGCGAATGAATTAGAATGGATCGTACGAATGAATTAGAATGGATTCGTACGAATGAATTAGAATGGATCGTACGAATGGATTAGAATGGTTCGTACGAATTAGAATGGATCGTACGAATGAATTAGAATGGTTACATTCCACCGAATGAGTTAGAATGGATCATACGAATGAATTAGAATGGATCATACGAATGCATTAGAATGGATTGTACGAATGAATTAGAATGGATCGTACAAATGAATTAGAAAGGTTACATTAGTGAGAATGAATTAGAATGGATCGTACGAATGAATTAGAATGGATCGTACGAACGAATTAGAATGGATCGTACGAATGAATTAGAATGGATCGTACGAATGAATTAGAATGGATCATATGAATGAATTAGAATGGTTACATTCGTGCGAATGAATTAGAATGGATCGAACAAATGGATTAGAATGGATCGTACGAATGGATTAGAATGCATTATACGAATGAATTAGAATAGATACATTTGTAAGAATGAATTAGAATGGATCGTACGAATGAATTAGAATGGATCGTACGAATGAAATAGAATGGATCGAACGAATGAATTAGAATGGATACATTCGAGCGAATTCATTAGAATAGATCGTAGGAATGAATTAGAATGGATCATACGAATGAATTAGAATGGATCGTGCGAATGAATTAGAATGGATTATACGAATGAATTAGAATGGATACATTCGAGCGAATGAATTAGAATGGATCGTACGAATGAATTAGAATGGATCATAGGAATGAATTAGAATGGATCGTACGAATGGATTAGAACTCATTGTACGAATGAATTAGAATGGATCGTACAAATGAATTAGAATGGATACATTCATGCGAATGAATTAGAATGGATCGTACGAATGAATTAGAATGGATCGTGCGAATGAATTAGAATGGATAGTGTGAATGAATTAGAATGGATCGTGCAAATGAATTAGAATGGATCGTATGAATGAATAAGAATGGATCGTACGAAAGAATTAGAATGGATATATTTGTGCGAATGAATTAGAATGGATCGTGCGAATGAATTAGAATGGATCGTACGAATGAATTAGAATGGATATATTTATGCAAATGAATTAGAATGGATCGTGTGAATGAATTAGAATGAATCGTACGAATGAATTAGAATGGTTACATTCTTACGATCCATTCTAATTCATTCGCACGATCCATTCTAATTCATTCGTACGATCCATTCTAATTCATTCGCATGATCCATTCTAATTCGTCCGATCCATTCTAATTCATTCGTACGATCCATTCTAATCCATTCGCACGATCCATTCTAATTCTTTCATATGATCCATTCTAATTCATTCGCACGAATGTATCCATTCAAGTTCATTCGTACGCTCCATTCTAATTCATTCGTACGCTCCATTCAAATTCATTCGCACGATCCATTCTAATTCATTCGTACGATCCATTCTAATTCATTCGCACGATCCAGTCTAATTCATTCGTACGTTCCATTCAAATTCATTCACACGATCCATTCTAATTCATTCGTACGATCCATTCTAATCCATTCGTACGATCCATCCTAATCCATGCGTACGATCCATTCTAATCCATTCGTACGATCCATTCTAATTCATTCGCTCGAATGTATCCATTCTAATTCATTCGTATGATCCATTCTAATCCATTCGTACGATCCATTCTAGACCATTCGTACGATCCATTCTAATTCATTCGTACGATCCATTCTAACACGATCCATTCTAATTCATTCCTACGATCCATTCTAATTCATTCGCACGAATGTATTAGAATGGATCGTACGAATGGATTAGAGTGGATCGTACGAATGAATTAGAATTGATCATGCGAATGAGTTAGAATGGATCGTACGAATGAATTAGATTGGATTGTACGAATGAATTAGAATGGATCATACGAATGAATTAGAATGGGTCGTGCGAATGAATTAGAATGGTTACATTCGTGCGAATGAATTAGAATGGATCGTACGAATGAATTAGAAAGGATCGTGCAAATGAATTAGAATTGATCATACGAATGAATTTGAATGGATCGTGCGAATGAATTAGAATGGATTGTACGAATGAATTAGAATGGATACATTTGTGCGAATGAATTAGAATGGATCGTGCGAATGAATAAGAATGGATCATAGGAATGAATTAGAATGGATCATGCAAATGAATTAGAATGGATACATTCGTGCGAAGGAATTAGAATGGATCGTAGGAATGAATTAGAATGGATCGTACGAATGAATTAGAATGGTTACATTCGTGAGAATGAATTAGAATGGATCGTACAAATGGATTAGAATGGATCATACGAATAAATTAGAATGAATCGTGCGAATGAATTAGAGTGGATACATTTGTGCGAATGAATTAGAATGGATCGTACGAATGGATTAGAATGGATCGTATGAATGGATTAGAATGAATCGTACGAATGGATTAGAATGGATCGTACAAATGAATTAGAAAGGTTACATTTGTGAGAATGAATTAGAATGGATCGTACGAATGAATTAGAATGGATCGTATGAATGGATTAGAATGGATCATACGAATGGATTAGAATGGATCGTACGAATGGATTAGAATGGATAGTACGAATGAATTAGATGGATACATTCGAGGGAATGAATTAGAATGGATACATTCGAGGGAATGAATTAGAATAGATCATAGGAATGAATTAGAATGGATCATACGAATGAATTAGAATGGATCGTATGAATGGATTAGAATGAATCGTACGAATGGATTAGAATGGATCGTACAAATGAATTAGAAAGGTTACAATTGTGAGAATGAATTAGAATGGATCGTACGAATGAATTAGAATGGATCGTATGAATGGATTAGAATAGATCATACGAATGGATTAGAATGGATCGTACGAATGGATTAGAATGGATAGTACGAATGAATTAGAATAGATCATACAAATGAATTAGAAAGGTTACATTCGTGATAATGAATTAGAATGGATCGTACGAATGAATTAGAATCGATCATGTGAATGAATTTGAATGGATCGTACGAATGAATTAGAATGGATCGAACGAATGAATTAGAATGGATACATTCATGCGAATGAATTAGAATGGATCGTACGAATGAATTAGAATGGATCGTGCAAATGAATTAGAATGAATCGTACGAATGAATTAGAATGGATCGTACGGATGAATTAGAATGGATACATTTGTACGAATAAATTAGAATGGATTGTACGAATGAATTAGAATGGATACATTCTTGCGAATAAATTAGAATGGATCGTATATGCGTGCAAATAAATTAGAATGGATCATACAAATGAATTAGAATGGATCGTGCGAACGAATTAGAATGAATCGTACGAATGCATTAGAATGGATCGTACTAATGAATCAGAATGAATCGTACGAATGGATCATACAAATGAATTAGAAAGGTTACATTCGTATTAATGAATTAGAATGGATCATACGAATGAGTTAGAATGGATCATGCGAATGAATTAGAATGGATTGTACGAATGAATTAGAAAGGTTACATTCTTGAGAATGAATTAGAATGGATCGTGCGAATGAATTAGAATTGATCATACGAATGGATTAGAATGGATCGTACGAATGAATTACAATAGATCGTGCGAATGAATTAGAATGGATCGTACGAATGAATTAGAATAGATCATAGGAATGAATTAGAATGGATCATACGAATGAATTAGAATGGATCGTGCGAATGAATTAGAATGGATCATACGATTGAATCTGAATGGATCGTACGAATAAATTTCTAATTCAGTCGTATGAATGTATCCATTTTAATTCATTCGTACGATCCATTCTAATTCGTACGATCCATTCTAATCCATTTGTACGATCCATTCTAATCCATTCGTATGATCCATTCTAATTCATTCGCACGATCCATTCTAATTCATTCGTACGATTCATTCTAATTCATTCGTACGATCCATTCTAATTCATTCTTATGATCCATTCTAATTCATTCCTACGATCTATTCTAATTCATTCGTACGATCCATTCTAATTCATTTGCACGATCTATTCTAATTCATTCATACGAATGAATTAGAATAGATCGTACGAATGAATTAGAATAGATCGTACGAATGAATTAGAATGGTTACATTTGTGCGAATGAATTAGAATGGATCGTACGAATGAATTAGAAAGGATCGTGCAAATGAATTAGAATTGATCATACGAATGAATTTGAATGGATCGTGCGAATGAATTAGAATGGATTGTACGAATGAATTAGAATGGATACATTTGTGCGAATGAATTAGAATGGATCGTGCGAATGAATAAGAATGGATCATAGGAATGAATTAGAATTGATCGTGCAAATGAATTAGAATGGATACATTCGTGCGAATGAATTTAAATGGATCGTAGGAATGAATTAGAATGGATCGTACGAATGAATTAGAATGGTTACATTCGTGCGAATGAATTAGAATGGATCGTACGAATGGATTAGAATGGTTCGTACGAATAAATTAGAATGGATCATGCGAATGGATTGTACGAATGAATTAGAATGGATACATTTGTGCGAATGAATTAGAATGGATCGTGCGAATGAATAAGAATAGATCATAGGAATGAATTAGAATGGATCGTGCAAATGAATTAGAATGGATACATTCGTGAGAATGAATTAGAACGGATCGTACGAATGAATTAGAATGGATCGTACGAATGAATTAGAATGGATCGTATAAATGGATTAGAATGGATCGTACGAATGAATTAGAATGAATCGTACGAACGAATTAGAATGGATCGTATGAACGAATTAGAATGGATCGTGCAAATTAATTAGAATGGATACATTCATGCGAATGAATTAGAATGGATCGTATGAATGGATTAGAATGGATCGTACAAATGAATTAGAATGGATCGTACGAATGAATTACAATGGATCGTATGAACGAATTAGAATGGATCGTACGAATGAATTAGAATGTATACATTCGAGCAAATGAATTAGAATGGATCGTACGAATGAATTAGAATGGATCATAGGAATGAATTAGAATGGATCGTGCAAATGAATTAGAATGGATACATTCGTGCGAATGAATTAGAATGGATCCTACGAATGAATTAGAATGGTTACATTCGTGCGAATGAATTAGAATGGATCATACGAATGGATTAGAATGGATCGTACGAATGGATTAGAACGTATTGTACGAATGAATTAGAATAGATACATTTGTGCGAATGAATTAGATTGCATCGTACGAATGAATTTGAATGGATTGTACGAATGAATTAGAATGGATCGTACGAATGAATTAGAATGGATACATTCGTGCGAATGAATAAGAATGGATCGTAGGAATGAATTAGAATGGATCGTACGAATGAATTAGAATGGATACATTCGAGCGAATGAATTAGAATGGATCGTACGAATGAATTAGAATGGATACATTCGTGCGAATGAATTAGAATGGATCATACGAATGAATTAGAATGGATACATTTGTGCGAATGAATTTGAATGGATTGCAGGAATTGAATTAGAATGGATCATATGAATGGATTTGAATGGATCGTACGAATGAATTAGAATGGATCATACAAATGAATTAGAAAGGTTACATTCGTGAGAATGAATTAGATTGGATCGTGCGAATAAATTAGAATTAATCGTACGAATGGATTAGAATGGATCGTACGAATGAATTAGAATCGATCATGCGAACGAATTAGAATGGATCGTACGAACGAATTAGAATGGATCGTACAAACGAATTAGAATGGATCGTACGAACGAATTAGAATGGATCGTACGAATAAATTAGAATGGATACATTCGAGCGAATTAATTAGAATTGATCGTACGAATGAATTAGAATGGATCATAGGAATGAATTAGAATGGATCGTGCAAATGAATTAGAATGGATACATTCGTGCGAATAAATTAGAATGGATCATAGGAATGAATTAGAATGGATCGTACGAATGAATTAGAATGGTTACATTCATGCGAATGAATTAGAATGGATTGTACGAATGAATTAGAATGGATCGTGCGAATGAATTACAATGGATCGTACGATCCATTCTAATTCATTCATATGATCAATTCTAATTCATTCGCACGATCCATTCTAATTCATTAGTACGATCCATTCTAATTCATTCGCACGAATGTAACCATTCTAATTCATTCGTACGATCCATTCTAATTCATTCCTACGATCCATTCTAATTCATTCGCACGAATGTATCCATTCAAATTCATTTGCACGATCAATTCTAATTCATTCCTATGGTCCATTCTAATTCATTCCTACGATCCATTCTAATTCATTCGCTCGAATGTATCCATTCTAATTCATTCGTACGATTCATTCTAAATCATTCGCACGATCCATTCTAATTCATTCGTACGATCCATTCTTATTCATTCATACGATCCATTCTAATTCATTTGTACGAATGAATTAGAATGGATACATTCGAGCGAATGAATTAGAATGGATCGTACGAATGAATTAGAATGGATACATTCGAGCGAATGAATTAGAATGGATCATGCGAATGAGTTTGAATGGATCGTACGAATGAATAAGAATGGATCGTACAAATGAATTAGAATTGATCGTATGAATGAATAAGAATGGATCGTACGAATGAATTAGAATGGATACATTTGTGCGAATGAATTAGAATGGATCGTGCGAATGAATTAAAATTGATCGTACGAATGAATTAGAATGGATATATTTATGCGAATGAATTTGAATGAATCGTACGAATTCATTAGAATGGATCGTACGAATGAATTAGAATAGCTAATACGAATGAATTAGAATGGATCGTACGAATAAATTAGAATGGATCGTGCGAATGAATTAGAATGGATCGTACGAATGAATTAGAATGGTTCATACAAATGAATTGGAATGGATCGTACAAATGAATTAGAATACATCATGTGAATGAATTAGAATGGATCGTACGTTTGAATTAGATTGAATTGTGCGAATGAATTACAATAGATACATTCGTGCGAATGAATTAGAATAGATCGTATGAATGAATTAGAATGGATCGTACGAATAAATTAGAATGGATACATTTGTACGAATGAATTAGAATGGATCGTATGAATGAATTAGAATGGATCGTACGAATGAATTAGAATGGATAGTGCGAATGAATTAGAATGGATCGTACGAATGAATTAGAATAGATCGTGCGAATGAATTAGAATGGATCGTACGAAAGAATTAGAATGGATCGTACGAATGAATTAGAATGGACCATATGAATGACTTAGAATCGATCGTGCGAATGAATTAGAATGGATCGTACGAATGAATTAGAATGGATACATTTGTGCGATGAATTAGAATGGAGCATACGAATGAATTAAAATGGATCATACGAATGGATTAGAATAGACCGTACGAATGGATTAGAATGGATCGTGCAAATGAATTTGAATGGATACATTCATGCGAATGAATATTAGAATGGATCATACGAATGAATTAGAATAGATATATATTCATGCGAATGAATTATAATGGATCGTACGAAAATGAATTAGAATGGATCGTGCGAATGAATTTGAATGGATCGTATGAATAAACTAGAATGGATCGTATGAATGAATTAAACTGGTTACATTCTTGCGAATGAATTAGAATGGATTGTGCGAATGAATTAGAATAGATCGTACAAATAAATTAGAAAGGTTACATTTGTGCGAATGAATTATAATAGATTGTACGAATGAATTAGAATGGATCGTACGAATGAAGTAGAATGGATCGAACTAATGAATTAGAATGGATCGTGCGAATGAATTAGAATGGATTGTACGAATGAATTAGAATGGATACATTCGTGCGAATGAATTAGAATGGATCGTACGAATGAATTAGAATGGATCGTACGAATGAGTTAGAATGTATCGTACGAATGAATTAGAATGGATCGTGCGAATGAATTAGAATGGATACATTTGTACGAATAAATTAGAATGGATCGTACGAATAAATTAGAATGGATCATGTGAATGAATTTGAATGGATCGTACGAATGTATTAGAATGGATAACACGAATGAATTAGAATGGATACATTCGAGCGAATGAATTAGAATAGATCGTAGGAATGAATTAGAATGGATCATACGAACGAATTAGAATGGATCGTACGAACGAATTAGAATGGATCGTACAAACGAATTAGAATGTATCGTACGAACGAATTAGAATGGATCGTACGAATTAATTAGAATGGATACAATCGAGCGAATGAATTAGAATGGATCGAACGAATGAATTAGAATGGATCATAGGAATGAATTAGAATGGATCGTGCAAATGAATTAGAATGGATGGATTAGTATGGATCGAGCGAATGAATTAGAATGGATCATACGAATGAATTAGAATGGATCGTACGAATGAATTAGAATGGATACATTCGAGCGAATGAATTAGAATGGATCGTACGAATGAATTAGAATGGATACATTCGAGCGAATGAATTAGAATGGATCGTACGAATGAATTAGAATGGTTACATTTGTGAGAATGAATTAGAATGGATCGTACGAATGAATTCGAATGGATCGTACGAACGAATTAGAATGGATCGTACGAATGAATTAGAATGGATCGTACGAATGAATTAGAATGGATCATATGAATGAATTAGAATGGTTACATTCGTGCGAATGAATTAGAATGGATCGAACGAATGGATTAGAATGGATCGTACGAATGGATTAGAATGCATTATACGAATGAATTAGAATAGATACATTTGTAAGAATGAATTAGAATGGATCGTACGAATGAATTAGAATGGATTGTACGAATGAAATAGAATGGATCGAACGAATGAATTAGAATGGATACATTCGAGCGAATTCATTAGAATAGATCGTAGGAATGAATTAGAATGGATCATACGAATGAATTAGAATGGATCGTGCGAATGAATTAGAATGGATTGTACGAATGAATTAGAATGGATACATTCGAGCGAATGAATTAGAATGGATCGTACGAATGAATTAGAATGGATCATAGGAATGAATTAGAATGGATCGTACGAATGGATTAGAACTCATTGTACGAATGAATTAGAATGGATCGTACAAATGAATTAGAATGGATACATTCATGCGAATGAATTAGAATGGATCATACAAATGAATCAGAATGGATCGTGCGAATGAATTAGAATGGATAGTGTGAATGAATTAGATTGGATCGTGCAAATGAATTAGAATGGATCGTATGAATGAATAAGAATGGATCGTACGAAAGAATTAGAATGGATATATTTGTGCGAATGAATTAGAATGGATCGTGCGAATGAATTAGAATGGATCGTACGAATGAATTAGAATGGATATATTTATGCAAATGAATTAGAATGGATCGTGTGAATGAATAAGAATGAATCGTACGAATGAATTAGAATGGTTACATTCGTACGATCCATTCTAATTCATTCGCACGATCCATTCTAATTCATTCGTACGATCCATTCTAATTCATTCGCATGATCCATTCTAATTCGTCCGATCCATTCTAATTCATTCGTACGATCCATTCTAATCCATTCGCACGATCCATTCTAATTCTTTCATATGATCCATTCTAATTCATTCGCACGAATGTATCCATTCAAGTTCATTTGTACGCTCCATTCTAATTCATTCGTACGCTCCATTCAAATTCATTCGCACGACCCATTCTAATTCTTTCGTACGATCCATTCTAATCCATTCGTACGATCCATTCTAATCCATTCGTACGATCCATTCTAATCCATTCGTACGATCCATTCTAATTCATTCGCTCGAATGTATCCATTCTAATTCATTCGTATGATCCATTCTAATCCATTCGTACGATCCATTCTAAACCATTCGTACGATCCATTCTAAGTCATTCATACGATCCATTCAAACACGATCCATTCTAATTCATTTCTACGATCCATTCTAATTCATTCGCACGAATGTATTAGAATGGATCGTACGAATGGATTAGAGTGGATCGTACGAATGAATTAGAATTGATCATGCGAATGAGTTAGAATGGATCGTACGAATGAATTAGATTGGATTGTACGAATGAATTAGAATGGATCATACGAATGAATTAGAATGGGTCGTGCGAATGAATTAGAATGGTTACATTCGTGCGAATGAATTAGAATGGATCGTACGAATGAATTAGAATGGATCGTGCAAATGAATTAGAATTGATCATACAAATGAATTTGAATGGATCGTGCGAATGAATTAGAATGGATTGTACGAATGAATTAGAATGGATACATTTGTGCGAATGAATTAGAATGGATCGTGCGAATGAATAAGAATGGATCACAGGAATGAATTAGAATGGATCGTGCAAATGAATTAGAATGGATACATTCGTGCGAATGAATTAGAATGGATCGTAGGAATGAATTAGAATGGATCGTACGAATGAATTAGAATGGTTACATTCGTGCGAATGAATTAGAATGGATCGTACGAATGGATTAGAATGGATCGTACGAATAAATTAGAATGGATCGTGCGAATGAATTAGAGTGGATACATTTGTGCGAATGAATTAGAATGGATCGTACGAATGGATTAGAATGGATCGTACGAATAAATTAGAATGGATCCTGCGAATGAATTAGAATTGATCATACGAATGAGTTAGAATGGGTCGTACGAATGAATTAGATTGGATTGTACGAATGAATTAGAATGGATCATACGAATGAATTAGAATGGATCGTGCGAATGAATTAGAATGGTTACATTCGTGCGAATGAATTAGAATGGATCGTACGAATGAATTAGAATGGATCGTGCAAATAAATTAGAATTGATCATACGAATGAATTAGTATAAATCGTTCGAATGAATTAAAATGGATTGTACGAATGAATTAGAATGGATACATTTATGCGAATGAATTAGAATGGATCGTGCGAATGAATAAGAATGGATCATAGGAATGAATTAGAATTGATCGTGCAAATGAATTAGAATGGATACATTCGTGCGAAAGAATTTGAATGGATCGTAGGAATGAATTAGAATGGATCGTACGAATGAATTAGAATGGTTACATTCGTGCGAATGAATTAGAATGGATCGTACGAATGGATTAGAATGGATCGTACGAATAAATTAGAATGGATCATGCGAATGAATTAGAATGGATTGTACGAATGAATTAGAATGGATACATTTGTGCGAATGAATTAGAATGGATCGTGCGAATGAATAAGAATGGATCATAGAAATGAATTAGAATGGATCGTGCAAATAAATTAGAATGGATACATTCGTGAGAATGAATTAGAACAGATCGTACAAATGAATTAGAATGGATCGTACGAATGAATTAGAATGGATCGTATAAATGGATTAGAATGGATCGTACGAATGAATTAGAGTGGATCGTACGAACGAATTAGAATGGATCGTATGAACGAATTAGAATGGATCGTGCAAATTAATTAGAATGGATACATTCATGCGAATGAATTTGAATGGATCGTATGAATGGATTAGAATGGATCGTACGAATGAATTAAAATGGATCGTACGAACGAATTACAATGGATCGTATGAACGAATTAGAATGGATCGTACGAATGAATTAGAATGGATACATTCGAGCAAATGAATTAGAATGGATCGTACGAATGAATTAGAATGGATCATAGGAATAAATTAGAATGGATCGTGCAAATGAATTAGAATGGATACATTCGTGCGAATGAATTAGAATGGATCGTAGGAATGAATTAGAATGGAACGTACGAATGAATTAGAATGGTTACATTCGTGCGAATGAATTAGAATGGATCATACGAATGGATTAGAATGGATCGTACGAATGGATTAGAACGCATTGTACGAATGAATTAGAATAGATACATTTGTGCAAATGAATTAGATTGCATCGTACGAATGAATTTGAATGGATTGTACGAATGAATTAGAATGGATCGTACGAATGAATTAGAATGGATACATTCATGCGAATGAATAAGAATGGATCGTAGGAATGAATTAGAATGGATCGTACGAATGAATTAGAATGGATACATTCGAGCGAATGAATTAGAATGGATCGTACGAATGAATTAGAATGGATACATTCGTGCGAATGAATTAGAATGGATCATACGAATGAATTAGAATGGATACATTTGTGCGAATGAATTTGAATGGATTGCAGGAATTGAATTAGAATGGATCATATGAATGGATTAGAATGGATCGTACGAATGAATTAGAATGGATCATACAAATGAATTAGAAAGGTTACATTCGTGAGAATGATCTAGAATGGATCGTGCGAATGAATTAGAATTAATCGTACGAATGGATTAGAATGGATGGTACGAATGAATTAGAATCGATCATGCGAACGAATTAGAATGGATCGTACGAACGAATTAGAATGGATCGTACGAACGAATTAGAATAGATTGTACGAATGAATTAGAATGGATACATTCAAGCGAATTAATTAGAATTGATCGTACGAATGAATTAGAATGGATCATAGGAATGAATTAGAATGGATCGTGCAAATGAATTAAAATGGATACATTCGTGCGAATGAATTAGAATGGATCATAGGAATGAATTAGAATGGATCGTACGAATGAATTAGAATGGTTACATTCATGCGAATGAATTAGAATGGTTGTACGAATGAATTAGAATGGATCGTGCGAATGAATTAGAATGGATCGTACGATCCATTCTAATTCATTCATATGATCAATTCTAATTCATTCGCACGATCCATTCTAATTCATTAGTACGATCCATTCTAATTCATTCACACGAATGTAACCATTCTAATTCATTCGTACGATCCATTCTAATTCAATCCTACGATCCATTCTAATTCATTCGCACGAATGTATCCATTCAAATTCATTTTCACGATCAATTCTAATTCATTCCTATGGTCCATTCTAATTCATTCCTACGATCCATTCTAATTCATTCGCTCGAATGTATCCATTCTAATTCATTCGTACGATTCATTCTAATTCATTCGCACGATCCATTCTAATTCATTCATACGATCCATTCTTATTCATTCATACGATCCATTCTAATTCATTTGTACGAATGAATTAGAATGGATACATTCGAGCGAATGAATTAGAATGGATCGTACGAATGAATTAGAATGGATACATTCGAGCGAATGAATTAGAATGGATCATGCGAATGAATTTGAATGGATCGTACGAATGAATAAGAATGGATCGTATGAATGAATACGAATGGATCGTACGAATGAATTAGAATGGATACATTTGTGCGAATGAATTAGAATGGATCGTGCGAATGAATTAGAATGGATCGTACGAATGAATTAGAATGGATATATTTATGCGAATGAATTAGAATGAATCGTACGAATTTATTAGAATGGATCGTACGAATGAATTAGAATAGCTAATACGAATGAATTAGAATGGATCATACGAATAAATTAGAATGGATCGTGCGAATGAACTAGAATGGATCGTACGAATGAATTAGAATGGTTCATACAAATGAATGGGAATGGATCGTACAAATGAATTAGAATACATCATGTGAATGAATTAGAATGGATCGTACGTTTGAATTAGATTGAATTGTGCGAATGAATTACAATGGATACATTCGTGCGAATGAATTAGAATAGATCGTATGAATGAATTAGAATGGATCGTACGAATAAATTAGAATGGATACATTTGTACGAATGAATTAGAATGGATCGTATGAATGAATTAGAATGGATCGTACGAATGAATTAGAATGGATAGTGCGAATGAATTAGAATGGATCGTACGAATGAATTAGAATAGATCGTGCGAATGAATTAGAATGGATCGTACGAAAGAATTAGAATGGACCGTACGAATGAATTAGAATGGACCATACGAATGAATTAGAATCGATCGTGCGAATGAATTAGAATGGATCGTACGAATGAATTAGAGTGGATACATTTGTGCGATGAATAATAATGGAGCGTACGAATGAATTAAAATGGATCATACGAATGGATTAGAATGGATCGTACGAATGGATTAGAATGGATCGTGCAAATGAATTTGAATAGATACATTCGTGCGAATGAATATTAGAATGGATCATACGAATGAATTAGAATAGATATATATTCATGCGGATGAATTAGAATGGATCGTACGAATGAATTAGAATGGATCGTGCGAATGAATTAGAATGGATCGTATGAATAAACTAGAATGGATCGTATGAATGAATTAAACTGGTTACATTCTTGCGAATGAATTAGAATGGATTGTGCGAATGAATTAGAATAGATCGTACAAATGAATTAGAAAGGTTATATTTGTGCGAATGAATTATAATGGATTGTACGAATGAATTAGAATGGATCGTACGAATGAAGTAGAATGGATCGAACGAATGAATTAGAATGGATCGTGCGAATGAATTAGAATGGATTGTACGAATGAATTAGAATGGATACATTCGTGCGAATGAATTAGAATGGATCGTACGAATGAATTAGAATGGATCGTACGAATGAATTAGAATGAATCGTACGAATGAATTAGAATGGATCGTACGAATGAATTAGAATGGATACATTTGTACGAATAAATTAGAATGGATCGTACGAATAAATTAGAATGGATCATGTGAATGAATTTGAATGGATCGTACGAATGAATTAGAATGGATCAAACGAATGAATTAGAATGGATACATTCGAGCGAATGAATTAGAATAGATCGTAGGAATGAATTAGAATGGATCATACGAACGAATTAGAATGGATCGTACGAACGAATTAGAATGGATCGTACGAACGAATTAGAATGTATCGTACAAACGAATTAGAATGGATCGTACGAATGAATTAGAATGGATACAATCGAGCGAATGAATTAGAATGGATCGTACGAATGAATTAGAATGGATCATAGGAATGAATTAGAATGGATCGTGCAAATGAATTAGAATGGATGAATTAGTATGGATCGAGCGAATGAATTAGAATGGATCATACGAATGAATTAGAATGGATCGTACGAATGAATTAGAATGGATAAATTCGAGCGAATGAATTAGAATGGATCGTACGAATGAATTAGAATGGATACATTCGAGCAAATGAATTAGAATGGATCGTACGAATGAATTAGAATGGATCATAGGAATGAATTAGAATGGATCGTGCAAATGAATTAGAAAGGATACATTCGTGCGAATGAATTAGAATGGATCGTAGGAATGAATTAGAATGGATCGTAGGAATGAATTAGAATGGATCGTACGAATGGATTAGAATAGATCGTACGTATGGATTAGAATAGATCATACAAATTAATTAGAAAGGGTACATTTGTGAGAATTAATTAGAATGGATCGTACGAATGAATTAGAATGGATCGTACGAACGAATTAGAATGGATCGTATGAACGAATTAGAATGGATCGTATGAATGAATTAGAATGGATACATTCGAGTGAATGAATTAGAATGGTTAGAATGGATCATAGGAATGAATTAGAATGGATCGTGCAAATAAATAAGAATGGATACATTCGAGCGAATGAATTAGAATAGATCGTAAGAATGAATTAGAATAGGTCATACGAATGAATTAGAATGGATCATATGAATGGATTAGAATGGATTGTACGAATTGATCAGAATGGATCGTACGAATGAATTAGAATGGATCGTACAAATGAATTAGAAAGATTACATTTGTGAGAATGAATTAGAATGGATCGTACGAATGAATTAGAATGGATCATATGAATGGATTAGAATGGATCGTACGAATGGATTAGAATGGATCGTACGAATGGATTAGAATGGATAGTACGAATGAATTAGAATGGATCATACAAATGAATTAGAAAGGTTACATTCGTGAGAATGAATTAGAATGGATCGTACGAATGAATTAGAATGGATCATGCGAATGAATTTGAATGGATCGTACGAATGAATTAGAATGGATCGAACGAATGAATTAGAATGGATACATTCGAGCGAATGAATTAGAATACATCGTAGGAATGAATTAGAATGGATCATACGAATGAATTAGAATGGATTGTGCGAATGAATTAGAATGGATTGTACGAATGAATTAGAATGGATACATTCGTGCGAATGAATTAGAATGGATCGTACGAATGAATTAGAATGGATCGTGCGAATGAATTAGAATGAATCGTACGAATGAATTAGAATGGATCGTACGAATGGATTAGAATGGATACATTTGTACGAATAAATTAGAATGGATTGTACGAATGAATTAGAATGGATACATTCTTGCGAATAAATTAGAATGGATCGTATATTCGTGCAAATGAATTAGAATGGTTCATACGTATGAATTAGAATAGATCGTGCGAATGAATTAGAATGAATCGTACGAATGCATTAGAATGGATCGTACGAATGAATTAGAATGAATCGTACGAATGGATCATACAAATGAATTTGAAGGGTTACATTCGCACGAATGAATTAGAATGGATCGTACGAATGAATTAGAATGGATCGTACGAATGGATTAGAATGGATCGTACGAATGAATTAGAAAGGATCGTGCGAATGCATTAGAATGGATACATTCATGCAAATGAATTAGAATGGATCGTACGAATGAATTAGAATGGATCGTGCGAATGAATTAGAATGGATCGTACAAATTAATTAGAATGGATCGTGCGAATGAATTAGAATGGATCGTACGATTGAATTAGAATGGATACATTTGTGCGAATGAATTAGAATGGATCGTACGAATGAATTAGAATGGATCGTGCGAATGAATTAGAATGGATCGTACGAATGAATTAGAAAGGTTACATTTGTGAGAATGAATTAGAATGGATCGTACGAATGAATTAGAATAGATCGTACGAATGGATTAGAATGGATCGTACGAATGAATTAGAATAAATCGTGCGAATGCATTAGAATGGATACATTCGTGCAAATGAATTAGAATGGATCGTACGAATGAATTAGAATGGATCGTGCGAATGAATTAGAATGGATCGTACGAATGAATTAGAATGGATCGTGCGAATGAATTAGAATAGATCGTACGATTGAATTAGAATGGATACATTTGTGCGAATGAATTAGAATGGATCGTACGAATGAATTAGAATGGATCGTGCGAATGAATTAGAATGGATCGTACGAATGAATTAGAATGGATACATTTGCGTGAATGAGTTAGAATGGATCATACGAATGAATTAGAATGGATCGTACGAATGAATTAGAATGGATCATACGAATGAATTAGAATGGATCGTGCGAATGAATTAGAATGGATTGTACGAATGAATTAGAATGGATACATTCGAGCGAATGAATTAGAATAGATCGTAGGAATGAATTAGAATGGATCATACAAATGAATTAGAATGGATCGTGCGAATGAATTAGAATGGATTGTACATATGAATTAGAATGGATACATTTGTGCGAATGAATTAGAATGGATCAGACGAATGGATTAGAATGGATCGTACGATTCATTCTAATTCATTAGTACGATCCATTCTAATGCATTCGTACGATTCATTCTAATTCATTCGCACGATCCATTCTAATTTATTCGTACGATCCATTCTTATTCATTCATACGATCCATTCTAATTCATTCGCACAATCCAATCTAATTCATTCGTACGATCCATTCTAATTCATTCGTATGATCCATTCTAACTCATTCGGTGGATCCATTCTAATTCATTCGTACGATCCATTCTAATTCATTCGTACGATCCATTCTAATTTATTCGTACGATCCATTCTAATTCATTTGTACGATCTATTCTAAATCATTCGCACGAATGTAACCATTCTAATTCATTCGTACGATTCATTCTAATTCATTCGTACGATCTAATTCATTCGTTCAATCCATTCTAATTCATTAGTACGATCGATTCTAATTCATTCGAACGATCCATTCTAATTCATTCGTACGATCCATTCTAATCATTCGTATGATCCATTCTAATTTATTCGTTCAAATATATCCATTCTAATTCATTCGTACGATCCATTCTAATTCATTCGCATGATCTATTCTAATTCATTCGCATGAATGTATCCATTGTAATTCATTTGCACGATCCATTCTAATTCATTCCTATGATCCATTCTAATTCATTCGTACGATCCATTCTTATTAATTCGTACGATCCATTCTAATTCATTCGTATGACCCATTCTAATTCATTCGTATAATCCATTCTAATTCATTCTTACGATTCATTCTAATTCATTCGTACGATCCATTCTAATTCATTCATACGATCCATTCTAATTCATCTGCACGAATGTATCCATTCTAATTCATTTGTACAATCCATTCTAATTCATTCGCATGATCCATTCTAATTCATTCATATGATCCATTCTAGTTCATTCGTACGATCTACTCTATTTCATTTGCACAATCCATTCTAATTCATTCGCACAAATGTATCCATTCTAATTCATTCGCACGATCCATTCTAATTCATTCGTGCGATGAATAAGAATGGATCGTGCAAATGAATTAGAATGGATCATAGGAATGAATTAGAATGGATCATGCAAATGAATTAGAATGGATACATTCGTGCGAAAGAATTAGAATGGATCGTAGGAATGAATTAGAATGGATCATACGAATAAATTAGAATGGTTACATTCGAATTCATTCGTACGCTCCATTCTTATTCATCGCACAAATGTATCCATTCTAATTCATTTGTACGATCCATTCTAATTCATTCGTACGATCCATTCTAATTCATTCCTATGATCCATTCTAATTCATTCGTACGATCCATTCTAATTCATTCGCTCGAATGTATCCATTCTAATTCATTCGTACGATCCATTCTAATTCGTTCATACGATCCATTCTAATTCGTTTACACGATCCATTCTAATTCATTCGTACGATCTATTCTAATTCATTCACATGATCCATTCTAATTTATTCGTACGATCCATTCTAATTCATTCGTACAATTCATTAAAATTCATTCGTACGATGCAATCTAATTCATTCGCACAAATGTATCGATTCTAATTCATTCATACAATGCGTTCTAATCCATTCGTACGATCCATTCTAATCCATTCGTACGATTCATTCTAATACATTCGCCTGATCCATTCTAATTCATTCGTACGATCCATTCTAATTCATTCGTACGATCCATTCTAATCTATTCGTATGATCAATTCTAATTCATTCGCATGATCCATTCTAATTCATTCTCACGAATGTAACCTTTCTAATTCATTTGTATGATCCATTCTAATTCATTCGTACGATCCATTTTAATCCATTCGTACGATCCATTCTAATCCATTCGTACGATCCATTCTAATTCATTCGCTCGAATGTATCCATTCTAATTCATTCATATGATCCATTATAATCCATTCGTACGATCCATTCCAAACCATTCGTACGATCCATTCTAATTCATTCACACAAATGTAACCATTCTAATTCATTCATACGATCCATTCTAATTCATTCGCACAATCCATTCTAATTCATTCGTACGATCCATTCTAATCCATTCGTACGATCCATTCTAATTCATTCGTACGATCCATTCTAATCCATTCGTACGATCCATTCTAATTCATTCGCACGAATGTAACCATTCTAATTCATTCGTACGATCCATTCTAATCCATTCGTACGATCCATTCTAATTCATTCACACGAATGTAACCATTCTAATTCATTCGTACGATCCATTCTAATTCATTCCTACGATCCATTCTAATTCATTCGCACGAATGTATCCATTCTAATTCATTTGCACGATCCATTCTAATTCATTCCTATGATCCATTCTAATTCATTCGTACGATCCATTCTAATTCATTCGCTCGAATGTATCCATTCTAATTCATTCGTACGATCTATTCTAATTCGTTCATATGATCCATTCTAATTCGTTCGTACGATCCATTCTAATTCATTCGTACGATCCATATTAATTCATTCACACGATCCATTCTAATTCATTCGCACAAATGTATCCATTCTAATTCATTCGTACGATCTATTCTAATTCATTCGTACGATCCATTCTAATTCATTCGCACAAATGTAACCTTTCCAATTCATTTGTAAGATCCATTCTAATTCATTCGTACGATCCATTCTAATCCATTCGTACGATCCATTCTAATCCATTCTAATCCATTCGTACGATCCATTCTAATTCATTCGTACGATCCATTCTAATTCATTCGTAAGATCCATTCTAATTCATTCGCACGATCCATTCTAATTCATTCGTACGATCCATTCTAATTCATTCATATGATTCATTTTAATTCATTCGTACGATCCATTCTAATTCATTCGGTGGATCCATTCTAATTCATTCGTACGATCCATTCTAATTCATTCGCACGATCCATTCTAATTTATTCGTACGATCCATTCTAATTCATTCGTACGATCTATTCTAATTTATTCGCATGATCCATTCTAATTCATTCGTACGATCCATTCTTATTCATTCATACGATCCGTTCTAATTCATTCGCACGATCCATTCTAATTTATTCGCACAATCCATTCTAATTCATTCGTATGATCCATTCTAATTCATTTGTACGAATGAATTAGAATGGATCATACGAATGGATTAGAATGGATTAGAATGGATCGTACGAATGAATTAGAATAGATCGTACGAACGAATCAGAATGGATCGTACGAACGAATTAGAATGGATCGTATGAATGAATTTGAATGGATCACACGAATGAATTAGAATGGATACATTCTTGCGAATGAATTAGAATGGATCGCACGAATGAATTAGACTGGATCGTACGAATAAATTAGAATGAATAAATTCGTGCGAATGAATTAGAATGGATTGTGCGAATGAATTAGAATGGATCGTAGGAATGAATTAGAATGGTTACATTCGTGCGAATGAATTAGAATGGATCGTACGAATGGGTTAGAATGGATCGTACGAATGAATTAGAATGGATCATACAAATGAATTAGAATGGACACATTCGTGCGAATGAATTAGAGTGGATCGTAGGAATGATCCATTCTAATTCATTCGTACGATCCATTCATTCATACGAATGAATTAGAATGGTTACATTCGTGCGAATGAATTAGAATGGATCGTACGAATGGATTAGATTGGATCGTACGAATGGATTAGAATGGATCGTACGAATGAATTAGAATGGATCATACAAATGATTTAGAAAGGTTACCTTCGTGAGAATGAATTAGAATGGATCGTACGAATGAATTAGAATGGATACATTCGAGCGAATAGATCATACGAATGAATTAGACTAGATTGTACGAATGAATTAGAGTAGATCGTGCGAATGAATTAGAATGGATCGTACGAAAGAATTAGAATGGATCGTACGAATGAATTAGAATGGATCATACGAATGAATTAGAATTGATCGTGCGAATGAATAAGAATTGATCGTACGAATGAATTAGAATGGATACATTTGTGCGATGAATAAGAATGGAGCGTACGAATGAATAAGAATGGAGCGTACGAATGAACTAAAATGGATTCAGTCGTATGAATGTATCTATTTTAATTCATTCGTACAATGCGTTCTAATCCATTCATACAATCCATTCTAATTCATTCGTATGATCATTTCTAATTCATTCGCACGATCCATTCTAATTCATTCGTACGATCCATTCTAATTCATTCGCACGAATGTAACCATTCTAATTCATTCGTACGATCCATTCTAATTCATTCGTACAATCCATTCTAATTCATTCGTACGATCCATTCTAATTCATTCGCACGAATGTATCCATTCTAATTCAATCTAATTCATTCGTACGATCCATTCTAATGCATTCGTATGATGAATTCAAATTCATTCGCACGATCCATTCTAATTCATTCGTACGATCCATTCTTATTCATTCATACGATCCATTCTAATTCATTCGCACAATCGCACGATCCATTCTAATTTATTCGTACGATCCATTCTAATTCATTCGTACGAGCTATTCTAATTCATTCGTACGATCCATTCTAATGCATTTGTACGATTCATTCTAATTCATTCGCACGATCCATTCTAATTCATTTGTATGATCCATTCTAATTCATTCGTACGATCCATTCTAATTCATTCGTTCAATCCATTCTAATCCATTCGTACGATCCATTCTAATCTATTCGCATGATCCATTCTAATTCGTTCGTACGATCCATTCCAATTCATTCTCACGAATGTAACCTTTCTAATTCATTTGTACGATCCATTCTAATTCATTCGTACGATCCATTCTAATCCATTCGTACGATCCATTGTAATTTATTCTCACGATCATACGAATGAATTAGAATGGATACATTCATTCGAATGAATTAGAATGGATCGTATGAATGAGTTAGAATGGATCTTATGAATGATGTAGAATGGATTGCATGAATGAATTAGAATGGATCATACGAATGAATTGGATTGGATCGTACGAATGAATTAGAATGAATACATTCATGCAAATGAATTAGAATGGATCGTACGAATGAATTAGAATGGATCATACGAATGAATTAGAATGGATCGTGCAAATGAATTAGAATGGATACATTCGTACGAATGAATTAGAATGGATCGTAGGAATGAATTAGAATGGATCGTACGAATGAATTAGAATGGTTACATTCGTGCGAATGAATTAGAATGGATCGTACGAATGGATTAGAATGGATCGTACGAATGAATTAGAATGGATCGTGCAAATGAATTAGAAAGGCAACATTTGTGAGAATGAATTAGAATGGATCGTACGAATGAATTAGAATGGATCGTACGAATGGATTAGAATGGATCGTACGAATGAATTATAATGGATCGTACAATTGAATTAGAAAGGTTACATTTGTGAGAATGAATTAGAATGGATCGTGCAAATGAATTAGAATAGATCGTATGAATGAATAAGAATGGATCGTACGAATGAATTAGAATGGATACATTTGTGCGAATGAATTAGAATGGTTACATTCGTGCGAATGAATTAGAATGGATCGTACGAATGAATTAGAATGGATCATGCGAATGAATTTGAATGGATCGTACGAATGAATTAGAATGGATCAAACGAATGAATTAGAATGGATCGTGCGAAAGAATTAGAATGGATACATTCGTGCGAATGAATTAGAATGGATCGTACGAATGAATTAGAATGGATCGTACGAATGAATTAGAATGGATCGTGTGAATGAATTTGAATGGATCGTGCGAATGAATTAGAATGGATCATACGAATGAATTAGAATGGATCATGCGAATGAATTAGAATGGATCGTACGAATGGATTAGAATGGATCGTACGAATGGATTAGAATGGATCGTTCGAATAAATTAGAATGGATCGTGCGAATGAATTAGAATGGATCGTACGAATGAATTAGAATGGATCGTATGAATGTATCCATTTTAATCCATTCGTACGATCCATTCTAATTCATTCCTACGATCCATTCTAATTCATTCGCACGAATGTATCGAATGAATTAGAATGGATCGTACGAATGAATTAAAATGGATCGTACAAATGAATTAGAATGGATCGTGCGAATGAATTAGAATGGATACATACAAATGAATTAGAAAGGTTACATTCGTGCGAATAAATTAGAATGAATCGTACGAATGAATTAGAATGGATTGTGCAAATGAATTAGAATGAATCGTACGAATGGATTAGAATGGATCATAGGAATGAATTAGAATGGATCGTGCAAATGAATTAGAATGGATACATTCGTGCGAATGAATTAGAATGGATCGTACGAATGAATTATAATGGATCGAACGAACGAATTAGAATGGATCGTACGAATGAATTAGAATGGATCATGCGAATGAAATTGAATGGATTGTATGAATAAATTAGAATGGATCATACGAATGAATTAGAATGGATCGTACGAATGCATTAGAATGGATCGTGCGAATGAATTAGAATGGATACATTCGTACAAATGAATTAGAATGGATCGTGCGAATGAATTAGAATGGATCATACGAATGAATTAGAATGGATCATATGAATGAATTAGAATGGTTACATTCGTGCGAATGAATTAGAATGGATCGTACGAATGGATAAGAACGCATTATACGAATGAATTAGAATGGATCATACGAATGAAATAGAATGGATCGTGCGAATGAATTAAAATGGATCGTACGAATGAATTAGAATGGATCGTGCGAATGAATTAGAATGGATCGTACGAATGAATTAGAATGGATCGTACGAATGAATTAGAATGGATCGTACAAATAAATTAGAAAGGTTACATTTGCGAGAATGAATTAGAATGGATCGTATGAATGAATTAGAATGGATCGTACGAATGGATTAGAATGGATCGTACGAATGGATTATAATGGATCGTACGAATGAATTAGAATGGATCATACAAATGAATTAGAAAGGTTACATTCGTGAGAATGAATTAGAATGGATCGTACGAATGGATTAGAATGGATCGTACGAATGGATTAGAATGGATCATAGGAATGAGTTAGAATGGATGATACGAATGAATTAGAATGGATCGTACGAGTGAATTAGAATGGATTATGTGAATGAATTAGAATGGATCGTATGAATGAATAAGAATGGATTGTACGAATGAATTAGAATGGATCGTATGAATGGATTAGAATGGATCGTACGAATGGATTAGAATGGATCGTACGAATGAATTAGAATGGATCGTACAAATGAATTAGAAAGGCATTCGTACGATCCATTCTAATTCATTCGTATGATCCATTCTAATTCATTCGTACGATCCTTTCTAATTCATTTGCATGAATGTATCCATTCTAATTCATTTGTACGATCCATTCTAATTCATTTGTACTATCCATTCTAATTCATTCGCATGATCCATTCTAATTCATTCGCTCGAATGTATCCATTCTAATTCATTCGTACGATCCATTCTAATTCGTTCATACGATCCATTCTAATTCGTTCGTACGATCCATTCTAAAATGAGTTAGAATGGATCATACGAATGAATTAGAATGGATCGTACGAATGAATTAGAATGGATTGTGCTAATGAATTAGAATGGATCATATGAATGAATAAGAATAAATAAATTCGTGCGAATGAATTACAATGGATCGGACGAATGAATTAGAATGGATAGTACGAATAAATTAGAATGGATCGTACGAATGGATTAGAATGGATAGATTTATGCAAATGAATTAGAATGGATCGTCGTACGAACCATTCTAATTCATTCGTACGATCCATTCTAATTCATTCGTACAATCCATTGTAATTCATTCATACAATCCATTCAGATTCATTAGCACAATCCATTCTATTTCATTCATACAATCCATTCTAATTTATTTGTATTATCCATTCTAACTCATTCGGTGGATCCATTCTAATTCATTCGTACGATCCATTCTAATTCATTCGTACAAATGTATCCATTCTAATTCATTCGTCCGATGCATTCTAATTCATTCGTATGATCAATTCTAATTCATTCGCACGATCCATTCTAATTCATTCGTATGATCCATTCTAATTCATTCATACAATCCATTCTAATTCATTCGTCCAATCCATTCTAATTCATTCGTATGATCAATTCTAATTCATTCGTACGATCCATTCGAATCCATTCGTACGATCCATTCTAATTCATTCGTACGATCCATTCTAATTCATTCGCACGAATGGAACCATTCTAATTCATTCGTACGACCCATTCTATGTCATTACTACGATCCATTCTAATTCATTCGCACGATCCATTCTAATTCATTCGTACGATCCATTCTAATTCATTCGCATGAATATATCGTACGTTTGAATTAGATTGGATTGTGCGAATGAATTAGAATGTATCGTATGAATGAATTAGAATGGATACATTCGTACGAATGAATTAGAATAGATCGTACGAATGAATTAGAATGGATACATTCAAGCGAATGAATTAGAATGGATCATACGAATGAATTAGAATGGATCATAGGAATGAATTAGAAAGGATCGTGCAAATGAATTAGAATGGATTGTACGAATGAATTACAATAGATCGTGCGAATGAATTAGAATGGATCGTGCGAATGAATTAGAATTGATCATACGAATGAATTAGAATGGAAATGAATTAGAATGAATTAGAATGGATATTGCGAATGAATTAGAATGGATCGTGCGAATGAATTAGAATTGATCGTACGAATGAATTAGAATGGATCGTACGAATGAATTAGAATGGATCGTGCGAATGAATTAGAATTGATCATACGAATGAATTAGAATGGATCGTACGAATGAATTAGAATGGATACATTGTGCGAATGAATTAGAATGGATCGTACAAATGAATTAGAATGGATCGGACGAATGAATTAGAATGGATCGTACGAATGAATTTAAATGGTTAGATTCGTGCGAATGAATTAGAATGGATCGTACGAATGAATTAGAATGAATCATACTAATGAATTAGAATGGATCGTGCGAATGAATTAGAATGGATCGTACGAATGAATTAGAATGGATACATTCGTGCGTATGAATTATAATGGAGCGGACAAATGAATTAGAATGGATCGTGCGAATGAATTAGAATAGATCATGCGAATGAATTAGAATGGATCATACAAATGAATTAGAAAGGTTACATTCGTGAGAATGAATTAGAATGGATCGTACGAATGAATTAGAATGGATCATGCTAATGAATTTGAATGGATCGTACGAATGAATAAGAATGGATCGTACGAATGAATTAGAATGGATCGTACGAATGAATTAGAATGGATACATTCGTGCGATTGAATTAGAATGGATCGTACGAATGAAGTAGAATGGATCATAGGAATGAATTAGAATGGATCGTGCAAATGAATTAGAATGGATACATTCGTGCGAATGAATTAGAATGGATCGTGCGAATGAATTAGAATGGATCGTAGGAATGAATTCGAATGGATCGTACGAATGTATTAGAATGGTTACATTCATGCGAATGAATTAGAATGGATCGTACGAATGAATAAGAATGAATCATACGAATGAATTAGAATGGATCGTGCGAATGAATCTGAATGGATCGTACGAATGAATTAGAGTGGATCGTGCGAATGAATTTGAATGGATCGTACGAATGAATTAGAATGGATCGTACGAATGAATTAGAATGGATCTTATGAATGAATTAGAATGGATACATTCAAGCGAATGAATTAGAATGGATCGTACGAATGAATTAGAATGGATCATACAAATGAATTAGAAAGGTTCCATTCATGAGAATGAATTAGAATGGATCGTACGAATGAATTATAATGGATCATGCGAATGAATTTTTATGGATCGTACGAATGAATAAGAATGGATCGTACAAATGAATTAGAATGGATTGTACGAATGAATTAGAATGGATCGTTTAAATGAATTAGAAAGGTTACATTTGTGAGAATGAATTTGAATGGATCGTACGAATGAATTAGAATGGATCGAACGAATGAATTAGAATGGATACATTCGAGCGAATGAATTAGAATGGATCGTATGAATGAATTAGAATGGATCGTACGAATGAATTAGAATGGATCGTGCAAATGAATTAGAATGTATCGTACGAACGAATTAGAATGGATCGTACGAATGAATTAGAATGGATCATATGAATGAATTAGAATGGATCGTACGAATGGATTACAATGGATCGTACGAATGCATTAGAATGGATACATTCGTGCGAATGAATTAGAATGGATCGTACGAATGAATTAGAATGGATCGTACGAATGAATTAGAGTGGATCGTGCGAATGAATTAGAATGGATCGTACGAATGAATTAGAATGGATCATAGGAATGAATTAGAATGGATCGTGCAAATGAATTAGAATGGATACATTCGTGCGTATGAATTAGAATGGATCGTAGGATTGAATTATAATGGATCGTACGAATGAATTAGAATGGTTACATTCGTGCGAATGAATTAGAATGGATCGTACGAATGGATTAGAATGGATCGTACGAATGGATTAGAATGGATCGTACGAATGAATTAGAATGGATCGTACAAATGAATTAGAAAGGTTACATTTGTGAGAATGAATTAGAATGGATCGTGTAAATGAATTAGAATGGATCGTATGAATGAATAAGAATGGATTGTACGAAAGAATTAGAATGGATACATTTGTGCGAATGAATTAGAATGGATACATTCGTGCGAATGAATTAGAATGGATCGTACGAATGAATTAGAATGGATCGTACGAATGAATTAGAATGGATCCTGCGAATGAATTTGAATGGATCGTACGAATGAATTAGAATGGATCGAACGAATAAATTAGAATGGATCGTGCGAATGAATTAGAATGGATACATTCATGCGAATGAATTAGAATGGATCGTACAAATGAATTAGAATGGATCGTACGAATGAATTAGAATGGATCGTGCGAATGAATTTGAATGGATCGTGCGAATGAATTAGAATGGATCATACGAATGAATTAGAATGGATCATGCGAATGAATTAGAATGGATCGTACGAATGGATTAGAATGGATCGTACGAATGGATTAGAATGGATCATACGAATAAATTAGAATGGATCGTGCGAATGAATTAGAATGGATCGTACGAATGAATTAGAATGGATCGTATGAAAGTATCCATTTTAATCCATTCGTACGATCCATTCTAATTCATTCCTACGATCCATTCTAATACATTCGCACGAATGTATCGAATGAATTAGAATGGATCGTACGAATGAATTAAAATGGATCATACAAATGAATTAGAATGGATCGTGTGAATGAATTAGAATGGATACATACTAATGAATTAGAAAGGTTATATTCGTGCGAATGAATTAGAATGAATCATACGAATGAATTAGAATGGATTGTGCGAATGAATTAGAATGAATCGTACGAATGCATTAGAATGGATCATTGGAATGAATTAGAATGGATCGTGCAAATGAATTAGAATGGATACATTCAAGCGAATGAATTAGAATGGATCATACGAATGAATTAGAATGGATCGAACGAATGAATTAGAATGGATCGTACGAATGATTAGAATGGATCATGCGAATAAATTTGAATGGATCGTATGAATAAATTAGAATGGATCATACGAATGAATTAGAATGGATCGTACGAATGCATTAGAATGGATCGTGCGAATGAATTAGAATCGATACATTCTTACAAATGAATTAGAATGGATCGTGCGAATGAATTAGAATGGATCATACGAATGAATTAGAATGGATCATATGAATGAATTAGAATGGTTATATTCGTGCGAATGAATTAGAATGGATATTACGAATGGATTACAATGGATCGTAGGAATGGATTAGAACGCATTGTACGAATGAATTAGAATAGATACATTTGTGCGAATGAATTAGATTGCATCGTGCGAATGAATTAGAATGGATCGTACGAATGAAATAGAATGGATCGTGCGAATGAATTAAAATGGATCATACGAATGAATTAGAATGGATCGTGCGAATGAATTAGAATTGATCGTACGAATGAATTAGAATGGATCCACCGAATGAGTTAGAATGGATCATACGAATGAATTAGAATGGATCGTACGAATGAATTAGAATGGATTGTACGAATGAATTAGAATGGATCGTACGAATGGATTAGAACGCATTGTACGAATGAATTAGAATCGATACATTTGTGCGAATAAATTAGAATGGATCGTATGAATGAATAAGAATGGATCGTACGAATGAATTAGAATGGTTACATTCGTGCGAATGAATTAGAAAGGATCATACGAATGAATTAGAATGGATATATTTGTGCGAATGATTTAGAATGGATCGTACGAATGAATTAGACAGGCTCGTACGAATAAATTAGAATGGATACATTCATGCGAATAAATTAGAATGGATCGTACGAATGAATTAGATAGGATCGAACGAATGAATTAAAATGGATCGTGCAAATGAATTAGAATGGATACATTCGTGCGAATGAATCTGAATGGATTGTATGAATGAATTACAATGGATCGTATGAATGAATTAGAATGGATTGTATGAATGAATTAGAATACCTCATACGAGTGAATTAGAATGAATCGTACGAATGAATTAGAATGGTTATATTTGTGCGAATGAATTAGAATAGATCGTACGAATGAATTAGAATGGATCGTACGAATAAATTATAACGGATCGCGCAAAAGAATTAGAATGGATCGTATGAATGAATTAGAATGGATTCACCGAATGAGTTAGAATGGATCATACGAATGAATTAGAATGGATTGTGCGAATGAATTAGAATGGATCGTATGAATGAATAAGAATGGATTGTACGAATGAATTAGAATGGATCATGCGAATGAATTAGAATGGATCGTGCGAATGAATTAGAATGGATACATTCGTACAAATGAATAAGAATGGATCGTGCGAATGAATTAGAATGGATCATATGAACGAATTAGAATGGATCGTGCGAATGAATTAGAATGGATACATTCGAATGAATAAGAATGGATCGTACAAATGAATTAGAATAGATCGTGTGAATGAATTAGAATGAATCATACGAATGAATTAGAATGGATCGTGCGAATGAATTAGAATGGTTCGTGCAAATGAATTGGAATGGATACATTCATGCGAATGAATTAGAATGGATCGTGCGAATGAATTAGAATGGATCGTACGAATGAATTAAAATGGATACATTCGAGCGAATGAATTAGAATAGATCGTAGGAATGAATTAGAATGGATCATACGAATGAATTAGAATGGATCGTACGAATGAATTAGAATAGATTGGATGAATGAATTAGAATGGATACATTCGTGCGAATGAATTAGAATGGATCGGACGAATGAATTAGAATGGATAGTACGATTCATTCTAATTCATTCGTACAATCCATTCTAATGCATTCGTACGATTCATTCTAATTCATTCGCACGATCCATTCTAATTCATTCGTACGATCCATTCTTATTCATTCATACGATCCATTCTAATTCATTCCCACAATCCATTATAATTTATTCGTACGATCCATTCTAATTAATTCATATGATCCATTCTAACTCATTCGGTGGATCCATTTTAATTCATTCGTACGATCCATTCTAATTCATTCGCACGATCCATTCTAATTTATTCGTACGATCCATTCTAATTCATTCGTACGATCTATTCTAATTCATTCACACGAATGTAACCATTCTAATTCATTCGTATGATTCAATCTAATTCATTCGTATGAGCTATTCTAATTCATTCGTACGATCCATTCTAATTCATTCGTACGATCCATTGTAATTCATTCATACAATCCATTCAGATTCATTCGCACAAATGTATCCATTCATATTCATTCATACGATCCATTCTAATTAATTCGCACGATCCATTCTAATTCAGTCGTATGAATGTATCCATTTTAATTCATTCGTACGATCCATTCTAATTCATTCAAAAGATCTAATTCATTCATACGATCCATTCTAACTCATTCGTACAATCGATTCTAATTCATTCGCACGATCCATTCTAATTCATTCGAACGATCCATTGTAATTCATTCGCACAATCCATTCTAATTCATTCGCTCGAATGTATCCAATCTAATTCATTTGTACGATCCATTCTAATTTATTCGCACGATCCATTCTTATTCATTCGCACAAATGTATCCATTCTAATTCATTTGCACGATCCATTCTAATTCATTCCTATGATCCTTTCTAATTCATTTGTACGATCCATTCTAATTCATTCGCTCGAATGTATCCATTCTAATTCATTCGTACGATCCATTCTAATTCGTTCATACGATCCATTCTAATTCATTCGCACGATTCATTCTAATTCTTTTGTACGAATGTATCCATTCTAATTCATTCGCACGATCCATTCTAATTCATTCGTACGATTCATTCTAATTGATTCGCACGATCCATTCTAATTCATTCGTATGATCCATTCTTATTCATTCATACGATCCATTCTAATTCATTCACACAATCCATTCTAATTCATTCGTACGATTCATTCTAATTCATTCGTATGATCCATTCTAACTCATTCGGTGGATCCATTCTAATTCATTCGTACGATCCATTCTAATTCATTCGCACGATCCATTCTAATTTATTCGTACGATCCATTATAATTCATTCGTACGATCTATTCTAATTCATTCGTATGAATGTAACCATTCTAATTCATTCGTACGATTCGTTCTAATTCATTCGTATGAGCTATTCTAATTCATTCGTACGATCCATTCTAATTCATTCGTACGATCCATTGTAATTCATTCATACAATCCATTCAGATTCATCCGCACGAATGTATCCATTCTAATTCATTTGCACGATCCATTCTAATTCATTCGTTCGATCCATTCTAATTCATTCGTACGATCCATTCTAATTCATTCGTACGAATGTATCCATTCTAATTTATTCGTATGATCCAGTCTAATTCATTCGTACTATCCATTCTAATTCATTCGCACGGATATATCCATTCTAATTCATTCCTACGATCCTTTCTAATTCATTCGCACGAATGTAACCATTCTAATTCATTCGTACGATCCATTCTAATTCATTCCTACGATCCATTCTAATTCATTCGCACGAATGTATCCATTCTAATTCATTTGCACGATCCATTCTAATTCATTCCTACGATCCATTCTAATTCGTTCGTACAATCCATTCTAATTCATTCGTACGATCCATTCTAATTCATTCGTACGATCCATTCTAATTCATTCGTATGATCCATTCTAACTCATTCGGTGGATCCATTCTAACTCATTCGTATGATCCATTCTAATTCATTCGCACGATCCATTCTAATTCATTCGTACGATCCATTCTAATTCATTCGCACGATCCATTCTAATTCATTCGTACGATCCATTCTAATTCATTCGCACGATGCAATCTAATTCATTCGCACAAATGTATCTATTCTAATTCATTCGTACAATGCGTTCTAATCCATTCGTACGATCCATTCTAATCCATTCGTACGATCCATTCTTGTTCATTCACACGAATGTAACCATTCTAATTCATTCATATGATCCATTCTAATTCATTCGTACGATCCATTCTGATTCATTCGCACGATCGATTCTAATTTATTTGTACGAATGTATCCATTCTAATTCATTCGGACGATCCATTCTAATGCATTCGTATGATTCATTCTAATTCATTCGCACGATCCATTCTAATTCATTCGTACGATCCATTCTAATTCATTCGTACGATCCATTCTATTTCATTCGTATGATCCATTCTAATTCATTCGCACGATCCATTCAAATTCATTCGCACGATCCATTCTAATTCATTCGCACTATCCGTTCTAATTCATTTGTACGATCCATTCTAATTCATTCCTAGGATCCATTCTAATTCATTCGCACGAATGTATCCATTCTAATTCATTCGTACGATCCATTCTAATTCATTTGTACAATCCATTCAAATTCATTCGTACGATGCAATCAAATTCATTCGGACAAATGTAACCTTTCAAATTCATTTGTACGATCCATTCTAATTTATTAGTGCGATCCATTCTAATCCATTCGTACGATCCATTCTAATTCATTCATACGATCCATTCTAATTCATTCGTACGAATGTATCCATTCTAATGCATTCGTACGATCCATTCTAATTCATTCTCACGAATGTAACCTTTCTAATTCATTTGTAAGATCCATTCTAATTCATTTGTATGATCCATTCTAATCCATTCGTACGATCCATTCTAATCCATTCGTACGTACGATCCATTCTAATCCATTCGTACGATCCATTCTAATTCATTCGTACGATCCATTCTAATTCATTCTCACAAATGTAACCTTTCTAATTCGTTCGTACGATCCATTCTAACTCATTCGTACGATCCATTCTAATTCGTTCATACGATCCATTCTAATTCGTTCGTACGATCCATTCTAATTCGTTCGTACGATCCATTCTAATTCATTCGCACGATCCATTCTAATTCATTCGCACGATCCATTCTAATTCGTTCGTACGATCCATTCTAATTAATTCGTACGATCCATTCTAATTCATTCGTACGATACATTCTAATTCATTCGCACGAATGTATCCATTCTAATTCATTTGCACGATCCATTCTAATTCATTCCTACGATCCATTCTAATTCATTCGTACAATCCATTCTAATTCATTCGTACGATCCATTCTAATTCATTCGTATAATCCATTCTAACTCATTCGGTGGATCCATTCTAACTCATTCGTACGATCCATTCTAATTCATTCGCACGATCAATTCTAATTCATTCGTACGATCCATTCTAATTCATTCGCACGATCCATTCTAATTCATTCGTACGATCCATTCTAATTCATTCGCACGATGCAATCTAATTCATTCGCACAAATGTATCTATTCTAATTCATTCGTACAATGCGTTCTAATCCATTCGTACGATCCATTCTAATCCATTCGTACGATCCATTCTTATTCATTCACACGAATGTAACTATTCTAATACATTCATATGATCCATTCTAATTCATTCGTACGATCCATTCTGATTCATTCGCACGATCGATTCTAATTCATTTGTATGAATGTATCCATTCTAATTCATTCGCACGATCCATTCAAATTCATTCGCACGATCCATTCAAATTCATTCGAACTATTAGTTCTAATTCATTTGTACAATCCATTCAAATTCATTCGTACGATGCAATCTAATTCATTCGGACAAATGTAACCTTTCTAATTCATTTGTACGATCCATTCTAATTCATTAGTACGATCCATTCTAATCCATTCGTACGATCCATTCTAATTCATTCGTACGATCCATTCTAATTCATTCGTACGAATGTACATTCTAATGCATTCGTACGATCAATTCTAATTCATTCTCACGAATGTAACCTTTCTAATTCATTTGTATGATCCATTCTAATTCAATTGTATGATCCATTCTAATCCATTCGTACGATCCATTCTAATCCATTCGTACGTACGATCCATCCTAATCCATTCGTACGATCCATTCTAATTCATTCGTACGATCCATTCTAATTCATTCTCACAAATGTAACCTTTCTAATTCATTCGTACGATCCATTCTAATTCATTAATACGATCCATTCTAATTCGTTCATACGATCCATTCTAATTCGTTCGTACGATCCATTCTAATTCGCTCGTACGATCCTTTCTAATTCATTCGCACGATCCATTCTAATTCGTTCGCACGATTCATTCTAATTCGTTTGTACGATCCATTCTAATTCGTTCGTACGATCCATTCTAATTTATTCGTACGATCCATTCTAATTCATTCGCACGATCCATTCTAATTCATTCGCATGATCCATTCTAATTCATTTGCACGATCCATTCTAATTCATTCGTATGATCCATTCTAATTCATTCATACGATCTATTCTAATTCATTCGCTCGACACAATCCATTCGTACGATCCATTCTAATCCATTCATACGATCCATTCTAATTCATTCGTACGATCCATTCTAATTCATTCTCACAAATGTAACCTTTCTAATTCGTTTGTACGATCCATTCTAATGCATTCTTACGATCCATTCTAATTCATTCGTACGATCCATTCTAATTCATTTGCACGAATGTAACCATTCTAATCCATTCGTACGATCCATTCTTATTCATTCCTACGAATGTATCCATTCTAGTTCATTCGTACGCTCCATTCTAATTCATTCGTACGCTCCATTCTTATTCATCGCACAAATGTATCCATTCTAATTCATTCGCACAATCCATTCTAATTCATTCATACGATCCATTCTAATTCATTTGTATGATCCATTCTAACTCATTCGGTGGATCCATTCTAATTCATTAGTACGATCCATTCTAATTCATTCGCACGATCCATTCTAATTTATACATACGATCCAATCTAATTCATTCGTACGATCTATTCTAATTCATTCGCTCGAATGTATCCATTCTAATTCATTCGTACGAATGAATTAGAATGGATCGTACAAATGAATTAGAATGGTTACATTTGTGCGAATGAATTAGAATGGATCATAGGAATAAATTAGATTAGATCGTGCGAATGAATTAGAATGGATCGTACGAATGAATTAGAATGGATCGAACGAATGAATTAGAATGGATCGTACGAATGAATTAGAATGGATCGTGCGAATGAATTAGAATGGATCGTATGAATAAATTAGAATGGAATATACGAATGAATTAGAATGGATCGTACGATCCATTCTAATTCATTCATCTGATCCATTCTAATTTATTCGCACGAATGTATCCATTCTAATTCATTCGTACAATCCATTCTAATTCATTCGCACGATCCATTCTAATTCATTCGTATGATCCATTCTAATTCATTCCTATGATCTATTCTAATTCATTCGCTCGAATGTATCCATTCTAATTCATTCGTTCGATCCATTCTAATTCATTCGTACGATCCATTCAAATTCATTCGCATGATCCATTCTAATTCATTCGTATGATCCATTCTAATTCATTCGTACGATCCATTCTAATTCCTTCGTACGATCCATTCTAATTCATTCGTACGATCCATTCTTATTCATTCGCACAAATGTATCTATTCTAATTCATTCGTACAATGCGTTCTAATCTATTCGTACGGTCCATTCTAATCCATTCGTACGATCCATTCTAATTCATTCGCACGAATGTAACCATTCTAATTCATTCGTACGATCCATTCTAATCCATTCAAACGATCCATTCTAATCCATTCGCAAGAATGTATCCATTCTAATTCATTTGCATGATCCATTCTAATTCATTCCTATGATCCATTCTAATTCATTCGTACGATCCATTCTAATTCATTCGCTCGAATGTATCCATTCTAATTCATTCATACGATCCATTCTAAGTCGTGCATATGATCCATTCTAATTCGTTCGTACATCCATTCTAATTCGTTCGTACGATCCATTCTAATTCATTCGCACGATCCATTCTAATTTATTCGTACGATCCATTCTAATTCATTCGTACGATCTATTCTAATTTATTCGTATGAATGTAACCATTCTAATTCATTCGTACGATTCGTTCTAATTCATTCGTATGAGCTATTCTAATTCATTCGTACGATCCATTCTAATTCATTCGTACGATCCATTGTAATTCATTCATACAATCCATTCAGATTCATCCGCACAAATGTATCCATTCTAATTCATTTGCACGATCCATTCTAATTCATTCGTTCAATCCATTCTAATTCATTCGTACGATCCATTCTAATTCATTCGTACGAATGTATCCATTCTAATTTATTCGTATGATCCAGTCTAATTCATTCGTACGATCCATTCTAATTCATTCGCACGGATATATCCATTCTAATTCATTCGTATGATCCTTTCTAATTCATTCGCACGAATGTAACCATTCTAATTCATTCGTACGATCCATTCTAATTCATTCCTACGATCCATTCTAATTCATTCGCACGAATGTATCTATTCTAATTCATTTGCACGATCCATTCTAATTCATTCCTACGATCCATTCTAATTCATTCGTACAATCCATTCTAATTCATTCATACGATCCATTCTAATTCATTCGTATGATCCATTCTAACTCATTCGGTGGATCCATTCTAACTCATTCGTATGATCCATTCTAATTCATTCGCACGATCCATTCTAATTCATTCGTACGATCCATTCTAATTCATTCGCACGATGCAATCTAATTCATTCGCACAAATGTATCTATTCTAATTCATTCGTACAATGCGTTCTAATCCATTCGTACGATCCATTCTAATCCATTCGTACGATCCATTCTTATTCATTCACACGAATGTAACCATTCTAATTCATTCATATGATCCATTCTAATTCATTCGTACGATCCATTCTGATTCATTCGCATGATCGATTCTAATTCATTTGTACGAATGTATCCATTCTAATTCATTCGGACGATCCATTCTAATGCATTCGTATGATTCATTCTAATTCATTCGCACGATCCATTCTAATTCATTCGTACGATCCATTCTAATTCATTCGTACGATCCATTCTATTTCATTCGTATGATCCATTCTAATTCATTCGCACGATCCATTCAAATTCATTCGCACGATCCATTCTAATTCATTCGCACTATCCGTTCTAATTCATTTGTACGATCCATTCTAATTCATTCCTAGGATCCATTCTAATTCATTCGCACGAATGTATCCATTCTAATTCATTCGTACGATCCATTCTAATTCATTTGTACAATCCATTCAAATTCATTCGTACGATGCAATCTAATTCATTCGGTCAAATGTAACCTTTCAAATTCATTTCTACGATCCATTCTAATTCATTATTACGATCCATTCTAATCCATTCGTACGATCCATTCTAATTCATTCGTACGATCCATTCTAATTCATTCGTACGAATGTATCCATTGTAATGCATTCGTACGATCCATTCTAATTCATTCTCACGAATGTAACCTTTCTAATTCATTTGTATGATCCATTCTAATTCATTTGTATGATCCATTCTAATTCATTTGTATGATCCATTCTAATCCATTCGTACGATCCATTCTAATCCATTCGTACGTACGATCCATTCTAATCCATTCGTACGATCCATTCTAATTCATTCGTACGATCCATTCTAATTCATTCTCACAAATGTAACCTTTCTAATTCATTCGTACGATCCATTCTAACTCATTCGTACGATCCATTCTAATTCGTTCATACGATCCATTCTAATTCGTTCGTACGATCCATTCTAATTTGTTCGTACGATCCATTCTAATTCATTCGCACGATCCATTCTAATTCGTTCGCACGATCCATTCTAATTCGTTCGTACGATCCATTCTAATTAATTCGTACGATCCATTCTAATTCATTCGTACGATCCATTCTAATTCATTCGCACGAATGTATCCATTCTAATTCATTTGCACGATCCATTCTAATTCATTCCTACGATCCATTCTAATTCATTCGTACAATCCATTCTAATTCATTCGTACGATCCATTCTAATTCATTCGTATGATCCATTCTAACTCATTCGGTGGATCCATTCTAACTCATTCGTAAGATCCATTCTAATTCATTCGCACGATCCATTCTAATTCATTCGTACGATCCATTCTAATTCATTCGCACGATCCATTCTAATTCATTCGTATGATCCATTCTAATTCATTCGCACGATGCAATCTAATTCATTCACACAAATGTATCTATTCTAATTCATTCGTACAATGCGTTCTAATCCATTCGTATGATCCATTCTAATCCATTCGTACGATCCATTCTTATTCATTCACACGAATGTAACCATTCTAATTCATTCATATGATCCATTCTAATTCATTCGTACGATCCATTCTGATTCATTCGCACGATCGATTCTAATTCATTTGTATGAATGTATCCATTCTAATTCATTCGCACGATCCATTCTAATGCATTCGTATGATTCATTCTAATTCATTCGCACGATCCATTCTAATTCATTCGTACGATCCATTATAATTCATTCGTACGATCCATTCTATTTCATTCGTATGATCCATTCTAATTCATTCGCACGATCCATTCAAATTCATTCGCACGATCCATTCTAATTCATTCGCACTATCAGTTCTAATTCATTTGTACGATCCATTCTAATTCATTCCTACGATCCATTCTAATTCATTCGCACGAATGTATCCATTCTAATTCATTCGTACGATCCATTCTAATTCATTTGTACAATCCATTCAAATTCTTTCGTACGATGCAATCTAATTCATTCGGACAAATGTAACCTTTCTAACTCATTGGTACGATCCATTCTAATTCATTAGTACGATCCATTCTAATCCATTCCTACGATCCATTCTAATTCATTCGTACGATCCATTCTAATTCATTCGTACGAATGTATCCATTCTAATGCATTCGTACGATCTATTCTAATTCATTCTCACGAATGTAACCTTTCTAATTCTTTTGTATGATCCATTCTAATTCAATTGTATGATCCATTCTAATCCATTCGTACGATCCATTCTAATCCATTCGTACGTACGATCCATCCTAATCCATTCGTACGATCCATTCTAATTCATTCGTACGATCCATTCTAATTCATTCTCACAAATGTAACCTTTCTAATTCATTCGTACGATCCATTCTAATTCGTTCATACGATCCATTCTAATTCGTTCGTACGATCCATTCTAATTCGTTCGTACGATCCATTCTAATTCATTCGCACGATCCATTCTAATTCGTTCGCACGATCCATTCTAATTCGTTTGTACGATCCATTCTAATTCGTTCGTACGATCCATTCTAATTTATTCGTACGATCCATTCTAATTCATTCGCACGATCCATTCTAATTCATTTGCACGATCCATTCTAATTCATTCGTATGATCCATTCTAATTCATTCATACGATCTATTCTAATTCATTCGCTTGACACAATCCATTCGTACGATCCATTCTAATCCATTCATACGATCCATTCTAATTCATTCGTACGATCCATTCTAATTCATTCTCACAAATGTAACCTTTCTAATTCGTTTGTACGATCCATTCTAATGCATTCGTACGATCCATTCTAATTCATTCGTACGATTCATTCTAATTCATTCGCACGAATGTAACCATTCTAATCCATTCGTACGATCCATTCTTATTCATTCCTACGAATGTATCCATTCTAGTTCATTCGTACGCTCCATTCTAATTCATTCGTACGCTCCATTCTTATTCTTCGCACAAATGTATCCATTCTAATTCATTCGCACAATCCATTCTAATTCATTCATACGATCCATTCTAATTCATTCGTATGATCCATTCTAACTCATTCGGTGGATCCATTCTAATTCATTCGTACGATCCATTCTAATTCATTCGCACGATCCATTCTAATTTATTCGTACGATCCAATCTAATTCATTCGTACGATCTATTCTAATTCATTCGCTCGAATGTATCCATTCTAATTCATTCGTACGAATGAATTAGAATGGATCGTACAAATGAATTAGAATGGTTACATTTGTGCGAATGAATTAGAATGGATCATAGGAATAAATTAGATTAGATCGTACGAATGAATTAGAATGGATCGTACGAATGAATTAGAATGGATCGTACGAATGAATTAGAATGGATCGAACGAATGAATTAGAATGGATCGTACGAATGAATTAGAATGGATCGTGCGAATGAATTAGAATGGATCGTATGAATAAATTAGAATGGATCATACGAATGAATTAGAATGGATCGTGCGAATGAATTAGAATGAATCGTACGAATGCATTAGAATGGATTGTACGAATGAATTAGAATGAATCGTACGATCCATTCTAATTCATTCATCCGATCCATTCTAATTTATTCGCACGAATGTATCCATTCTAATTCATTCGTACAATCCATTCTAATTCATTCGCACGATCCATTCTAATTCATTCGTATGATCCATTCTAATTCATTCCTATGATCTATTCTAATTCATTCGCTCGAATGTATCCATTCTAATTCATTCGTTCGATCCATTCTAATTCATTCGTACGATCCATTCAAATTCAATCGCATGATCCATTCTAATTCATTCGTATGATCCATTCTAATTCATTCGTACGATCCATTCTAATTCCTTCGTACGATCCATTCTAATTCATTCGTACGATCCATTCTTATTCATTCGCACAAATGTATCTATTCTAATTCATTCGTACAATGCGTTCTAATCCATTCGTACGATCCATTCTAATCCATTCGTACGATCCATTCTAATTCATTCGCACGAATGTAACCATTCTAATTCATTCGTACGATCCATTCTAATCCATTCGTACGATCCATTCTAATCCATTCGCACGAATGTATCCATTCTAATTCATTTGCACGATCCATTCTAATTCATTCCTATGATCCATTCTAATTCATTCGTACGATCCATTCTAATTCATTCGCTCGAATGTATCCATTCTAATTCATTCAAACGATCCATTCTAAGTCGTGCATATGATCCATTCTAATTCGTTCGTACATCCATTCTAATTCGTTCGTACGATCCATTCTTATTCATTCGCACGATCCATTCTAATTCATTTGTACGATCCATTTTAATTCATTCGCATGATCCATTCTAATTCATTCGTATGATACATTCGTGCGAATGAATTAGAATGGATCGTATGAATGAATTAGAATGGATCATAGGAATGAATTAGAATGGATCGTGCGAATGAATTAGAATGGATCGTACGAATGAATTAGAATGGATTGTGCGAATGAATTAGAATGGATCGTATGAATGAATTAGAATGGTTACATTCATGCGAATGAATTAGAATGGATCGTACGAATTGTTTAGAATGGATCGTACGAATGGATTAGAATGGATCGTACGAATGAATTAGAATGGATACATTCGAGCGAATGAATTAGAATGGATCGTACGAATGGATTAGAATGGATCGTTCGAATGGATTAGAATGGATCATACAAATGAATTAGAAAGGTTACATTCGTGAGAATGAATAAGAATGGATCATATGAACGAATTAGAATAGATCGTACGAATGAATTAGAATGGATACATTCGTGCGAATGAATTAGAATGGATCGGACGAATGAATTAGAATTGATCGTGCGAATGAATTAGAATGGATCATACGATTGAATTTGAATGGATCGTACGAATAAATTTCTAATTCGGTCGTATGAATGTATCCATTTTAATTCATTCGTACGATCCATTCTAATTCGTACGATCCATTCTAATCCATTCGTACGATCCATTCTAATTCATTCGCACTATCCATTCTAATTAATTCGCACGATCCATTCAAATTCATTCCTACAATCCATTCTAATTCATTCGCACAAATGTATCCATTCTAATTCATTTGCACGATCCATTCTAATTCATTCCTACGATCCATTCTAATTCATTCTTACGATCCATTCTAATTCATTCGCTCGATCCATTCTAATTCATTCGTACGATTCATTCTAACTCATTCCTACGCTCTAATTCATTCTTATGATCCATTCTAATCCATTCGTACGATCCATTCTAATTCATTCGTACGAATCTATCCGTTGTAATCCATTCGTACGATCCATTCTAATCCATTCGTACGATCCATTCTAATTCATTCGCACGAATGTAACCATTCTAATTCATTCATATGATCCATTCTAATCTATTCGTACGATCCATTCTAATTCATTCCTACGATCCATTCAAATTTATTCGCACGAATGTATCCAATCTAATTCATTTGGACGATCCATTCTAATTCATTCCTATGATCCATTCTAATTCATTCATACGATCCATTCTAATTCATTCGCTCGAATGTATCCATTCTAATTCATTCGCACGATCCATTCTAATTCTTTCATATGATCCATTCTAATTCATTCGCACGAATGTATCTGTTGGGGGTAGCTGAAATCTGCCCTGGAGTTCGCCCCCCCCCCCCCGCCCCGTGCTCACCAAATCACCTTGACAGGGAGCGAGATCCACATTGGGCTGAAGGGGCCTAGGCCAAGGACACTCATAGGAGCTCGCCTAAGCTCGCTGGAGCTCGCTTGAGCTCGCCCAGGAGCCCGCCTAAGCTCGCTCAGTAGCTCGCCAAGCTCGCCCCGGAGCTCGCCTAAGCTCGCCCAGGAGCTCGCCAAGCCCGCACAAGAACTCGCTTGCAGTGGTAGCGGGAGTTAGACCGTCATGCATAACAAAGACATCGGCATCGCAAACGCACCTAGCTCATGCAGGAACTCACCCAAGCTCGTTCAGGAGCTCGCCTAAGGTCTCTCAGGAGCTCGCCTAAGCTCGCTCAGGAGCTCGTCAAGCTCGTTCAGGAGCTCGCCCAAGCTCGTTCAGGAGCTCGCCTAAGCTCTCTCAGGAGCTCGCCCAAGCTCGCTCAGGAGCTCATCAAGCTCGTTCAGGAGCTCGCCTAAGCTCTCTCAGGAGCTCGCCTAAGCTCGCTCAGGAGCTCGTCAAGCTCGTTCAGGAGCTCGCCTAAGCTCTCTCAGGAGCTCGCCTAAGCTTGCTCAGGAGCTCATCAAGCTCATGCAGGAGCTCGCCCAAGCTCGTTCAGGAGCTCGCCCAAGCTCGTTCAGGAGCTCGCCCAAGCTCGTTCAGGAGCTCGCCTAAGCTTGCTCAGGAGCTCGTCAAGCTCGTTCAGGAGCTCGCCCAAGCTCGTTCAGGAGCTCGCCTAAGCTCTCTCAGGAGCTCGCCTAAGCTCGCTCAGGAGCTCGTCAAGCTCGTTCAGGAGCTCGCCTAAGCTCTCTCAGGAGCTCGCCTAAGCTCGCTCAGGAGCTCGTCAAGCTTGTTCAGGAGCTCGCCTAAGCTCTCTCAGGAGCTCGCCCAAGCTCGCCCCGACCCCTGTTTATCGAAGAGGTTGCCCCCGCGAGGTCCGACTCTTGATAAATATGGGCGAAAGGACGGAGCAGTGCCGGACGAGCTGGCCTTTGCTTCCTCCCTGAGACCGCCCGGACTTGAACATTCCAGAATGGCCACCTGGCCGTGACAAGAAAGATGCCCTCCCCCACTCAAACCGCCTGGCAGGCTTGACGACAGAATGTCAGGGCGCGAGTACCAAGGACTGTCAGACCCACGCGAGCCAGAACGTGGGGGTCTAGAAGGCCCTGGAAGAATCTCCACGTGTCGGGGCACGGTAGGTCGCCGATTGCTATAAATACTCACCCCCAGGCTCCATAGTGGAGGTTCGAATTCCTTTTCCCTACCACTTTGGTATACCGCAGCTCGCCGTTGTGCCACCGTGACTGACTTGAGCGTCGGAGGGTCTGCGCTCCTAAGGGAGCCAGCCGTTCTCACGTTCTCTTTTCTTTGTCTTGCAGGCAGCCCGCACGGACCAGTGAAAAATCCCCCGAACATTTGGCATCGTCTGTGGGATCTTCGACTGGTTCCTGTGAGAACGCCCACGGCCACACGGTTGAGCGCCGTTGGCTCTCATAACCCGAAAGATGGCTCCGGCGATAAGGGGACGCAGGCGACCGAGGACCCGTGCGAGTTCTGCGCTCGGCGAACCTCCTGTTGAGACCCCTCAGCCCCAGGTCCTGCTTTATGACCAGCTCTTGTTGGAGATATTGGCCACCCAGCGGGCCATGATGGAGGAACTGACGCGACTACGTCAGGTTCCGGCGGCCAGCCGACACTCCGGGCCGGTGAATGCGGCACCTCCAGTGCGACCACCAGCGTCAACGTCGCATCCGCCCACGACCGTTCCGGCGCGGCAGGGTTCCCGCCAGGAACCCCCGGTCGAGAGAGCGGCCGTGCGCGGGGTGCCAGAAACCCCGCTTACGAGGCTACAGAAGCTGGTGACCCAACGGTCTAGCAACCAGGCGACCTCGCGGGCGACCATCCCTCGCCGCCGTAGCCGGAGCACCGATTCTAACGAGTCGGAGGCAAGATCTCTAGAGCGGAATCGCGACCCACGCCATCGGCGATGTGGGAAAGCGCCCGCGGTGGCTACGCCTTCCGAAGCTCGAGAGGCAACGGCCTCCCACAGACCAACTGACGTGCTGAAGGAATCTGCGGGCGAACAGCAAGGAGGCCGCCGAGCGGTAGCGCCCGAGGGTCGCCGCGGGGTGGGTCCGACCTTGCCACGAGGGAGTGTACAAGACCGCCTAAGACCTGCGCAGCCACCTCTGGGAGTTCTCCCCGGGCACTGGCAGCGATCTAGTGCGCCAGTAGATTTACTGGAAGATCTCGCCGCCCGCGGGGGTAGCTCGCCTTTCACCAGCGAGGTCCACCAAGGGGGTTTCCCGCGCCACTGGACCCCCCCGAAGTTTGTATTGTTCGATGGGTCGCAGGATCCCATTGACCATCTCTTGGCCTATAGAAAGCTTCTGTTTTTCCGGGACCAAGACCACGTCTTGTGCCGAGCATTCCCGAGCAGTTTGACCAGCTCGGTGTTGAACTGGTTCCACAAGTTGCCGTCGGGCACCCTTCCAGATTTCCCAACTCTCTCCAGGTTGTTTCTAGAGCAGTACCGGTGCAACAGACAGCCCCCTAAGAGGATCGAGTCCCTCTTCACTTTGTCCATGGGAGCCCGCGAAACTCTTCGAAGGTTCGCGACACGCTTCCAAAGCGCCTACCTCGCTCTGGAGGACGCTGTCGGCCAAGATCTCACGACGGTGAGCGCGTTCCGGAACGCCCTCCCCGAGGGAAGCAAGCTTCATGACGCCCTGGTAATCAAGGATCCCCGCACGATCGTGGAGCTATTCGCCCTTGTCCAACAGCACATCTGGCTCGAGGATGCGGTGTTAGACCGGAAGGGAGAGGCAGTCGAGCAGCGACCTCCTCCGGCTCTGCGACCTCTCTTCGTTAAGACCGTGGAGAGGCGGGAGGTGCCACAGGTGGCACCTTCGCCCGGACCGCCCGCAGCTCCTGCCGTATAGCCCGCAGAAACCCCCCCGGTGGTCGCTGAAAGGCCGGCGAACTGGCGCCTGCCTCCGGGACCCGGGGAGCGGGATTTCACCGAACGACGGAGGTTTCAGCAAAGAAGTTAGCTCGGAAGCTCGGCGCAGAAAAGAGCCCGCATGATCTATAATGTGCAGTCCGCCGTTGTGCGGACTTAAAGCAAGACCGGGATCCTCAGAGGCAGCCAGTGGGCGACCTTGAGCTTCCCGGGGTAGTCCGTCGTTGTGCGGACTTAAAGTAAGACCGAGATCCTCAGAGGCAGCCAGTGGGCGACCTTGAGCTTCCCGGGGTAGTCCGCCGTTGTGCGGACTTAAAGCAAGACCGGGATCCTCAGAGGCAGCCAGTGGGCGACCTTGAGCTTCCCGGGGTAGTCCGCCGTTGTGCGGACTTAAAGCAAGACCGGGATCCTCAGAGGCAGCCAGTGGGCGACCTTGAGCTTCCCGGGGTAGTCCGCCGTTGTGCGGACTTAAAGCAAGACCGGGATCCTCAGAGGCAGCCAGTGGGCGACCTTGAGCTTCCCGGGGTAGTCCACCGTTGTGCGGACTTAAAGCAAGACCGGGATCCTCAGAGGCAGCCAACGGGTGACCTTGAGCTTCCCGGGGCAGTCCGCCGTCGTGCGGACTTAAAGCAAGACCGGGATCCTCAGAGGCAGCCAGTGGGCGACCTTGAGATTCCTGGGGAAGTCCGCTGCCTAGTGGACTCTAAACCTAACCAGGATCCTTCGCATTCACCTGCCATGAACGGAAGCATCCTGGCGTTGGCATACCCCTCGAAGGGCGAGCCCGCCGAACAAGATCATCGAGGGAAATTAACCGGGCAGGGGGCAGCTAGCACTTATTAGTTTCCTTTAAAAATAAAAATGGTTTAAGTCTCTGAGTGTAGGGAAGTTTTTGAAGTCTTTTGGTTCGCTTAGACGTTTTCCGGGCTCAGAGACTTTAGTTTTTGCGAGCATGCCGAGTTTTTCGTTTGCATATACTTTAAAATAAAAAGGTTGAATCGAATTAGCTGCCTCACCCGGGGTATCACTCTCGAGATCGCTGCGAACTCCTAGAGCGGGCTCATAAGTGGCACAGAGAAAGAACGAAACGCATATGCGAACTCAGAAAGATTTCATTTCATTGATTAAACCAAAAATTACAAAGGCAGTTGAGAGGCTACGAGCTCAAGGCTTGCTAGTCTCCGCTCCACTGTCGTCCCCTCGGCGCCGCTTCTTCGACCTTTCGGTCCTGTATTTCTCCACAGCGGCCAGGGCGCCTTTCTTGAGGAGATTGTCCAGCTGGGCTTGGAGGCGACCTTGCTGAGCCCGAAGGCCTTCGGCGTGCGTCTCCTTCAGGGCAGCGATCTCTGTCTTCAGAGCAGCGACCTCGCCTTGAAGTTGAGCCGCCTCCCTCTGCGCGACCTCCCTGGCGGACACAGCCTCGTCTCGCTCTGCCTTAGCTTTGAGGAGGGCGGTAGCGGACAGGCTTTTGGCTGCCTCAGCCATGGCAAGGCCTGACGCCAGGGTTTTGACCCTGCAGTGCAGCGCCTCTGACTCCGCCCTCAGCTCCTCGGAGCCCTTAGCTCGTTGAAGCTCGTGGATGTGCTCGTCCACCTTGCGCTCGGACCCCCGAAGGGAATCGTCGAACAAGGCAGCTAGCGCCCTCCCGGCCCCAGCGACCTCCGAGGCCAGCGCCTGGCTCTGCTTCTCCGCCTGCATAAGGAAGGTGAAAAAGTTAGCAAAAAGCAAAAAATTAGCATTCTTGGCGGAAGGGTCAGAGATAACAAGATTTACCTCGGCCAGGCGTTCGCTTATTGAAGCGAAGGGGGCTCGGGCGAAGACGTTGCGGCCCAGCAGCTGCCGCACATAGTAGGGCGCCCTCCCCTCCTCCGCAGAGGAGCCCGCGCTGGGACCCCCCGGAGCTTCAGTAGCAGGGGGCACGCCGGGAAGAGTGGAGGCTGGCACCTCCCTCGGGCGAGCTCCGGCTGCTGGCGGGCTTGGAGGGTCTACCTCGACCCCCTTGGCCTCCGACTCCGAGCTGGAGGACTCGGAGTCGGAGCCGATATCCACAAAGGAGGGGGACCTGTAGATCAAGTCCCCCGTATCCTCCGGGAAGTCCGCCTTCTCCTTACCCTGTCTAGATGACGAGGGCAGAGGAGCGGATATGGAAGCTGCAGGGGGCGTAGAGGTCGCAGCGGCGGCGGGGGTTTCTCGCCTACTGTCCTCGTAGGAAATTTCCCGAGGAGCAGAGGGTGGCACCCCGCCCTGCTGGACCTCCACCCCGGCGGGAGGAGGTGGAAGCTCCTGCCCGCTCGGTCCCGCCCCTGGTGCGAGAGCTGATGGAACTGCGGGCTTCTCCACTTGGGCAGGAGCGACGGGCTCCGCCCGAAGAGCTTGAGGGGCGGGCCCCTCCTCCTCGGAGCCTGACGCCTCCTCTTCGGAGTCCGTCCAACTGGGCTCCGAGTCCAAGCCCGCCTCCTCCAGCGCTTTTCGCCGCTGCTCCGTCTGGATGTTCGAAGGCGCGGGCCCAGCGCGTTTGGCTTTTTTCTTCCCGCGGGCCTCCATCTCCGGCATCAGCACTGCTACACGAAGAGGGACGGTCAGATCGCCTGGGAAGTAGCCCATTAATATCTGGGCCATCCCGGATTCGACTTCCGCCATGGTTAGCGGGAGATCGATGTTCGGGTCATCGGGCTCGACCATTTGGATCTTGCGGCGGACAATTGGAGTTGGGGCGGAAGGCTGACCTGGGCCGGCGTCCGGGCGAGGAGGTTGCGGAGGAGCGGAGGCTTCGCCCTGGCGGAGCATCTCCATGGTGTCGGGGTCGTTGAGGCGGATGGGCGAAGCCCGCCTCCGGACCGTCTTCTTGCGGGGGTTGCCTCCCGAGCCCCCTGCCCCCTTGCTGGCCACTTTGGAGGGAGGAGCATTCTGCATCGGCGGAATAGCGCCGACCTCCTCCTCCTTCTTCTTCCGGATGATCTTCTGCTTCAACAGAATAGCGCCGGTCTTCCCGTCCTTCAGCTGGAAGGCAAAGTCGGGAGCGGTGATCTTCTCCGGAGTCCGCCCGCCGAGGTAGTGGAGGATCGCCTCGTCCAGAGATCGCCCCCGGTCGGGAGCGATACACTTCTTCTTCCCCGCCTTGTAGAAGGAGATCTCCCGGAAGACCACCGTCGGGGGAACCCCGGGGTGAGCCGGGACTCCGCTGTGCCGCCCGCGCCAGTCGCCGACCGCCACGAAAGGATAGTCCTCCCAGTGGCGGTCCTTGCTCTCGATGGTGGAGAAGGGGAGCACCTCGCCAGGTCGCCCGGCGAGGTAGAAGTAGCCGCAGCCCGCGGAGCTAAAGACCGGCGAGGGCTTGAGGAGCCACTTTTTGAGCAGATAGCTCAGTGGGATCCTCGCCTTCAGGGCGGTCTCCAGCTGGGACAGCCCGTAAAGTATCCCCCAGGAGTTTCCTGAGAGCTGAGCAGGGCAAAGCCCCGTCAACTCCAGGAGCTCCCCGGCGAGATGACTCAGGGGGAACCGCAGCCCGGACCACAGTAGCCCGACAGAAGCTACTGTGCCCTGGGGCGGCCTCCCCGAGAGTGGCATCTCGGTGACGAGGATCTCCTGAGGGAGATCGATCGCCGCCCGGATACTGTCCCCAACGGGCACCCCGCTCGGGTTTTGCAGCCAGACCACCGCCCTCTCTGCGGCGGGCTCAGAAGCTTGGGCAGCTGCAGCAGCAGCAACAGCAGCAGCAATGTCGGAAGCGGAGGCCATTAGAGCAGAAGGGCTAAGGCGAGCTAGAAGCAAAAGTGAACAAAGGCGAGCTGAAAGCAAAGAAGGAAGGGAGAGCTGTTTTTCACGCAGCGGTAAAAATCGCCCCCCGTCCCCTATTTATAGGCAAGTGAGAGACAGGTGAATCGATCTGCAATTAATGCCCAAGCGCGCTCGGCGAGGCGACGTGACGGCAATCGAAGCGACAGCTTGCTTCTTTCCAATCGTCAAGCGCCACGTGGGCCACGCGTGGAAAAGGCTGCACCGGCGCCGACACTGTCATTTACTGACAAAAGAAGGACGAGTGAGGAGGAGACACGTGTCTCGCGCCGATCGGGATCTCATGATGAGAATCGCTGTATCAGCATTGAGCCTCGGGCCGCATTTAAGGTGAAGCGACCGTTGGAGACTTGGTGCGATACCCAAATCACAAGACCGCTGGCGGCAGGCGCCCGCAGCTCGCCCGAGGCAGACCCTGACCGCTTGTGACAAGCTCGCATCGGAAGGAGATCGCTCGTGGCTGATGCTCGTGGCCCGCCCAGCGTTTGTGAAATACTGGCAGTCAAAGCTCTCGACGCAGACCGCTCGCGGTAGGTGCCCGCAGCTCGCCCGAGGCAGACCCTGACCGCGTGTGACAAGCTCGCACCGGAAGGAGATCGCTCGTGGCTGACGCTCCCGGCCCGCCCAGCGTTTGAGAAGTACTGGCAGTCAAAGCTCTCGGCGCAGACCGCTCGCGGCAGGTGCCCGCAGCTCGCCCGAGGCAGACCCTGACTGCGTAATGAGCTCGCACCGGAAGGAGATCGCTCGTGACTGATGCTCCCGGCCCGCCCAGCGTTTGTGGAGTACTGGGAGTCAAAGCTCTTGGCGCAGACCGCTCGCGGCAGGTGCCCGCAGCTCGCCCAAGGCAGACCCTGACCGCGTGTGACAAGCTCGCACCGGAAGGAGATCGCTCGTGGCTGATGCTCGTGGCCCGCCCTGTGTTTGTGAAATACTGACAGTCAAAGCTCTCGACGCAGACCGCCCACGGTTGGTGCCCGCATCTCCCCAAGAGGAGGTCGCAAGTGACTAGAACTCCAAATTCGACCGTCGTGTGCAATAAGACTCCTGAGCAAGCGCCAAAGTCTCCTTGGTCGCTCCCTCAGGAGGGGGTAATGTTGGGGGTAGCTGAAATCTGCCCTGGAGTTCGCCCCCCCCCCCCCGTGCTCACCAAATCACCTTGACAGGGAGCGAGATCCACATTGGGCTGAAGGGACCTAGGCCAAGGACAGTCATAGGAGCTCGCCTAAGCTCGCTGGAGCTCGCTTGAGCTCGCCCAGGAGCCCGCCTAAGCTCGCTCAGGAGCTTGCCAAGCTCGCCCCGGAGCTCGCCTAAGCTCGCCCAGGAGCTCGCCAAGCCCGCACAAGAACTCGCTTGCAGTGGTAGCGGGAGTTAGACCGTCATGCATAACAAAGACATCGGCATCGCAAACGCACCTAGCTCATGCAGGAGCTCGCCCAAGCTCGTTCAGGAGCTCGCCTAAGCTCTCTCAGGAGCTCGCCTAAGCTCGCTCAGGAGCTCGTCAAGCTCGTTCAGAAGCTCGCCCAAGCTCATTCAGGAGCTCGCCTAAGCTCTCTCAGGAGCTCGCCCAAGCTCGCTCAGGAGCTCGTCAAGCTCGTTCAGGAGCTCGCCTAAGCTCTCTCAGGAGCTTGCCTAAGCTCGCTCAGGAGCTCGTCAAGCTCGTTCAGGAGCTCGCCTAAGCTCTCTCAGGAGCTCGCCTAAGCTCGCTCAGGAGCTCGTCAAGCTCATGCAGGAGCTCGCCCAAGCTCGTTCAGGAGCTCGCCCAAGCTCGTTCAGGAGCTCGCCTAAGCTCGCTCAGGAGCTCGTCAAGCTCGTTCAGGAGCTCGCCCAAGCTCGTTCAGGAGCTCGCCTAAGCTCTCTCAGGAGCTCGCCTAAGCTCGCTCAGGAGCTCGTCAAGCTCGTTCAGGAGCTCGCCTATGCTCTCTCAGGAGCTCGCCTAAGCTCGCTCAGGAGCTCGTCAAGCTCGTTCAGGAGCTCGCCTAAGCTCTCTCAGGAGCTCGCCCAAGCTCGCCCCGACCCCTGTTTATCGAAGAGGTTGCCCCCGCGAGGTCCGACTCTTGATAAATATGGGCGAAAGAACGGAGCAGTGCCGGACAAGCTGGCCTTTGCTTCCTCCCTGAGACCGCCCGGACTTGAACATTCCAGAATGGCCACCTGGCCGTGACAAGAAAGATGCCCTCCCCCACTCAAACCGCCTAGCAGGCTTGACGACAGAATGTCAGGGCACGAGTACCAAGGACTGTCATACCCACGCGAGCTAGAACGTGGGGGTCTAGAAGGCCCTGGAAGAATCTCCACGTGTCGGGGCACGGTAGGTCGCCGATTGCTATAAATACTCACCCCCAGGCTCCATAGTGGAGGTTCGAATTCCTTTTCCCTACCACTTTGGTATACCGCAGCTCGCCGTTGTGCCACCGTGACTGACTTGAGCGTCGGAGGGTCTGCGCTCCTAAGGGAGCCAGCCGTTCTCACGTTCTCTTTTCTTTGTCTTGCAGGCAGCCCGCACGGACCAGCGAAAAATCCCCCGAACAGTATCCATTCTAATTCATTTGTACAATCCATTCTAATTCATTCGCACGATCCATTCTAATTCATTCCTACGATCCATTCTAATTCATTCGTATGATCTATTCTAATTCATTCGCACGAATGTATCCATTCTAAATCATTCCTATGGTCCATTCTAATTCATTCGTACGATCCATTCTAATTCATTCGCTCGAATGTATCCATTATAATTCATTCGTACGATCTATTCTAATTCGTTCAAACGATCCATTCTAATTCGTTCGTACGATCCATTCTAATTCGTTCTTACGATTCATTCTAATTCATTCGTACGATCCATTCTAATGCATTCGTACGATTCATTCTAATTCATTCATACGATCCATTCTAATCCATTCGTACGATCCATTCTAATCAATTCGTACGATCCATTCTAATTCATTCGTATGATCCATTCTAACTCATTCGGTGAATCCATTCTAATGCATTCGTACGATTCATTCTAATTCATTCGCACGATCCATTCTAATTCATTTGCACGATCCATTCTAATTCATTCCTATGATCCTTTCTAAATCATTCGTACGATCCATTCTAATTCATTCGCTCGAATGTATCCATTCTAATTCATTCGAACGATCCATTCTAATTCATTCGTACGATCCATTCTAATTCATTCTCACGAATGTAACCTTTCTAATTCATTTGTACGATACATTCTAATTAGAAAGGTTACATTCGAGCGAATGAATTAGAATAGATCGTAGGAATGAATTAGAATGGATCATACGAATGAATTAGAATGGATCGTGTGAATGAATTAGAATGAATCGTACGAATGCATTAGAATGGATCGTACGAATGAATTAGAATGAATCGTACGAACGAATTAGAATGGATTGTACGAACGAATTAGAATGGATCGTACGAATGAATTAAAATGGATACATTCGAGCGAATGAATTAGAATGGATCGTACGAATGAATTAGAATGGATCATAGGAATGAATTAGAATAGATCGTGCAAATGAATTAGAATGGATACATTCGTGCGAATGAATTAGAATAGATCATACGAATGAATTAGAATGGATCGTACGAATGAATTAGAATGGATCGTGCGAATGGATTAGAATGAATCGTACGAATGAATTAGAATGGATCGTACGAATGAATTAGAATGGATACATTTGCACGAATGAATTATAATGGATCGTACGAATGAATTAGAATAGATATATTTGTGCAAATGAATTAGATTGCATCGTACGAATGAATTTGAATGGATTGTACGAATGAATAAGAATGGATCGTACGAATGAATTAGAATGGATACATTCGAGCGAATGAATTAGAATGGATCATACGAATGAATTAGAATGGATACATTTGTGTGAATGAATTTGAATGGATTGCACGAATTGAATTAGAATGGATCATACGAATGAATTAGAATGGATCGTGCGAGTGAATTAGAAATGATCATACGAATGAATTAGAATGGATCGTACGAATGAATTAGAATGGATCATATGAAAAAATTAGAATGGATCGTGCGAATGAATTAGAAAGGATCGTACGAATGAATTAGAATGGATTGTACGAATGAATTAGAATGGATCGTACGAATGAATTAGAATGGATCGTACAAATGAATTAGAAAGGTTACACTCGTGAGAATGAATTAGAAAGGATCGTACGAATGAATTAGAATGGATCGTACGAATGAATTAGAATGGATACATTCGAGCGAATGAATTAGAATGGATCGTACGAATGAATTAGAATGGTTCATAGGAATGAATTATAATGGATCGTGCAAATGAATTAAAATGTATACATTCGTGCGGATGAATTAGAATGGATCGTAGGAATGATTTAGAATGGATCGTACGAATGAATTAGAATGTTTACATTCGTGCGAATAAATTAGAATGGATCATAGGAATGAATTAGAACGGATCGTGCGAATGAATTAGAATGGATCGTACGAATGAATTAGAATGGATACATTCGTGCGAATGAAGTAGAATAAATCGTGCGAATAAATTAGAATGGATCGATCGTATAAATGAATTAGAATGGATCGTGCGAATGAATTAGAATGGATCGTACGAATGAATTAGAATGGATAGTACGAATGAATTAGAATGGATCGAACGAATGAATTAGAATTGATACATTCGAGCGAATGAATTAGAATAGATCGTAGGAATGAACTAGAATGGATCATACGAATGAATTAGAATGGATCGTGCGAATGAATTAGAAAGGATCGTACGAATGAATTAGAATGGATATATTCGTGCGAATGAATTAGATTACATTGTACGAATGAATTTGAATGGATTGTACGAATGAATTAGAACGGATCGTACGAATGAATTAGAATGGATCATGCGAATGAATAAGAATAGATCGTACGAATGAATTAGAATGGATCGTACGAATAAATTAGAATGGATCATGCGAATGAATTAGAATGGATCGTATGAATGAATTAGAATGGATCGTACAAATAAATTAGAAAGGTTACATTTGTGAGAATAAATTAGAATCGATCGTACGAATGAATTAGAATGGATCGTACGAATGGATTAGAATGGATCGTACGAATGAATTAGAAAGGATCATGCGAATGAATTAGAATGGATTGTATGAATGAATTAGAATGGATACATTTGTGTGAATGAATTAGAATGGATCGTGCGAATGAATTAGAATGGATCGTACGAATGAATTAGAATGGATATATTTATGCGAATGAATTAGAATGGATAGAACGAATGAATTAGAATGGATCGAACGAATGAATTAGAATGGATACATTTGTGCGAATGAATTAGAATAGATCATGCGAATGAATTAGAATGGATCGTACGAATGAATTAGAATGGATACATTTGTGCGAATGAATTAAAATGGATCGTATACTCATGCAAATAAATTAGAATGGATCGTACGAATGAATTAGAATGGATCAACCGAATAAGTTGGAATGGATCATACGAATTAATTAGAATGGATCGTACGAATGAATTAGAATGGATTATGCGAATGAATTAGAATGGATCGTATGAATGAATAATAATGGATCGTACGAATGGATTAGAATGAATCGTACGATGCAATCTAATTCATTCTAATTCATTCGCACGAATGTTTCTAATTCATTCGCACGATCCATTCTAATTCATTCGTACGATCCATTCTAATTCATTCGCACGATCCATTCTTATTCATTCATACGATCCATTCTAATTCATTCGCACAATCCATTCTAATTCATTCGTATGATCCATTCGAATTCATTCGTATGATCCATTCTAACTCATTCGGTGGATCCATTCTAATTCATTCATACGATCCATTCTAATTTATTTGCATGAATATACGATCCATTCTAATTCATTCGCACAAATGTATCCATTCTAATTCATTCATACGATCCAATCTAATGCATTCGTACGATTCATTCTAATTCATTCGCACGATCCATTCTAATTCATTCGTACGATCCCTTCTAATTCATTCGTACGATCCTTTCTAATTCATTCGCACGAATGTATCCATTCTAATTCATTCGTACAATCCATTCTAATTCATTCGCACGATCCATTCTAATTAATTCGTATGATCCATTCTAATTCATTTCTACGATCCATTCTAATTCATTCGCGCGAATGTATCCATTCTAATTCATTTGCACGATCCATTCTAATTCATTCCTATGATCTATTCTAATTCATTCGTACGATCCATTCTAATTCATTCGCTCGAATGTATCCATTGTAATTCATTTGTATGATCCATTCTAATTCATTCGCACGATCTATTCTAATTCATTCGCACGATCCATTCTAATTCGTTCGTACGATCCATTCTAATTCATTCGCACGATCCATTCTAATTCTTTCGTACGATCCATTCTAATTCATTCGTACGATCCATTCTAATTCATTCCTACGATCTATTCTAATTCATTCGCTCGAATGTAATCATTCTAATTCATTCGTACGATCTATTCTAATTCATTCGTATGAACAAATTAGAATGGATCGTACGAATGAATTAGAATGGATCGTACGAATGAATTAGAATGGATTAGAATGGATCATACTTATGAATTAGAATGGTTACATTCGAGTGAATGAATTAGAATGGATCGTACGAATGAATTAGAATGGATCATAGGAATGAATTAGAATGGATCGTGCAAATGAATTAAAATGGATACATTCGTGCGAATGAATTAGAATGGATCGTAGGAATGAATTAGAATGGATCGTACGAATGAATTAGAATGGATCGTATGAATGAATTAGAATGGATCGTACGAATGAATTAAAATGGATCATACTAATCTATTCGAACGATCCATTCTAATTCATTCGCATGAATGTAACTATTCTAATTCATACGTATGATCCATTCTAATTTATTTGTATAATTTATTCGCACGATCCATTCTAATTCATTCGTACGATCCATTCTAATGCATTCGTACGATTCATTCTAATTCATTCACACGATCCATTCTAATTCATTCGTATGATCCATTCTAATTTATTCATATGATCCATTCAAATTCATTCGCATGATCCATTCTAATTCATTCGTACGATCTATTCTAATTCATTCGTTCGATCCATTCTAATTCATTCGTACGATCCATTCTAATTCATTCATACGATCCTTTCTAATTCATTCGCACGATCCATTCTAATTTATTCGTACGATCTGTTCGGGAGATTTTCGCTGGTCCGTGCGGGCTGCCTGCAAGACAAAGAAAAGAGAACGTGAGAGCGGCTGGCTCCCTTAGGAGCGCAGACCCTCCGACGCTCAAGTCAGTCACGGTGGCACAACGGCGAGCTGCGGTATACCAAAGTGGTAGGGAAAAGGAATTCGAACCTGTACTATGGAGCCTTGGGGTGAGCATTTATAGCAATCGGCGGCCTACCGAGGCCCGACAAGTGGAGATTCTTCCGGCGCCTTCTAGACCCCCCACGTTCTGGCTCGCGTGGGTCTGACAGTCCTTGGTACTTGCGCCCTGACATTCTATCGTCAAGCCTGCCAGACGGTTTGAGTGGGAGAGGGAATCTTTCTTGTCGCGGCCAGGTAGCAATTCTGGAATGTTCAAGTCCGGGCGGTCTCAGGGAGGAAGCAAAGGCTAGCTCGCCCGGCACTGCTCCGTCCTTTCGCCCATATTTATCAAGAGTCGGACCTCGCGGGAGCAACCTCTTCGAAAAACAGGGGTCGGGGTGAGCTCCGGAGCGAGCTAAGCGAGCTCCTGAGCGAGCTTTGCAAACTCCTGAGAGAGCTTAGGCGAGCTCCTGAGAGAGTTTAGGCGAGCTCCTGAACGAGCTTAGGCGGGCTCCTGGGCGACTTCCCCACCCCTCGGAGTCCTAGGGTCTATGAGATCCACAGGCAAGGGCGAACTTGGGCGAGCTCCTGCGCGATCTTGGGTGAGCTCCTGCATGAGCTAGGGGCGAGCTCCTGCATGAGCTAGGGGCGTTTGCGATGCCGGTGTCTCTGTTATGCATGACGGTCTAACTCCCGCTACCGCTGCAAGCGAGTTCTAGCGCGGGCTGGGCGAGCTCCTGGGCGAGCTTAGGCGAGCTCCGGGGCGAGCTCGGCGAGCTCCCGAGCGAGCTTAGGCTGGCTCCTGGGCGAGCTCAGGCGAGCTCCAGCGAGCTTAGGCGAGCTTCTACGAGTGCCCTTGGCCTAGGCCCCTTCAGCCCAACGTGGATCTCGCTCCACTGTCAAGATGATTTTAGTGAGCACGGGGGCGGGAACTCCTGCGGGGCCTGGGAGGGGCGAGCTGCACTCAGATACAAGGTGTCCATCCAGCTCCCTGTGGGGGCGAGCTCCTTGCGGGCTGGGGGCGAGCTGCACTCAGATACAAGGTGTCCATCCAGCTCCCTGTGGGGGCGAGCTCCTTGCGGGCTGGGGGCGAGCTGCACTCAGATACAAGGTGTCCATCCAGCTTCCTGTGGGGGCGAGCTCCTTACGGGCTGGGGGCGAGCTGCACTCAGATACAAGGTGTCCATCCAGCTTCCTGTGGGGGTGAGCTTCTTGCGGACTGGAAAGGGGGCACGCTCGGCTTCCGAGGGTTCCAACTCCTGGACGGGCTCCCTCGAGAACTCTATCTCAGGTGCGTTTGCAATGCTATCCAAGATAGGTGGTTTCTGATTACCCCCAACATTACCCCCTCCTGAGGGAGTGATCGAGGAAACTCGACGCTTGCTCAGAAGTCTTAACGAACTCCTATCCCCGGTAATGTGCCTGATATCAATGTCTGCCGCAACAGTTTTCTGGTGGGGCAGAGATAGTAGCGATGGCGGCCTGCGCCGAGAGCTTTGACTGCCAGTATTTCACAAACGCTGGGCGGGCCACGAGCATCAGCCATGAGCGATCTCCTTTCGATGCAAGCTCCTCACATGCGGTCAGGGTCTGCTTCGGGCGAGCTTGGGCGCCTGCCGTGGGCGGTCTGCGCCGAGAGCTTTGATTGCCAGTACTTTTCAAACACTGGGCGGGCCACGAGCATCAGCCACGAGCGATCTCCTTCCGGTGCGAACTTGTCACACGCGGTCAGGGTCTGCTTCGGGCGAGCTTGGGCGCCTGCCGCGGGCGGTCTGACGTCAAGAGTTTTGACTCTCAGTACTTTTCAAACACTGGGCGGGCCACGAGCATCAGCCACGAGCGATCTCCTTCCGGTGCGAGCTTGTCACACGCGGTCAGGGTCGGCATCGGGCGAGCTGCGGGCTCTAGTCGTGGGCGATTTTGTGACTTGGGTATCGCGCCAAATCTCCAACGGTCGCTTTACCTTAACTGCGGCGTGAGGCTCAATGCTGATACAGCGAATCTCATCATGAGATCCCGATCGGTGTGAGGCACGTGTCTCCTCCTCATTTGTCCCTTCTTCTATCAATAAAGGACAGTGCTGGCGCCGGCGCAGCTTTTTCCACGCGTGGTCCACGTGGCACTCGACGATTGGAGAGAAGCGAGCTGTCGCCTTGATCGCCATCACGTCGCCTCGCCGCGCGCACTCGGGCATTAATTGCGGATCGATTCACCTGTCTCTCACTCGCCTATAAATAGGGGACGGGGGGCGATTTTTACCGCTGCGTGAAAACAGCTCTCCCTTCTCTCTTGCTCGCTCTTTCTTTCCTGCTTTCAACTCGCCTTTGCTGCATTCAGCTCGCCTTTGCTTTTCTGTTCTGATGGCCTCCGCTTCCGATGTTGCTGCTGCTGTTGCCGCCGCTGCTGCAGCCGCCCAAGCCTCCGAGCCCGCCGCTGAGAGGGCGGTGGTTTGGCTGCAGAACCCGATCGGAGTGCCCGTCGGGGAGAGTATCCGGGCGGCGATCGATCTCCCTCAGGAGATCCTCGTCACCGAGATGCCACTCTCGGGGAGGCCACCCCAGGGCACAGTAGCTTCCGTCGGGCTGCTGTGGTCTGGGCTGCGGTTCCCCCTGAATCATCTCGCCGGGGAGCTCCTGGAGTTGACGGGGCTTTGCCCCGCCCAACTCTCTGGAAACTCCTGGGGGATACTCTATGGGCTGTCTCAGCTGGAGACCGCCCTGAAGGCGAGGATCCCTCTGAGCTATTTGCTCAAGAAGTGGCTTCTCAAGCCTGGGCCGGTCTTCAGCACCGTGGGCTGCGGCTATTTTTACCTCGCCGAGCGGCCTGGTAAGGTACTTCCCTTCTCCACCGTTGAGAGCAAGGACCCCCATTGGAAGGATTATCCTTTCGTGGCGGTCGGCGAGTGGCGCGGGCGGCACAGCGGAGTCCCGGCTCACCCCGGGGTTCCCCCCACGGCGCTCTTCCGGGAGATCTCCTTCTTCAAGGCGGGGAAGAAGAAGTGCATCGCTCCCGACCGGGAGCGGTCTCTGGACGAGGCCTTCCTTCACTACCTCGGGGGGCGGACCCCGGAGAAGATCACCGCCCCCGACTTCGCCTTCCAGCTGAGGGACGGGAGGACCGGCGCTATTCTGCTGAAGCAGAAGGTCGTTCGGAAGAAGAAGGAGGAGGAGGTCGGCGCTATTCCGCCGATGCAGAATGCCCCTCCTCCCTCCAAGGGGGCCAGTAAGGGGGCAGGAAGTTCCGGAGGCAACCCCCGCAAGAAGGTGGTCCGGAGGCGGGCTTCGCCCATCTGTCTCGACGACCCCGACACCATGGAGATGCTCCGCCAGGGCGAAGCCTCCGCTCCTCCCCAGCCTCCTCGCCCGGATGCCGGCCCAGGTCAGCCCCCTGCCCCAACTCCCATTGTCCGCCGCAAGATCCAAATGGTCGAGCCTGACGACCCGAACATCGACCTCCCGCTAACCATGGCGGAAGTCGAATCCGGGATGGCTCAAATTTTAATGGGCTATTTCCCGGGCGATCTGATCGTCCCGCTTCGTGTAGCAGTGCTGACGCCGGAGATGGAGGCCCGCGGGAAGAAGAAGGCCAAGCGCACGGGGCCCGCTCCTTCTAATGTCCAGGCGGAACGGTGGCGGAAAGCGCTGGAGGAGGCGGGCTTGGAATCGGAGCCCAGCTGGACGGACTCCGCGGAAGAGGCATCAGGCTGCGAGGAGGAAAAGCCCGCTCCTCAACCTTCCCGGGCGGAGCCTTCTGCTTCCGCCCACGTGGAGAAGCCCCCGACTCCATCAGCTCCCGCGCCAGGGCCGGGATCGAGCGGGCAGGAGCCTCCATCTCCCGCCGACGGGGCAGGGGTCCAGCAGGGCGAGTCCGACGCCGTCGCTGCGACCTCCTTGCCGGCCTCGGCTCCAACTCCCGCGGCCTCTACTCCGGCGGCCGCTCCAGCTCCCGCCCCTCCGGCCTCGCCTCCTGTAGAAGGCCAGGAGGGAGTATGCTCCCAGCAGGGCTTAGGGGACCTGGTCTACAGGTCCCCTAGCTTTGTAGACATTGGCTCTGGCTCCGAGTCCTTCAGCTCGGAGCCGAAGGCCAAGGGGGCCACGGCGGACCCTCCGAGCCCGCCAGGAGCCGGAGCTCGCCCGGGGGATGTGATAGCCCCCACTCCTCCCATCGCGCCCCCTCCTTCCGGAGCTCCCGAGGGTCCCAGCGCGGGCTCCTCTGCGGAGGAGGGGAGGGCGCCCTACTACGTGCGGCAGCTGCTGGGCCGCAACGTTTTCGCGCGTGCTCCCTTTGCCTCCATAAGCGAACGCCTTGCCGAGGTACTCATCGCACCTGTCTTCGTATAAATGTTAGTCTCAATTCTTGCTAACTCTTCCTCCTTCCTTATGCAGGCGGAGAGGCAGAGCCAGGCGCTGGCCGCGGAGGTCGCTGGGGCCGGGAAAGCGCTGGTCGCCTTGTTCGATGATTTCCTTCGGGGGTCCGAGCGCAAGGTAGACGAGCACATCCACGAGCTTCAGCGAGCCAAGGGCTCCGAGGAGCTGAGGGCGGAGTCAGAGGCACTGCACCACAGGGTCAAAGCCCTGGCGTCAGGCCTCGCCATGGCCGAGGTAGCCAAAGGCCTGTCCGCTACCGCCCTCCTCAAGGCCAAGGCGGAGCGAGATGAAGCTGTGTCCGCCCGGGAGGTCGCACAGCAGGAGGCGGCTCAACTTCAAGGCGAGGTCGCTGCTCTGAAAACGGAGATCGCGGCCTTGAAGGAGACACACGCCAATGGCCTTCGGGCTCAGCAAGGTCGCCTCCAAGCCCAACTGGACGATCTCCTCAAGAAAGGCGCCCTGGCCGCTGTGGAGAAGTACAAGACCGAAAGGTCAAAGAAGCGGCGTCGAGGGGACGACAGTGGGGCGGAGACAAGCAAGCCTTGAGCTTGCAGCCTTGTAACTACTTTTGTAATTTTTGTCAATCAATGAAATTTATATCTTTTAGAGCTCGTCCATGCGTTTCTTTCTTTCTCTGTGTCGCTCACGATTCCGCTTTAGGAGTTTCACAGCGATCTCGAGAGTGATACCCCGGGCGAGGCAGCTAATTCGATTCAACCTTTTATTTTAAAGTATATGCAAACGAAAAACTCGGCATGCTCGCAAAAACTCGATAGTCTCTGAGCCCGGAAAACGTTTAAGCGAACCAAAAGACTTCAAAAACTTCCCTACACTCAGAGACTTAAACCATTTTTATTTTTAAAGGAAACTAATAAGTGCTAGCTGCCCCCTGCCCGGTTAATTTCTCTCGATGATCCTGTTTGGCGGGCTCGCCCTTCGAGGGGTTTGCCAACGCTAGGATGCTTCCGTTCATGGCAGGTGAACGCGAAGGATCCTGGTTAGGTTTAGAGTCCACTAGGCAGCGGACTTCCCCGGGAAGCTCAAGGTCGCCCACTGGCTGCCTCTGAGGATCCCGGTCTTGCTTTAAGTCCGCACAACGGTGGACTCCCCCGGGAAGCTCAAGATCGCCCACTGGCTGCCTCTGAGGATCCCGGTCTTGCTTTAAGTCCGCACAACGGCGGACTGCCCCGGGAAGCTCAAGGTCGCCCACTGGCTGCCTCTGAGGATCCCGGTCTTGCTTTAAGTCCGCACAGCGGTGGACTGTGCTTTTACCAATCATGCGGGCTCTTGCTGCGCCAAGTTTCCTAGTTAAATTGCTGAAACCTCAATCGTTCATTCATAACCTCTTCAGAAGATAATTTACAAAGATTTCCTTAGGCATAGAACTTGCGAAGGTGCAGAGCGTTCCAAGGTCGCTCTAACAGGTCGCCTCCAGCGGTCATCAACCGGTAAGCCCCCGAGCTTCCTGCTTCGTGTATTATGTATGGTCCTTCCCAGTTCGTCGCGAGCTTTCCTGCATTAGGCTCTTGCGTGTTTGCGAACACCTTTCTCATTACCAGGTCGCCGGCCTTGAATGCCCGATGGCGGACTCTCTTGTCGTAGGCGCGCTTCATTTCCTGTCTATATCCGGCGAGGTATAGATTGGCGCGCTCTCGTCTTTCTTCGAGCTGATCAAGGGAGTCGACGAGCAGTTTGTCGTTGTCGACCTCCGCCGGCGCAAGCCTTCTTTCAGTGGGCAGCTCGGCCTCTATGGGTAGCACGGCTTCGCAACCAAAAGTGAGACTGAAAGGGGATTCGTTGGTTGAGCGACGTGGAGTAGTGCGATAGGCCCACAAGACTCCGTCGAGCTCCTACTCCCACAATCCTTTTTTCCCTTCCAGCCTTTTCTTGAGGTTGTCCAAGATCACGCGATTCGTTGCTTCGGCCTGCCCATTGCTTTGAGGATACCTTGGGGAAGAGAACCTTAGGTCGACTCCATATTCAACACAAAAACTTCTGATCAAGCGATTGTCGAACTGGCGACCATTGTCAGTGATAAGTACCCGAGGCAGACCGAACCGGCAGAAAATATTCTTCCAAAGGAAGTCTTTTACCTGCTTCTCGCCTATCTTGGCTAGCGGGACCGCTTCCACCCATTTGGTGAAGTAGTCCGTAGCTACTAAGATGAACTTCTTCTGCCGGGCTGACACAGGGAAAGGTCCCACTATGTCCAACCCCCATTGTTGGAAAGGCCAGGGGCTCGCTAGAGGATGCAGTTCTTCTGCGAGCATATTATTCGTGGTGGCGTGCTTCTGGCATTGGATACACCTCTGGGCGACCTTCAAAGCGTCTTGCTCCAGAGTGGGCCACTAGTATCCTTGCCTTTGTACTTTCGCAGCAAGAGACCGCCCACCAGCGTGGTTTCCCAGCTCGCTAGTGTGAATACACTTTAAAACTTCTTCAGTTTCTGGGCTCTCGACGCAACGGAGATTTGGCCCGCCAAAGGATCTTCGAAAAAGGCAATCCCAGCGAATGAGATAGCGCCCAGCGCATTTCTCCACTCGCCGGGCTTCCTCTCTATCCTCTGGTAGCTCGCCCTTCTAGAGAAAGCAAAAAATGGGGGCGGTCCACCCGCTGGGTGGTACGTCGGTGGAGACTTGGTTAACAGCGGGCTCCACCAGTTGGAGCCGAGACTGATTTTGGACCTCGATGAGAATCTGGCAAGCCTCTGATGTTCCCAGCAAAGAGGCGGCGTTTGCCAAATCATCAGCTCGCCTATTATCGGCTCGTGGAATTTGCTCGAAGGAGATCTTTTCGAACTCCGTGGCCTTGTGCTTCACCAGATCCACATAGCCCGCTATTCGTGCATCCCGAGAGGCGTACTCCCTATTGATTTGGCAAATAATTAGCTAGGAATCGCTAAAGACCTTCAAGCATTTGGCGCCTACCTCTTGAGCGAGCTCCAGGCCAGCCAGCAGCTCCTCATATTCCGCCTCATTGTTGGTAGCTGCGAAATCCAGTCGGACTGACTTCTCCAGAAGTACCAACTGGGCGATCAGTGCGACCCCGATCCCAGCCCCCAAAGCGTTGGAGGATCCATCGACGAATAATTCCCAGCCTGCCTCCTCTGAACGCTTAGTTGGAGGAAGCTCGCCTTGGTTGTCCAAGAACCTCGCCTTCCCAGGGTGTGCCTCAGTTGGCTCATCCTCCCGGTACTGGACCGGTTCTTCTATGGGGAAGTCCGCCAAGAAATCGGCGAGCGCCTGTCCTTTGACAGCAACTCGAGGGACATACTCCAAACCATAGGCGGTGAGCTCGGCGGACCAACGTTAGAGCCTGCCGGCTATCGAGGGTCTGGAGAGCGCGCTCTTTAGAGGGTGCTCTGTGATGACCCTGACAGGGTGTGCCGAGAAGTAGGGGTGGAGCTTTCTTGCGGTAAGAACCAAGGCCAATGCGACCTTCTCGATTGGTCGATACCGGAGCTCGGCGGGAAGCATTGTGTGGCTTACAAAGTAGACAGGCCGCTCCACCTTTGCTTCTTCCACAACAAGGACCCCGCTCACCGCGTTCTCAGTGACCGCAAGGTACACGCCGAGCTCGGCGCCCTCTTTGGGTGCCGCTAAGATCGGCGGGCTCGCCAGGTAGTCCTTGATCTTCTGGAAGGCGTGCTCGCACTTTTCATCCCAATAAATGCTCGCTCCTTTTTGTAGCAGCTCGAAAAGAGGTCGGCAGTTGTCTGAGGATTTGGAGATGAACCGATTGAGCGCGGCGATTCGCCCGCTCAGTCTCTGGACTTCCTGTCGGGTCCTCGGCGCAGGCATTTCGACAAGCGCTCGGATTTGCCCAGGGTCGGCCTCGATCCCCCTGTGGGTGACCAGGTACCCGAGGAATTTTCCCGAAGTCACCCCGAATGCGCACTTCGCCGGGTTTAGCCTCATTTGGTACTTTCTCAGTACCTCAAAGGTTTCGCGGAGATCGGCAACATGCCCCTCTCGCTCCCGACTCTTCACCAGGAGGTCGTCTACATAAACTTCGACGTTTCTGCCGATCTGAGGTTTGAACATCTGAGTGACTAACCTTTGGTAGGTCGCTCCAGCGTTCTTAAGTCCGAACGGCATCACTCGATAGTAGTATAACTTCTGGTAGCCCGCTCCAGAGTAGAAGGCGGTCTTCTCCTGATCGTCGGCGTGGAGAGGTATCTGGTTATACCCAGAGTATCCATCCATGAAGGACAGGGCCTGGAACCCGACAGCTGCGTCGACCAGTGCGCCTATTCTCGGAAGAGGAAATCCGTCCTTCGGGCATGCCTTGTTGAGGTCGGAGAAGTCAATGCACACCCTTACCGCTCCGCTCTTCTTAGGCACAGCCACGATATTGGAGATCCACTCGGGGAAGTGCGCCTCGCGGATGAAGCCAGCTCGCTCCAGCTTGTCTATCTCCGCCGCCACTGCAACGGACTTCGCAGCAGGTATGTGCCGAGCTTTCTGCTTGACCGGCGGGAACTCCTTCATGGTGTGCAGACGATGATAGGCGACCTCCGGGTCAATCCCTGGCATGTCCGCGAAGCTCCAGGCGAATACGTCACGGTATTCCCTGAGTAAGTTGGTTATGGCCAGGACCTCGCCCTTGGTTAGCGAGGTCCCGAGGCTAACAACTCTTGGCCCTTCTTTTCCGCCAATGTCGACCTCTTGAAGTGGTTCGGCAATTGGAAAACTTCCTCTCTTGGGGGTTGTCGGGCGATCTCCCTCCTCCAACTTAAGGTCCACACCGCTCCCACCCGGGGGTGGAGTAGGGGACTTAAGCGAGGAGGCCTCCAGCGGGCTCCCCAATAGCTCGCTCGTAGTGGGCGGTAATTGCTAGGAGGGTGCGGGCCTCTTGGCCTCGGCGACCTCCATGTCCATGAGGTGAAGGACGTCCTGCTCGCATCGGGTAGCGGCTACCTGATCACCCCGAATTACTATGACCCCGCTCGCGGTCGGGAATTTGAGGGCCTGATGGTTGGGTGAAGCTACCGCATTCATTTGCCTTAGCCAAGGCCGCCCAAGGATGGCATTAAATGCGGAACTTCCATCCACTACCGCGAAGCGGACTTGGCGAGCCTCCGGGCCAGCGGTCACAGTGAGGGTTATCTCCCTTGCCACTTTGGCGACCTCGCCGGTGAATCCACTGAGGGAGCTCGTCGAGGAAGACAGGTCGGCGAGTCTCAACCCCATTCGCAGGTAGGCCGACAGAAAAAGGATATCCACGGCGCTCCCCGAATCAACCAGAGCTCGCCTCAACTCGATGTTAGCCATCATCAGGCGTATGACGAGGGGGTCATTGTGGGGTGTAACGACTCCAGTCATGTCATCTTCCGAAAACCAGAGAAAATCGCGAGCTTCCACCCTTGGTGCTTGAAGTAAAGTAGGAGTTAGCGAGACGGAAAATACCTTCTGTGCCCGCTCCATCTCCCTGACTCGTCGGCGGGCTTCATTACTGGATCTCGGGCCGCTCAGCCGCCCGCTAATGGTATGGCAGATCGCCGGTCCCCCCGGGGGAGGCGGAGGCAGGGCGGGTTCAGCGGGCCCCGGGCGATCTCCCTCCCGAGGAGTCCGTGCCGGAACCACCTCGAACCTCCTTGGAGGCGAAATAAACTGATTCAAGTGGCCCTGGGTGACCAAATCCTCGAGGTGGTTCTTGAGAGCCCGGCATCTGTTAGTGTGATACCCAGGGCTTCGATGAAAAGCGCACCGCCGCGAGTTGTCGGTAGAGCCAGGCTCTCCGACCTACAGGGGTGGCGGGTACTGGAAGAAAGGTTCATTTCGAATCTGATGGAAGATTTGTCCTGGCGAGTGGGTTAGCACGGTAATGTCTCGCTCCCCGGGTCCTGGAGGCAGGCGCCAGTTCGCCGGCCTTCCAGCGACAGCCGCGGGGGCTTCAGCGGGCTGTTCAGCAGGAGCAGCGGGCGGTCCGGGCAAAGGCACCGCCAGGGGCACCTCCCTTCTCTCCACGGCCTTAACGACAAGCGGTCGCGGGGCCGGAGGAGGTCGCTGCTCGACTGCCTTTCCCTTCCGGTCTAGCACAGCGTCTTCGAGCTTGATGTGTTGCTGGACCAGGGCAAATAGTTCGACCATCGTGCGAGGGTCCTTGATCACTAGAGCGTCATGAAGCTTGCAACCCTCGGGGAGGGCGCTTCTGAAAGCACTCACCACGGTACGATCTTGGCCCGCCGCGTCTTCCAGAGCGAGGTAGGCGCTTCGGAATCGCGTTGCGAAGCACCGGAGCGTCTCGCGGGCTCCCATGGTTAAGGTAAACAGAGACTCGATTCTCTTCGGGGGCTGCCTATTGCAGCGATACTGCTCCAGGAATAGCCTAGAGAGAGTTGGAAAGTCGGGGATCATGCCGGGCGGCAACTTGTGGAACCAGTTCAATGCCGAGCCGGTCAAGCTGCTCGGGAATGCTCGGCACAAGACGTGGTCTTGGTCCCGGAAAAACAGGAGCTTTCTGTAAGCCAAGAGATGGTCAACGGGATCCTGCGACCCGTCGAACAATACAAACTTCGGGGGGGTCCAGTGGTGCGGAAAACCCCCTTGGTGGACCTCGCTGGTGAAAGGCGAGCTACCTCCGTGGGCGGCGAGATCTTCCAGTAAATCCACTGGCGCACTAGATCGCTGCCAGTGCCCGGGGAGGACTCCCAGAGGCGGCTGCGCAGGTCCCAGGCGGTCTCGCACGCTCCCTTGTAGCGAGGTCGGTCCCACCCCGCGGCGACCCTCGGGGGCAACCGCTCGGCGACCTCCTTGCCGTCCACCCGCGGATTCCTTCAACGCGTCAGTTGGTCTGTGGGAGGCCATTGCCTCGCGAGCTTCGGAAGGTATTTCCACCGCGGGCTCTTTCCCTCGTCGCCGATGGCGCGGGTCACGATCCTGCTCTAGAGACCTTTCCTCCGATCCGTCAGAATCAATGCTCCGGCTACGGCGGCAAGGGATGGTCACGCGCGAGGTCGCCTGGTTGCTAGATCGCTGGGTGACTAGCTTCTGCAACCTCGTGAGCGGGGTTTCCGGCACCCCTCGCACAGCCGCTCTCCCGACTGGGGGTTCCGGATGGGAAACCTGCCGTGCCGGAGCGATCATGGGCGGGCGTGACGTTGACGCCGGTGGTCGCACCGGAGACACCGTCTTCGCCGGCCCAGATCGTCGGCTGGCCGTCGGAGCCTGACGCAATCGTGTCAGCTCCTCCATCATCGCCCGCTGGGTGGCCAACATCTCCAACAAGAGTTGGTCACTGAGCGGGACCTGGGGCTGAGGGGTCTCGACCGGAGGCTCGCTGCGCGCAGATCTGGCAAGAGTCCTCGGTCGCCTGCATCCCCTTGTCGCCGGAGCCATCCTTGAGGTTACGAGAGCGAACGGCGCTCAACCGCGTGGCCGTGGGCGTTCTCGTAGGAACCAGTCGAAGATCCTACAGACGGCGCCAAATGTTCGAGGGATTTTCGCTGGTCCGTGCGGGCTGCCTGCAAGACAAAGAAAAGAGAACGTGAGAGCGGCTGGCTCCCTTAGAAGCGCAGACCCTCCGACGCTCAAGTCAGTCACGGTGGCACAACGGCGAGCTACGGTATACCAAAGTGGTAGGGAAAAGGAATTCGAACCTGTACTATGGAGCCTAGGGGTGAGCATTTATAGCAATCGGCGGCCTACCGAGGCCCGACACGTGGAGATTCTTCCGGCGCCTTCTAGACCCCCCACGTTCTGGCTCGCGTGGCTCTGACAGTCCTTGGTACTCGCGCCCTGACATTCTGTCGTCAAGCTTGCCAGACGGTTTGAGTGGGAGAGGGAATCTTTCTTGTCGCGGCCAGGTGGCAATTCTGGAATGTTCAAGTCCGGGCGGTCTCAGGGAGGAAGCAAAGGCTAGCTCGCCCGGCACTGCTCCATCCTTTCGCCCATATTTATCAAGAGTCGGACCTCGCGGGAGCAACCTCTTCGATAAACAGGGGTCGGGGCGAGCTCCGGAGCGAGCTAAGCAAGCTCCTGAGCGAGCTTTGCGAACTCCTGAGAGAGCTTAGGCGAGCTCCTGAGAGAGTTTAGGCGAGCTCCTGAACGAGCTTAGGCGGGCTCCTGGGCGACTTCCTCACCCCTCGGAGTCCTAGGGTCTATGAGATCCACAGGCAAGGGCGAACTTGGGCGAGCTCCTGCGCGATCTTGGGCGAGCTCCTACATGAGCTAGGGGCGAGCTCCTGCATGAGCTAGGGGCGTTTGCGATGCCGGTGTCTCTGTTATGCATGACGGTCTAACTCCCGCTACCGCTGCAAGCGAGTTCTAGCGCGGGCTGGGCGAGCTTAGGCGAGCTCCGGGGCGAGCTCGGCGAGCTCCCGAGCGAGCTTAGGCTGGCTTCTGGGCGAGCTCAGGCGAGCTCCAGCGAGCTTAGGCGAGCTTCTACGAGTGCCCTTGGCCTAGGCCCCTTCAGCCCAACGTGGATCTCGCTCCACTGTCAAGATGATTTTAGTAAGCACGGGGGCGGGAACTCCTGCGGGGCCTGGGAGGGGCGAGCTGCACTCAGATACAAGGTGTCCATCCAGCTCCCTGTGGGGGCGAGCTCCTTGCGGGCTGGGGGCGAGCTGCACTCAGATACAAGGTGTCCATCTAGCTTCCTGTGGGGGCGAGCTCCTTGCGGGCTGGGGGCGAGCTGCACTCAGATACAAGGTGTCCATCCAGCTTCCTGTGGGGGCGAGCTCCTTGCGGGCTGGGGGCGAGCTGCACTCAGATACAAGGTGTCCATCCAGCTTCCTGTGGGGGCGAGCTTCTTGCGGATTGGAAAGGGGGCACGCTCGGCTTCCGAGGGTTTTAACTCCTGGACGGGCTCCCTCGAGAACTCTATCTCAGGTGCGTTTGCAATGCTATCCAAGATAGGTGGTTTCTGATTACCCCCAACACGATCCATTCTAACTCATTTGGACGATCTATTCTAATTCATTTGCACGATCCATTCTAATTCATTCGTACGATCCATTCTAATTCATTCGCACGATCCATTCTAATTCATTCGTACGATCTATTCTAATTCATTCGTACGAATGTAACCATTCTAATTCCTTCGTACAATCCATTCTAATTCATTCCTACGATCCATTCTAATTCATTCGCACGAATGTATCCATTCTAATTCATTTGCACGATCCATTCTAATTCATTCCAATGATCCATTCTAATTCATTCGCACGAATGTATCCATTCTAATTCATTTGCACGATCCATTCTAATTCATTCGCATGAATGTATATATCCATTCTAATTCATTCGTACGATCCATTCTAATTCATTCGTATGATCAATTCTAATTCGTTCGCACGATCCATTCTAATTCATTCGTACGATCCATTCTAATTCATTCGCACGAATGTAACCATTCGTATGATCCATTCTAATTCATTCGTATGAATGTATCCTTTCTAATTCATTTGTACGATCCATTCTAATTCATTTGTACGATCCATTCTAATTCATTCGCATGATCCATTCTAATCCATTCGTACGATCGATTCTAATTCATTCATAAAATCCATTCTAATTCATTCGCTCGAATGTATCCATTCTAATTCATTCACTCGAATGTATCCATTTTAATTCATTCGTACGATCCATTCTAATTCAATCGTACGATCGAACGAATGAATTAGAATGGATGCATTCGAGCGAATGAATTAGAATAGATCGTAGGAATGAATTAGAATGGATCATACGAATGAAATAGAATGGATCGTGTGAATAAATTAGAATGGATTGTACGAATGAATTAGAATGGATACATTCATGCGAATGAATTAGAATGGATCGGACAAATGAATTAGAATGGATCGTACGATCCATTCTAATTCATTTGTATGATCCATTCTAATTCATTCGTACGATCCATTCTAATCCATTCGTACGATCCATTCTAATCCATTCGTACGATCCATTCTAATCCATTTGCACGAATATACGATCCATTCTAATTTATTCACAAGAATGTATCCATTCTAATTCATTCACACAATCCAATCTAATTCAAACGTACGATCCATTCTAATTCATTCGTACGATCCATTCGTACGATCCATTCTAATTCATTCGCACGATCCATTCTAATTCATTCGTGAGAATGGATTAGAATGAATCGTACGAATGGATTAGAATGGATCGTATGAATGAATTAGAATGGATCGTACGAATGAGTTAGAATGGATCCACCGAATTGTATTAGAATGGATCATACGAATGAATTAGAATGGATCGTACGAATGAATTAGAATGGATTGTGTGAATGAATTAGAATAGATCGTCGGAATGAATTAAAATGGATCATACGAATGAATTAGAATGGATCATACGAATGAATTAGAATGGATCGTACGAATGAACTAGAATGGATACATTCGTGCGAATGAATTAGAATGGATCATATGAAAGAATTAGAATGGATCGTGCGAATGAATTAGAAGGGATCGTACGAATGAATTAGAATGGATATATTCGTGCGAATGAATTAGAATGGATCATACGAATGGATTAGAATGGATCGGACGAATGAATTAGAATGGATACATTCGAGCGAATGAATTAGAATAGATCATAGGAATGAATTAGAATAGATCATACGAATGAATTAGAACGGATCGTGCGAATGAATTAGAATGGATTGCACGAATGAATTAGAATGGATACATTCGTGCGAATGAATTAGAATGGATCGGATGAATGAATTAGAATGGATCGTATGATTCATTCTAATTCATTCGTACGATCCATTCTAATGCATTCGTACGATTCATTCTAATTCATTCGCACGATCCATTCTAATTCATTCGTACGATTCATTCTAATTCATTCGCACGATCCATTCTAATCCATTCGTACGATCCATTCTAATCCATTCGTACGATCCATTCTAATCCATTCGTACGATCCATTCTAATTCATTCTTATGTATCCATTCTAATTCATTCGTACGATCCATTCTAATTCTTTCATACAATCCATTCTAATTCATTCGCACGATCCATTCTAATTCATTCATATGATCCATGCTAATTCATTCCTATGATCTATTCTAATTCATTCGCTCGAATGTATCCATTCTAATTCATTCGTACGATCCATTCTAATTCATTCGTACGATCCATTCTAATTCATTCTCACGAATGTAACCTTTCTAATTCATTTGTATGATCCATTCTAATTCATTCGTATAATTCATTCTAATTCATTTCTACGATCCATTCTAATTCATTCGTACGATCTAGTTCTAATCCATTCGTACGATCCATTCAAATTCGCACAAATGTATCCATTTTAATTCATTCGTACGATCCATTCTAATTCATTCGTACGATCCATTCTAATCCATTCGTACGATCTATTCTAATTCATTCGTACAAATGTATCCTTTCTAATTCATTTGTATGATCCATTCGTACGATCCATTCTAATTCATTCGTACGATCTATTCTAATTCATTCGTATGATCCATTCTAATTCATTCGTACGATCCATTCTAATTCATTCGTACAATCCATTCAAATTCATTCATACGATGCAATCTAATTCATTCGCACGAATATATCCATTCTAATTCATTCGTACGATCGTTTCTAATTCATTCACACGATCAATTCTAATCCATTCGTACGATCCATTCTAATTCATTCGCACGAATGTAACCATTCTAATTCATTCGTACGATCCATTCTAATTCATTCCTACCATCCATTCTAATTCATTCGCACGAATGTATCCGTTCTAATTCATTTGCACGATCCATTCTAATTCATTCCTATGATCCATTCTAATTCATTCGTACGATGCAATCTAATTCATTCGCACAAATGTATCCATTCTAATTCATTCGCACGATCCATTCTAATTCATTCGTACGATCCATTCTAATTCATTCGCTCGAATGTATCCATTCTAATTCATTCGTACGATCCATTCTAATTCATTCGTATGATCCATTCTAATTCATTCATACGATCCATTCTAATTCATTCGTATGATCCATTCTAATTCATTCCTACGATCTATTCTAATTCATTCTCACGAATGTAACCTTTCTAATTCATTTGTATGATCCATTCCAATTCATTCGTACGATCCATTCTAATCCATTCGTACGATCCATTCTAATCCTTTCGTACGATCCATTCTAATTCATTCTCATAAATGTAACCTTTCTAATTCATTTGTACGATCCATTCTAACTCATTCGTATGATCCATTCTAATTCATTCGTACGATCCATTCTAATTCATTCGTATGATCCATTCTAACTCATTCGCACAAATGTATCCATTCTAATTCATTCATACGATCCATTCTAATTCATTCGCACGATCCATTATAATTCATTCGTACGATCCATTCTAATTCATTCGTACGATCCATTCTAATTCATTCGCACAAATGTATCCATTCTAATTCATTCGTACAATCCATTCTAATTCATTCGTACGATCCATTCTAATTCATTCGTACGATCCATTCTAATTCATTCGCACGATCCATTCTAATTCATTCGTACGATCCATTCTAATTCATTCGCACGAATGTATCCATTCTAATGCATTCGTACAATCCATTCTAATTCATTCGTACGATCCATTCTAATCCATTCGTACGATCCATTCTAATTCATTCGTACGATCCATTCTAATTCATTCTCACAAATGTAACCTTTCTAATTCATTTGTACGATCCATTCTAATTCATTCGTACGATCCATTCTAATCCATTCGTACGATCCATTCTAATCCATTCGTACGATCCATTCTAATTCATTCGCACGAATGTAACCATTCTAATTCATTCGTACGATCCATTCTAATTCATTCCTATGATCCATTCTAATTCATTCACACGAATGTATCCATTCTAATTCATTTGCACGATCCATTCTAATTCATTCCTATGATCCATTCTAATTCATTCGTACGATCCATTCTAATTTATTCGCTCGAATATATCCATTCTAATCCATTCGTATGATCCATTCTAATCCATTCGTACGATCCATTCTAATTCATTCGTATGATCCTTTCTAATTTATTTGCACGAATATACGAATGAATCGTACAAATGAATTAGAAAGGTTACATTTGTGAGAATGAATTTGAATGGATCGTACGAATGAATTAGAATGGTTACATTCGTGCGAATGAATTAGAATGAATCGTACGAATGGATTAGAATGGATCGTACGAGTGAATTAGAATGGATCGTACGAATGAATTAGAATGGATACATTCGAGCGAATGAATTAGAATGGATCGTACGAATGAATTACAATGGATCCATTCATGCGAATGAATTAGAATAGATCGTAGGAATGAATTAGAATGGATTGTACGAATAAATTAGAATGGTTACATTCGTGCGAATGAATTAGAATGGATCGTACGAATGGATTAGAATGGATCGTACGAATGGATTAAAATGGATCGTACGAATGAATTAGAATGGATCATACAAATGAATTAGAAAGGTTACATTTGTGAGAATGAATTAGAATGGATTGTACGAATGATTTAGAATGGATAGTACGAATGGACTAGAATGGATCGTACGAATGGATTAGAATGGATCGTACGAATGGATTAGAATGGATCATACAAATGAATTAGAAAGGTTACATTTGTGAGAATGAATTAGAATGGATCATACGAATGAATTAGAATAGATCATGCGAATTAATTTGAATGGATCGTACGAATGAATTAAAATGGATCGTAGGAATGAATTAGAATGGATCGTACGAATGAATTAGAATGGTTGCATTTGTGAGAATGAATTAGAATGGATCGTACGAATGAATTAGAATGGATCCATTCTAATTCATTCGTACGATCCATTCTAATTCATTCTAATTCATTCTTACGATCCATTCTAATTCATTCCTACGATCCATTCTAATTCATTCGCATGATCCATTCGTATAATCCATTCTAATCCATTCATACGATCCATTCTAATTCGTTCGTACGATCCATTCTAATTCGTTCGTACGATCCATTCTAATTCATTCGCACGATCCATTCTAATTCATTTGTACGATCCATTTTAATTCATTCGCATGATCCATTCTAATTCATTCGTACAATGCGTTCTAATTCATTCGCTCGAATGTATCCATTCTAATTCATTCGCACGAATGAATTAGAATGGATCGGACGAATGAATTAGAATGGATCGTACGATTCATTCCAATTCATTCGTACGATCCATTCTAATGCATTCGTACGATTCATTCTAATTCATTCGCACGATCCATTATAATTCATTCGTACGATCCATTCTTATTCATTCATACGATACATTCTAATTCATTCGCACAATCCATTCTAATTCATTCATATGATCCATTCTAATTCATTCGTATGATCCATTCTAACTCATTTTAGAATGGATCGTACGAACAAATTAGAATGGATCGTATGAATAAATTAGAATGGATCGTACGAATGAATTAGAATGGATCGTACGGATGAATTAGAATAGATCGTACGAATGGATTAGAATGGATCATACGAATGGATTAGAATGGATCGTACGAATGGATTAGAATGGATCGTACGAATGAATTAGAATGGATCATACAAATGAATTAGAAAGGTTACATTCGTGAGAATGAATTAGAATGGATCGTACGAATGAATTAGAATGGATCATGCGAATGAATCTGAATGGATCGTACGAATAAATTAGAATCGATCGAACGAATGAATTAGAATGGAGACATTCGAGCGAATGAATTAGAATAGATCGTAGGAATGAATTAGAATGGATCATACGAATGAATTAGAATGGATCGTGCGAATGAATTAGAATGGATTGTACGAATGAATTAGAATGAATACATTCGTGCGAATGAATTAGAATGGATCGGACGAATGAATTAGAATGGATCGTACGAATGAATTAGAAGGGATCGTGCGAATGAATTAGAATGAATCGTACGAATGCATTAGAATGGATACATTCGTGCGAATGAATTAGAATGGATCGTACGAATGAATTAGAATGGATCATGTGAATGAATTAGAATGGATCGTACGAATGAATTAGAATGGATCGTACGAATGAATTAGAATGGATACATTCGAGGGAATGAATTAGAATGGATCGTACGAATGAATTAGAATGGATCATAGGAATGAATTAGAATGGATCGTGCAAATGAATTAGAATGGATATATTCATGCGAATGAATTAGAATGTATCGTAGGAATTAATTAGAATGGATCGTACGAATGAATTAGAATGGTTACATTCGTGCGAATGAATTAGAATGGATCGTACGAATGAATTAGAATGCATCGTACAAATGAATTAGAAAGGTTACATTTGTAAGAATGAATTAGAATGGATCGTACGAATGGATTAGAATGGATCGTACGAATGGATTAGAATGGATCGTATGAATGAATTAGAATGGATCATACAAATGAATTAGAAATATTACATTCGTGAGAATGAATTAGAATGGATCGTATGAATGAATTAGAATGGATCATGCGAACGAATTTGAATGGATCGTATGAATGAATTAGAATGGATCGAACGAATAAATTAGAATGGATACATTCGAGCGAATGAATTAGAATAGATCGTAGGAATGAATTAGAATGGATCATACGAATGAATTAGAATGGATCATGCGATTGAATTAGATTGGATTGTACGAATGAATTAGAATGGATACATTCGTGCGAATGAATTAGAATCGATTTGACGAATGAATTAGAATGGATCGTACGAATGAATTAGAATGGGTCGTGCAAATGAATTAGAATGAATCGTAGGAATGCATTAGAATGGATACATTCGTGCGAATGAATTAGAATGGATCGTACGAATGAATTAGAATGGATACATTCGAGCGAATGAATTAGAATGGATCGTACGAATGAATTAGAATGGATCATAGGAATGAATTAGAATGGATCGTGCAAATGAATTAGAATGGATACATTCATGCGATTGAATTAGAATGTATCGTAGGAATTAATTAGAATGGATCGTACGAATGAATTAGAATGCATCGTACAAATGAATTAGAAAGGTTACATTTGTGAGAATGAATTAGAATGGATCGTACGAATGGATTAGAATGGATCGTACGAATGGATTAGAATGGATCGTACAAATGGATTAGAACGGATCGTACGAATGAATTAGAATGGATCATACAAATGAATTAGAAAGATTACATTCGTGAGAATGAATTAGAATGGATCGTATGAATGAATTAGAATGGATCATGCGAATGAATTTGAATGGATCGTATGAATGAATTAGAATGGATCGAACGAATAAATTAGAATGGATACATTCGAGCGAATGAATTAGAATAGATCGTAGGAATGAATTAGAATGGATCACACGAATGAATTAGAATGGATCATGCGATTGAATTAGAATGGATTGTACGAATGAATTAGAATGGATACATTCGTGCGAATGAGTTAGAATCGATTTGACGAATGAATTAGAATAGATCGTACGAATGAATTAGAATGGGTCATGCAAATGAATTAGAATGAATCGTACGAATGTATTAGAATGGATACATTCGTGCGAATGAATTAGAATGGATCGTACGAATGAATTAGAATGGATCGTGCGAATGAATTAGAATGGATCGTATGATTGATTTAGAATGGATCGTGCGAATGAATTAGAATGGATCGTACGAATGAATTAGAATGGATACATTTGTGCGAATGAATTAGAATGGATTGTACGAATAAATTAGAATGGATCGTACGAATGAATTAGAATGGATACATTTGTACGAATGAATTAGAATGGATCGTGCGAACGAATTAGAATGGATCGTACGAATGAATTAGAATGGATCGTACGAATGAATTAGAATGGATCTTGCGATTGAATTAGAATAGATCGTACGAATGAATTAGAATGGATACATTCGTGCGAATGAACTAGAATGGATACATACATTCATGCGAATGAATTAGAATGGATCGTAAGAATGAGTTAGAATGGATCGTATGAATGAATTAGAATGGATTGCATGAATGAATTAGAATGGATCGTACGAATGAATTGGAATGGATCGTATGAATGAATTAGAATGGATACATTCATGCAAATGACTTAGAATGGATCGTACGAATGAATTAGAATGGATCATACGAATGAATTAGAATGGATCGTGTGAACGAATTAGAATGGATCGTGCGAATGAATTAGAATGGATATATTCGTACAAATGAATTAGAATGGATCGTGCGAATGAATTAGAATGGATCGTACGAATGAATTAGAATGGATACATTTGTGCGAATGAATTAGAATGGATCATATGAATGAATTAGAATAAATCATACGAATGAATTAGAATGGATCATACGAATGAATTAGAATACATCATGTGAATGAATTAGAATGGATCGTACGTTTGAATTAGATTGGATTGTGCGAATGAATTAGAATGGATACATTCGTGCGAATGAATTAGAATAGATCGTATGAAAGAATTAGAATAGATGGTACGAATGACTTAGAATGGACACATTTGTATGAATGAATTAGAATGGATTGTACGAATGAATTAGAATGGATCGTATGAATGAATTAGAATGGATAGTGCGAATGAATTAGAATGGATCGTACGAATGAATTAGAATGGATCGTACGAATGAATTAGAATAGATCGTACGAATGAATTAGAATGGATTGTGTGAATGAATCCATTCTAATTTATTCGCACGAATGTATCCATTCTAATTCATTTGCATGAATGTATCCATTCTAATTTATTCGTACGAATGAATTAGAATGGATCGTACGAACGAATTAAAATGGATCGTACGAATGAATTAGAATGGATACATTCATGCGAATGAATTAGAATAGATCGTACGAATGAATTAGAATAGATTGTACGAATGAATTAGTTCGTACGAATGAATTAGAATGGATCATACGAATGAATCGTACGATCCGTTCTAATTCATTCCTACGATCTATTCTAATCCATTCGCACGAATGTATCCATTCTAATTCATTTGCACGAACCATTCTAATTCATTCGCACAAATGTATCCATTCTAATTCATTCGTAAGATCCATTCTAATTCATTCGTATGATCTATTCTAATTCATTCGCTCGAATGTATCCATTCTAACCATTCTAATTCATTCGTATGAACCATTCTAATTCATTCATACGATCCATTCTAATTCATTCGCATGAATATATCTATTCTAATTCATTCGTATGATCCATTCTTATTCATTCGTACGATCCATTCTAATTCATTCGCATGATCCGTTCTAATTCATACGATCCATTCTAATTCATTCGCACAATCCATTCTAATTTATTCGTACGATCCATTCTAATTCATTTGTATGATCCATTATAACACATTTTAGAATGGATCGTACGAACGAATTAGAATGGATTGTATGAACAAATTAGAATGGATCGTACGAATGAATTAGAATGGATACATTCGAGCGAATGAATTAGAATGGATCGTACAAATGAATTAGAATGGATCGTACAAATGGATTAGAATGGATCGTACGAATGAATTAGAGTTGATCGAACGAATGAATTAGAATGGATATATTCGAGCGAATGAATTAGAATAGATCGTAGGAATGAATTAGAATGGATCGTGCGAATGAATTAGAAAGGATCGTACGAATAAATTAGAATGGATTGTACGAATGAATTAGAATGGATACATTCGTGCGAATGAATTAGAATGGATCGGACGAATGAATTAGAATGGATCGTACGATTCATTCTAATTCATTCGTACGATCCATTCTAATGCATTCGTACGATTCATTCTAATTCATTCACACGATCCATTCTAATTCATTTGTATGATCCATTCTAATTTATTTGCACGAATATACGATCTATTCTAATTTATTCACAAGAATGTATCCATTCTAATTCATTCGTATGATCCATTCTAATTTATTCGTACAAATGTATCCATTCTAATTCATTCGTACGATCCATTCTAATTCATTCGTACGATCCATTCTAATTCATTCGCATGAATGTATCCATTCTAATTCATTCGTACAATCCATTCTAATTCATTCGCACGATCCATTCTAATTCATTTGTATGATCCATTCTAATTCATTCCTACGATCTATTCTAATTCATTCGCTCGAATGTATCCATTCTAAATCATTCGTTTGATCCATTCTAATTCATTCATACGATCCATTCAAATTCATTTGCATGATCCATTCTAATTCATTCGTACGATCCATTCTAATTCATTCTCACGAATGTAACCTTTCTAATTCATTTGTATGATCCATTCTAATTCATTCCTATGATCCATTCTAATTCATTCGTACGATCCATTCTAATTGATTCGCTCGAATGTATCCATTCTAATTCATTCGTACGATCCATTCTAATTCGTTCATACGATCCATTCTAATTCGTTCGTACGATCCATTCTAATTCATTCATACGATCTATTCTAATTCATTCGTATGATCCATTCTATATCATTCGCACGAATGTATCTATTCTAATTCATTTGTACGATCCATTCTAATTCATTCGCACTATCCATTCTAATTCATTCGCACGATCTATTCTAACTCATTCGTACGATCCATTCTAATTCATTTGCACGATCCATTCTAATTCATTCGTACGATCCATTCTAATCCATTCGTACGATCCATTCTAATTCATTCGCACGAATGTAACCATTCTAATTCATTCGTACGATCCATTCTAATTCATTCCTACGATCCATTCTAATTCATTCGCACGAATGTATCCATTCTAATTCATTTGCACGATCCATTCTAATTCATTCCTATGATCCATTCTAATTCATTCGCACGATCAATTCTAATTCATTCGTACGATCCGTTCTAATTTATTCATACAATCCATTCTAATTCATTCATACAATCCATTCTAATTTATTCGTACAAACGTATCCATTCTAATTCATTCGTACGATCCATTCTAATTAATTCGTACGATCCAGTCTAATCCATTCGTACGATCCATTCTAATTCATTTTCACAAATGTAACCTTTCTAATTCATTTGTACGATCCATTCTAAATCATTCGCACGATCCATTCTAATCCATTCGTACGATCCATTCTAATCTATGCGTACGATCCATTCTAATTCATTCGCACGAATGTAACCATTCTAATTCATTCGTACGATCCATTCTAATTCATTCCTACGATCCATTCTAATTTATTCGCACGAATGTATCTATTCTAATTCATTTGCACGATCCATTCTAATTCATTCCTATGATCCATTCTAATTCATTCGTACGATCCATTCTAATTCATTCACTTGAATGTATCCATAAAAATTCATTCGTACGATCCATTTTAATCCATTCGTACGATCCATTCTAATTCATTCGTACAATGCGTTCTAATCCATTCATACGAACCATTCTAATTCATTCGTACGATCCATTCTAATTCATTCGTACGATCCATTCTAATTCATTCGTATGATCCATTCTAATTCATTCCTATGTCTAATTCATTCTTTCGATCCATTCAAATTCATTCGTACGATGCATTCTAATCCATTCGTACGATCCATTCTAATTCATTCGTACGATCCATTCTAATTCATTCTCACAAATGTAACCTTTCTAATTCATTTGTACGATCCATTCTAATTCATTCGTACGATCCATTCTAATCCATTCCTACGATCCATTCTAATCCATTCGTACGATCCATTCTAATTCATTCGCACGAATGTAACCATTCTAATTCATTTGTACGATCCATTCTAATTCTTTCCTACGATCCATTCTAATTCCTTCGCACGAATGTATCCATTCTAATTCATTTGAACGATCCATTCTAATTCATTCCTATGATCCATTCTAATTCATTCGTACGATCCATTCTAATTCATTCGCTCGAATGTATCCATTCTAAGTCATTCGTATGATCCATTCTAATTCGTTCGTACGATCCATTTTATTTCGTTCGTACGATCCATTCTAATTCATTCGCACGATCCATTCTAATTCATTCACACGAATGTAACCTTTCTAATTCATTTCTATGATCCATTCTAATTCATTCGTACGATCCATTCTAATTCATTCGTACGATCCATTCTAATCCATTCGTACGATCCATTCTCAACCATTCGTATGATCCATTCTAATCCATTCGTACGATCCATTCTAATTCATTCGTACGATCCATTCTAATCCATTCTAATTCATTCGTACGATCCATTCTAATTCATTCCTATGATCCATTCTAATTCATTCGTACGATCGATTCTAATTCATTCGTATGATCCATTCTAATTCTTTCATATGATCCATTTTAATTCATTCGCTCGAATGTATCCATTCTAATTCATTCATACGATCCATTCTAACTCATTCATACGATCCATTCTAATTCATTCGCATGAATGTATGTATCCATTTTAGTTCATTCGCACGATCCATTCTAATTCATACGTACAATCTATTCTAATTCATACGTACAATCCATTCTAATTCATTCGCACGAATGTATCCATTCTAATTCATTCGTACGATCCATTCTAATTCAATCGTACAATGCGTTCTAATCCATTCGTACGATCTATTCTAATCCATTCGTACGATCCATTCTAATTCATTCGCACGAATGTAACCATTCTAATCCATTCATATGATCTATTCTAATTCATTCGTTCGATCCATTCTAATTCATTCATATGATCCATTCTAATTCATTCGTATGATCCATTCTAATTCATTTGCATGAATGTATCCATTCTAATTTATTCGTACGTTCCAGCCTAATTCATTCGTACGATCCATTCTAATTCATTCGCACGAATGTATCCATTCTAATTCTTTCGTACGATCCATTCTAATTTATTCGTATGATCCATTCTAATGCATTCGCACGATCCATTCAAATTCAATCGCACGATCCATTCTAATTCATTCGCACAATCCATTCTAATTCATTCGCTCGAATGTATCCATTCTAATTCATTCGCACGATCCATTCTAATTCATTCGTACGATCCATTCTAATTCATTCTTATGATCAATTCTAATTCATTCGCACGATCCATTCTAATTCATTTGTACGATCTATTCTAATTCATTCGTATGATCCATACTAATTCATTCGCACGAATGTATCCATTCTAATTCATTCCTACGATCCATTCTAATTCATTCGTACGATCCATTCTAATTCATTCGCTCGAATGTATCCATTCTAATTCATTCGTACGATCCATTCTAATTCATTCGTACGATCCATTCTAATTCATTCGTACGATCCATTCTAATCCATTCGTACGATCCATTATAATTTATTCGTACGATCCATTCTAATTCATTCTCACAAATGTAACCTTTCTAATTTATTTGTACGATTCATTCTAATTCATTCATACGATCCATTCTAATCCATTCGTACGATCCATTCTAATCCATTCGTACGATCCATTCTAATTCATTCGCAAGAATGTAACCATTCTAATTCATTCGTATGATCCATTCTAATTCATTCATACGATCCATTCTAACTCATTCTCACAAATGTAACCTTTCTAATTCATTTGTACGATCTATTCTAATTCATTCGTATGATCTATTCTAATTCATTCGCTCGAATGTATCCATTCTAATTCATTTGTACGATCCATTCTAATTCATTCGCACGAATGTAACCATTCTAATTCATTCCTACGATCCATTCTAATTCATTCATACAATCCATTCTAATTCATTCGCACGAATGTATCCATTCTAATTCATTCGTATGATCCATTCTAATCCATTCGTACTATCCATTCTAATCCATTCGTACGATCCATTCTAATTCATTCATACGATCTATTCTAATTCATTCGAACGAATGTATCCATTCTAATTCATTTGCAAGATCCATTCTAATTTATTCCCATGATCCATTCTAATACATTCGTACGATCCATATTAATTCATTCGCTCGAATGTATCCATTCTAATTCATTCGTACGATCCATTCTAATTTGTTCATACGATCCATTCTAATTCGTTCGTACGATCCATTCTAATTCATTCGCACGAATGTATCCATTCTAATTCATTCGCCCGAATTTATCTAATCTAATTCATTTCTACGAATGAATTAGAATGGATCGTACGAATGGATTAGAATGGATCGTACGAATGGACTAGAATGGATCGTACAAATGAATTAGAATGGATCGTACAAATGAATTAGAAAGGTTACATTTCTGTGCGAATGAATTAGAATGGATCGTACGAATGAATTCGAATGGATCATACGAATGAATTAGAATGGATCGTTTGAATAAATTAGAATGGATCGTACGAATGAATTAAAATGGATACATTTGTGCGAATGAATTAGAATGGATCGTACAAATGAATTAGAATGGATCGAATGAATGAATTAGAATGGATCGTACGAATGAATTAGAATGGATCGTACGAATGAATTAGAATGGATACATTCGTGCGAATGAATTAGAATAGATCGTACGAATGAATTATAATGGATCATACGAATGGATTAGAACGCATTGGACGAATGAATTAGATTGCATCGTACGATCCATTCTAATTCATTCGTACGATCCATTCTAATTCATTCGCACAAATGTATCCATTCTAATTAATTCGCTCGAATGTATCCATTTTAATTCATTCGTACGATCCATTCTAATTCATTTGTACAATCTAATTCATTCGTACAATCCATTCTAATTCATCGTACGATCTATTTTTATTCATTCGCACGAATGTATCCATTCTAATTCATTCGTACGATCCATTCTAATTCGTTCGTACGATCCAATCTAATTCATTCGTACGAATAAATTGAAATAGATATATTCAAGCAAATGAATTAGAATGGATCGTACGAATGAATTAGAATGGATCGTACGAATGGACTAGAATTTGATCGTACGAATGAATTAGAATGGATCGTACGAATGAATTAGAATGAATCATATTCTAATTCATTCGCACGATCCATTCTAATTCATTCGCATGAATGTATCCATTCTAATTCATTTGCACGATCCATTCTAATTCATTCGTACGATACATTTGTGCGATGAATAAGAATGTATCCATTCTAATTAGAATGGATACATTCGAGCGAATGAATTAGAATGGATACATTCGAGCGAATGAATTAGAATGGATCATACGAATGGATTAGAATGGATCGTACGAATGGATTAGAATGGATCATACGAATGGATTAGAATGGATCGTACGAATGAATTAGAATGGATACATACAAATGAATTAGAAAGGTTACATTCGTGCGAATGAATTAGAATGAATCGTACGAATGAATTAGAATGGATCGTGCGAATGAATTAGAATGAATCGTACGAATGCATTAGAATGAATTAGAATGGATCATACAAATGAATTAGAATGGATCGTACGAATGAATTAGAATGGATCGGATGAATGAATTAGAATGGATCATACGAATGAATTAGAATGGATCGTACGAATGAATTAGAATTGATCATACGAATGAATTAGAATGGATCGTACGAATGAATTAGAATGGATCGTGCGAATAAATTAGAATGGATCATATGAATAAATTAGAATGGATCGTATGAATGAATTAAAATGGATACATTTGTGCGAATGAATTAGAATGGATCATACGATCTAATTAGAATGGATCGTACGAATAAATTAGAATGGATCGTATGAATGAATTTGGATGGATAGTGCGAATGAATTAGAATGGATCGTACGAATAAATTAGAATGGATTGTACGAATGAATTAGAATAGATCGTGCGAATGAATTATAATGGATCGTACGAAAGAATTAGAATGGATCGTACGAATGAATAATGGATCATATGAATGAATTAGAATCGATCGTGCGAATAAATTAGAATGGATCATACGAATGAATTAGAATGGATCGTGCGAATGAATTAGAATGAATCGTATGAATGAATTAGAATAGATCGTGTGAATAAATTAGAATGGATCATACGAATGAATTAGAATAGATCGTACGAATGAATTAGAATGGATACATTTGTGCGAATGAATTAGAATGGATATATTTGAACGATCCATTCTAATTCATTCATACGATCCATTCTAATCCATTCTAATTCATTCGTACGATCCGTTCTAATTTATTCGCACGATCCATTCTAATTCATTCGTACGATCCTTTCAAATTCATTCGTACGAATGAATAGAATGGACCGTACGAATGAATTAGAATGGATACATTTGTGCGATCCATTCTAATTCATTCTCACAAATGTAACCTTTCTAATTCATTTGTACGATCCATTCTAATTCATTCGTACGATCCATTCTAATCCATTCGTACGATCCATTCGTACGATCCATTCTAATTCATTCGCACGAATGTAACCATTCTAATTCATTCGTACGATCCATTCTAATTCATTCCTACGATCCATTCTAATTCATTCGCACGAATGTATCCATTCTAATTCATTTGCACGATCCATTCTAATTCATTCCTATGATCCATTTTAATCCATTCGTACGATCCATTCTAATCCATTCGAATGAATCGTACGAATGAATTAGAATAGATCGTAGTAATGAATTAGAATGGATCATACGAATGAATTAGAATGGATCGTGCGAATGAATTAGAATGGATCATACGAATGAATTAGAATGGATACATTTGTGCGAATGAATTAGAATGGATCGTACGAATGAATTAGAATGGATCGTACGAATGAATTAGAATGGATCGTACGAATGAATTAGAATGCATACATTCATGCGAATGAATTAGAATGGATCGTAGGAATGAATTAGAATGGATCGTATGAATGAATTAGAATGGATAGTGCGAATGAATTAGAATGGATCGTACGAATGAATTAGAATGGATCGTACAAATGGATTAGAATGGATCGTACGAATGGATTAGAATGGATCGTACGAATAAATTAGAATGGATCGTGCGAATGAATTAGAATGGATCGGACGAATGAATTAGAATAGATCGTGCGAATGAATTAGAATGAATAGTACGAATGTATTAGAATGGATCATACAAATGAATTAAAATGGATCGTATAAATGAATTGGAATGGATCGTACGAATGAATTAGAATACATCATGTCAATGAATTAGAATGGATCGTACGTTTGAATTAGATTGGATTGTGCGAATGAATTAGAATGGATACATTCGTGCGAATGAATTAGAATAGATCGTATGAATGAATTTGAATGGATCGTACGAATGAATTAGAATGGATACATTTGCACGAATGAATTAGAATGGATCGTACGAATGAATTAGAATGGATAATACGAATGGATTAGAATGGATCGTACGAATGAATTAGAATGGATCATACAAATGAATTAGAAAGGTTACATTTGTGAGAATGAATTAGAATGGATCGTACGAATGAATTAGAATGGATCGTACGAATGGATTAGAATGGATCGTACGAATGAATTAGAATGGATCGTACAAATGAATTAGATAGGTTACATTTGTGAGAATGAATTAGAATGGATCGTACGAATGGATTAGAATGGATCGTACGAATGGATTAGAATGGATCATACGAATGGATTAGAATGGATCGTACGAATGGATTAGAATGGATCGTACGAATGAATTAGAATGGATCATACAAATGAATTAGAAAGGTTACATTCGTGAGAATGAATTAGAATGAATCGTACGAATGCATTAGAATGGATACATTCGTACGAATGAATTAGAATGGATCGTACAAATGAATTAGAATGGATCGTACGAATGGATTAGAATGGATCGTACGAATGAAATAGAATGGATCGTACAAATGAATTAGAAAGGTTACATTTGTGAGAATGAATTAGAATGGATCGTACGAATGAATTAGAATAGATCGTACAAATGAATTAGAATGGATCGTACGACCGAATTAGAATTGATCGTATGAACGAATTAGAATGGATCGTACGAATGAATTAGAATGGATCATAGGAATGAATTAGCATGGATCGTGAAAATGAATTAGAATGTACGAATGAATTAGAATGGATACATTCGTGCAAATGAATTAGAATAGATCGTACGAATGAATTATAATGGATCGTACGAATGGATTAAAACGCATTGTACGAATGAATAAGATTGCATCGTACGATCTATTCAAATTCATTCGTACGATCCATTCTAATTCATTCGCACAAATGTATCCATTCTAATTCATTCGCTCGAATGTATCCATTTTAATTCATTCGTATGATCCATTCTAATGCATTCGTATGAACTAATTCATTCGTACAATCTATTCTAATTCATTCATACGATCTAATCTAATTCATTCGCATGAATGTATCCATTCTAATTCATTCATACGATAAATTCTAATTCGTTCATACGATCCATTCTAATTCATTCGTACGAATAAATTAGAATGGATACATTCATGCAAATGAATTAGAATGGATGAATCCATTCTAATTCATTTGCACGAATATACGATCCATTCTAATTCATTCGCACAAATGTATCAATTCTAATTCATTCGTACGATCCATTCTAATTCATTCATACGATTTATTCTAATTCATTCGCACGATCCATTCTAATTCATTCCTACGATCTATTCTAATTCATTCGCTCGAATGTATCCATTCTAATTCATTCGTTCGATCCATTCTAATTCATTCGTACGATCCATTCAAATTCATTCGCATGATCTATTCTAATTCATTCGTACGATCCATTCTAATCCATTCGTACGATCCATTCTAATTCATTCGTACGATCCATTCTAATCCATTCGTACGATCCATTCTAATTCATTCGCACGATCCATTCTAATTCATTCGTACGATCCATTCTAATTCATTCGCTCGAATGTATCCATTCTAATTCATTCTAATTCATTCGTATGATACATTCTAATGCATTCGTATGATTCATTCTAATTCATTCGTACGATCCATTCTAATTTATTCGTACGATCTATTCTAATTCATTCTAATTCATTCGTACGATCCATTCTAATTCATTCGTACGATTTATTCTAATTCATTCGCACGATCCATTCTAATTCATTCCTACGATCTATTCTAATTCATTCGCTCGAATGTATCCATTCTAATTCATTCGTTCGATCCATTCTAATTCATTCGTACGATCCATTCAAATTCATTCGCATGATCTATTCTAATTCATTCGTACGATCCATTCTAATCCATTCGTACGATCCATTCTAATTCATTCGTACGATCCATTCTAATCCATTCGTACGATCCATTCTAATTCATTCGCACGATCCATTCTAATTCATTCGTATGATCCATTCTAATTCATTCGTATGATCCATTCTAATTCATTCCTACGATCTATTCTAATTCATTCTCACGAATGTAACCTTTCTAATTCATTTGTATGATCCATTCCAATTCATTCGTACAATCCATTCTAATTCACAGTGAGGGTTATCTCCCTTGCCACTTTGGCGACCTCGCCGGTGAATCCACTGAGGGAGCTCGTCGAGGAAGACAGGTCGGCGAGTCTTAACCCCATTCGCAGGTAGGCCGACAGAAAAAGGATGTCCACGGCGCTCCCCGAATCAACCAGAGCTCGCCTCACCTCGATGTTAGCCATCATCAGGCGTATGACGAGGGGGTCATTGTGGGGTGTAACGACTCCAGTCATGTCATCTTCCGAAAACCAGAGAAAATCGCGAGCTTCCACCCTTGGTGCTTGAAGTAAAGTAGGAGTTAGCGAGACGGAAAATACCTTCTGTGCCCGCTCCATCTCCCTGACTCGTCGGCGGGCTTCATTACTGGATCTCGGGCCGCTCAGCCGCCCGCTAATGGTATGGCAGATCGCCGGTCCCCCCGGGGGAGGCGGAGGCAGGGCGGGTTCAGCGGGCCCCGGGCGATCTCCCTCCCGAGGAGTCCGTGCCGGAACCACCTCGAACCTCCTTGGAGGCAAAATAAACTGATTCAAGTGGCCCTGGGTGACCAAATCCTCGAGGTGGTTCTTGAGAGCCCGGCATCTGTTAGTGTGATGCCCAAGGCTTCGATGAAAAGCGCACCGCCGCGAGTTGTCGGTAGAGCCAGGCTCTCCGACCTACAGGGGTGCGGGTACTGGAAGAAAGGTTCATTTCGAATCTGATGGAAGATTTGTCCTGGCGAGTGGGTTAGCACGGTGATGTCCCGCTCCCCGGGTCCTGGAGGCAGGCGCCAGTTCGCCGGCCTTCCAGCGACAGCCGCGGGGGCTTCAGCGGGCTGTTCAGCAGGAGCAGCGGGCGGTCCGGGCAAAGGCACCGCCAGGGGCACCTCCCTTCTCTCCACGGCCTTAACGACAAGCGGTCGCGGGGCCGGAGGAGGTCGCTGCTCGACTGCCTTTCCCTTCCGGTCTAGCACAGCATCTTCGAGCTTGATGTATTGCTGGACCAGGGCAAATAGTTCGACCATCGTGCGAGGGTCCTTGATCACTAGAGCGTCATGAAGCTTGCAACCCTCGGGGAGGGCGCTTCTGAAAGCACTCACCACGGTATGATCTTGGCCCGCCGCGTCTTCCAGAGCGAGGTAGGCGCTTCGGAATCGCGTTGCGAAGCACCGGAGCGTCTCGCGGGCTCCCATGGTTAAGGTAAACAGAGACTCGATTCTCTTCGGGGGCTGCCTATTGCAGCGATACTGCTCCAGGAATAGCCTAGAGAGAGTTGGAAAGTCGGGGATCATGCCGGGCGGCAACTTGTGGAACCAGTTCAATGCCGAGCCGGTCAAGCTGCTCGGGAATGCTCGGCACAAGACGTGGTCTTGGTCCCGGAAAAACAGGAGCTTTCTGTAAGCCAAGAGATGGTCAACGGGATCCTGCGACCCGTCGAACAATACAAACTTCGGGGGGGTCCAGTGGTGCGGAAAACCCCCTTGGTGGACCTCGCTGGTGAAAGGCGAGCTACCTCCGTGGGCGGCGAGATCTTCCAGTAAATCCACTGGCGCACTAGATCGCTGCCAGTGCCCGGGGAGGACTCCCAGAGGCGGCTGCGCAGGTCCCAGGCGGTCTCGCACGCTCCCTTGTAGCGAGGTCGGTCCCACCCCGCGGCGACCCTCGGGGGCAACCGCTCGGCGACCTCCTTGCCGTCCACCCGCGGATTCCTTCAACGCGTCAGTTGGTCTGTGGGAGGCCATTGCCTCGCGAGCTTCGGAAGGTATTTCCACCGCGGGCTCTTTCCCTCGTCGCCGATGGCGCGGGTCACGATCCCGCTCTAGAGACCTTTCCTCCGATCCGTCAGAATCAATGCTCCGGCTACGGCGGCAAGGGATGGTCGTGCGCGAGGTCGCCTGGTTGCTAGATCGCTGGGTGACTAGCTTCTGCAACCTCGTGAGCGGGGTTTCCGGCACCCCTCGCACAGCCGCTCTCCCGACTGGGGGTTCCGGATGGGAAACCTGCCGTGCCGGAGCGATCATGGGCGGGCGTGACGTTGACGCCGGTGGTCGCACTGGAGACACCGTCTTCGCCGGCCCAGATCGTTGGCTGGCCGTCGGAGCCTGACACAATCGTGTCAGCTCCTCCATCATCGCCCGCTGGGTGGCCAACATCTCCAACAAGAGTTGGTCACTGAGCGGGACCTGGGGCTGAGGGGTCTCGACCGGAGGCTCGCTGCGTGCAGATCTGGCAAGAGTCCTCGGTCGCCTGCGTCCCCTTGTCGCCGGAGCCATCCTTGAGGTTACGAGAGCGAACGGCGCTCAACCGCGTGGCCGTGGGCGTTCTCGCAGGAACCAGTCGAAGATCCTACAGACGGCGCCAAATGTTCGAGGGATTTTCGCTGGTCCGTGGGGGCTGCCTGCAAGACAAAGAAAAGAGAACGTGAGAGCGGCTGGCTCCCTTAGGAGCGCAGACCCTCCGACGCTCAAGTCAGTCACGGTGGCACAACGGCGAGCTACGGTATACCAAAGTGGTAGGGAAAAGGAATTCGAACCTGTACTATGGAGCCTGGGGGTGAGCATTTATAGCAATCGGCGGCCTACCGAGGCCCGACACGTGGAGATTCTTCCGGCGCCTTCTAGACCCCCCACGTTCTGGCTCGCGTGGGTCTGACAGTCCTTGGTACTCGCGCCCTGATATTCTGTCGTCAAGCTTGCCAGACGGTTTGAGTGGGAGAGGGAATCTTTCTTATCGCGGCCAGGTGGCAATTCTGGAATGTTCAAGTCCGGGCGGTCTCAGGGAGGAAGCAAAGGCTAGCTCGCCCGGCACTGCTCCATCCTTTCGCCCATATTTATCAAGAGTCGGACCTCGCGGGAGCAACCTCTTCGATAAACAGGGGTCGGGGCGAGCTCCGGAGCGAGCTAAGCAAGCTCCTGAGCGAGCTTTGCGAACTCCTGAGAGAGCTTAGGCGAGCTCCTGAGAGAGTTTAGGCGAGCTCCTGAACGAGCTTAGGCGGGCTCCTGGGCGACTTCCTCACCCCTCGGAGTCCTAGGGTCTATGAGATCCACAAGCAAGGGCGAACTTGGGCGAGCTCCTGCGCGATCTTGGGCGAGCTCCTACATGAGCTAGGGGTGAGCTCCTGCATGAGCTAGGGGCGTTTGCGATGCCGGTGTCTCTGTTATGCATGACGGTCTAACTCCCGCTACCGCTGCAAGCGAGTTCTAGCGCGGGCTGGGCGAGCTCTTGGGCGAGCTTAGGCGAGCTCCGGGGCGAGCTCGGTGAGCTCCCGAGCGAGCTTAGGCTGGCTTCTGGGCGAGCTCAGGCGAGCTCCAGCGAGCTTAGGCGAGCTTCTACGAGTGCCCTTGGCCTAGGCCCCTTCAGCCCAACGTGGATCTCGCTCCACTGTCAAGATGATTTTAGTGAGCACGGGGGCGGGAACTCCTGCGGGGCCTGGGAGGGGCGAGCTGCACTCAGATACAAGGTGTCCATCCAGCTCCCTGTGGGGGCGAGCTCCTTGCGGGCTGGGGGCGAGCTGCACTCAGATACAAGGTGTCCATCTAGCTCCCTGTGGGGGCGAGCTCCTTGCGGGCTGGGGGCGAGCTGCACTCAGATACAAGGTGTCCATCCAGCTTCCTGTGGGGGCGAGCTCCTTGCGGGCTGGGGGCGAGCTGCACTCAGATACAAGGTGTCCATCCAGCTTCCTGTGGGGGCGAGCTTCTTGCGGACTGGAAAGGGGGCACGCTCGGCTTCCGAGGGTTTTAACTCCTGGACGGGCTCCCTCGAGAACTCTATCTCAGGTGTGTTTGCAATGCTATCCAAGATAGGTGGTTTCTGATTACCCCCAACACGATCCATTCTAACTCATTTGGACGATCTATTCTAATTCATTTGCACGATCCATTCTAATTCATTCGTACGATCCATTCTAATTCATTCGCACGATCCATTCTAATTCATTCGTACGATCTATTCTAATTCATTCGTACGAATGTAACCATTCTAATTCCTTCGTACGATCCATTCTAATTCATTCCTACGATCCATTCTAATTCATTCGCACGAATGTATCCATTCTAATTCATTTGCACGATCCATTCTAATTCATTCCTACGATCCATTCTAATTCATTCGCACGAATGTATCCATTCTAATTCATTTGCACGATCCATTCTAATTCATTCGCATGAATGTATATATCCATTCTAATTCATTCGTACGATCCATTCTAATTCATTCGTATGATCAATTCTAATTCGTTCGCACGATCCATTCTAATTCATTCGTACGATCCATTCTAATTCATTCGCACGAATGTAACCATTCGTATGATCCATTCTAATTCATTCGTATGAATGTATCCTTTCTAATTCATTTGTACGATCCATTCTAATTCATTTGTACGATCCATTCTAATTCATTCGCATGATCCATTCTAATCCATTCGTACGATCGATTCTAATTCATTCATAAAATCCATTCTAATTCATTCGCTCGAATGTATCCATTCTAATTCATTCGCTCGAATGTATCCATTTTAATTCATTCGTACGATCCATTCTAATTCAATCGTACGATCGAACGAATGAATTAGAATGGATGCATTCGAGCGAATGAATTAGAATAGATCGTAGGAATGAATTAGAATGGATCATACGAATGAATTAGAATGGATCGTGTGAATAAATTAGAATGGATTGTACGAATGAATTAGAATGGATACATTCATGCGAATGAATTAGAATGGATCGGACAAATGAATTAGAATGGATCGTACGATCCATTCTAATTCATTTGTATGATCCATTCTAATTCATTCGTACGATCCATTCTAATCCATTCGTACGATCCATTCTAATCCATTCGTACGATCCATTCTAATCCATTTGCACGAATATACGATCCATTCTAATTTATTCACAAGAATGTATCCATTCTAATTCATTCACACAATCCAATCTAATTCAAACGTACGATCCATTCTAATTCATTCGTACGATCCATTCGTACGATCCATTCTAATTCATTCGCACGATCCATTCTAATTCATTCGTGAGAATGGATTAGAATGAATCGTACGAATGGATTAGAATGGATCGTATGAATGAATTAGAATGGATCGTACGAATGAGTTAGAATGGATCCACCGAATTGTATTAGAATGGATCATACGAATGAATTAGAATGGATCGTACGAATGAATTAGAATGGATTGTGTGAATGAATTAGAATAGATCGTAGGAATGAATTAGAATGGATCATACGAATGAATTAGAATGGATCATACGAATGAATTAGAATAGATCGTACGAATGAACTAGAATGGATACATTCGTGCGAATGAATTAGAATGGATCATATGAAAGAATTAGAATGGATCGTGCGAATGAATTAGAAGGGATCGTACGAATGAATTAGAATGGATATATTCGTGCGAATGAATTAGAATGGATCGTACGAATGGATTAGAATGGATCGGACGAATGAATTAGAATGGATACATTCGAGCGAATGAATTAGAATAGATCGTAGGAATGAATTAGAATAGATCATACGAATGAATTAGAACGGATCGTGCGAATGAATTAGAATGGATTGCACGAATGAATTAGAATGGATACATTCGTGCGAATGAATTAGAATGGATCGGATGAATGAATTAGAATGGATCGTATGATTCATTCTAATTCATTCGTACGATCCATTCTAATGCATTCGTACGATTCATTCTAATTCATTCGCACGATCCATTCTAATTCATTCGTACGATTCATTCTAATTCATTCGCACGATCCATTCTAATCCATTCGTACGATCCATTCTAATCCATTCGTACGATCCATTCTAATCCATTCGTACGATCCATTCTAATTCATTCCTATGTATCCATTCTAATTCATTCGTACGATCCATTCTAATTCTTTCATACAATCCATTCTAATTCATTCGCACGATCCATTCTAATTCATTCATATGATCCATGCTAATTCATTCCTATGATCTATTCTAATTTATTCGCTCGAATGTATCCATTCTAATTCATTCGTACGATCCATTCTAATTCATTCGTACGATCCATTCTAATTCATTCTCACGAATGTAACCTTTCTAATTCATTTGTATGATCCATTCTAATTCATTCGTATAATTCATTCTAATTCATTTCTACGATCCATTCTAATTCATTCGTACGATCTAGTTCTAATCCATTCGTACGATCCATTCAAATTCGCACAAATGTATCCATTTTAATTCATTCGTACGATCCATTCTAATTCATTCGTACGATCCATTCTAATCCATTCGTACGATCTATTCTAATTCATTCGTACAAATGTATCCTTTCTAATTCATTTGTATGATCCATTCGTACGATCCATTCTAATTCATTCGTACGATCTATTCTAATTCATTCGTATGATCCATTCTAATTCATTCGTACGATCCATTCTAATTCATTCGTACAATCCATTCAAATTCATTCATACGATGCAATCTAATTCATTCGCACGAATATATCCATTCTAATTCATTCGTACGATCGTTTCTAATTCATTCACACGATCAATTCTAATCCATTCGTACGATCCATTCTAATTCATTCGCACGAATGTAACCATTCTAATTCATTCGTACGATCCATTCTAATTCATTCCTACTATCCATTCTAATTCATTCGCACGAATGTATCCGTTCTAATTCATTTGCACGATCCATTCTAATTCATTCCTATGATCCATTCTAATTCATTCGTACGATGCAATCTAATTCATTCGCACAAATGTATCCATTCTAATTCATTCGCACGATCCATTCTAATTCATTCGTACGATCCATTCTAATTCATTCGCTCGAATGTATCCATTCTAATTCATTCGTACGATCCATTCTAATTCATTCGTATGATCCATTCTAATTCATTCATACGATCCATTCTAATTCATTCGTATGATCCATTCTAATTCATTCCTACGATCTATTCTAATTCATTCTCACGAATGTAACCTTTCTAATTCATTTGTATGATCCATTCCAATTCATTCGTACGATCCATTCTAATCCATTCGTACGATCCATTCTAATCCTTTCGTACGATCCATTCTAATTCATTCTCATAAATGTAACCTTTCTAATTCATTTGTACGATCCATTCTAACTCATTCGTATGATCCATTCTAATTCATTCGTACGATCCATTCTAATTCATTCGTATGATCCATTCTAAGTCATTCGCACAAATGTATCCATTCTAATTCATTCATACGATCCATTCTAATTCATTCGCACGATCCATTATAATTCATTCGTACGATCCATTCTAATTCATTCGTACGATCCATTCTAATTCATTCGCACAAATGTATCCATTCTAATTCATTCGTACAATCCATTCTAATTCATTCGTACGATCCATTCTAATTCATTCGTACGATCCATTCTAATTCATTCGCACGATCCATTCTAATTCATTCGTACGATCCATTCTAATTCATTCGCACGAATGTATCCATTCTAATGCATTCGTACAATCCATTCTAATTCATTCGTACGATCCATTCTAATCCATTCGTACGATCCATTCTAATTCATTCGTACGATCCATTCTAATTCATTCTTACAAATGTAACCTTTCTAATTCATTTGTACGATCCATTCAAATTCATTCGTACGATCCATTCTAATCCATTCGTACGATCCATTCTAATCCATTCGTACGATCCATTCTAATTCATTCGCACGAATGTAACCATTCTAATTCATTCGTACGATCCATTCTAATTCATTCCTATGATCCATTCTAATTCATTCACACGAATGTATCCATTCTAATTCATTTGCACGATCCATTCTAATTCATTCCTATGATCCATTCTAATTCATTCGTACGATCCATTCTAATTTATTCGCTCGAATATATCCATTCTAATCCATTCGTACGATCCATTCTAATCCATTCGTACGATCCATTCTAATTCATTCGTATGATCCTTTCTAATTTATTTGCACGAATATACGAATGAATCGTACAAATGAATTAGAAAGGTTACATTTGTGAGAATGAATTTGAATGGATCGTACGAATGAATTAGAATGGTTATATTCGTGCGAATGAATTAGAATGAATCGAACGAATGGATTAGAATGGATCGTACGAGTGAATTAGAATGGATCGTACGAATGAATTAGAATGGATACATTCGAGCGAATGAATTAGAATGGATCGTACGAATGAATTACAATGGATCCATTCATGCGAATGAATTAGAATAGATCGTAGGAATGAATTAGAATGGATTGTACGAATAAATTAGAATGGTTACATTCGTGCGAATGAATTAGAATGGATCGTACGAATGGATTAGAATGGATCGTACGAATAGATTAAAATGGATCGTACGAATGAATTAGAATGGATCATACAAATGAATTAGAAAGGTTACATTTGTGAGAATGAATTAGAATGGATTGTACGAATGATTTAGAATGGATAGTACGAATGGACTAGAATGGATCGTACGAATGGATTAGAATGGATCGTACGAATGGATTAGAATGGATCATACAAATGAATTAGAAAGGTTACATTTGTGAGAATGAATTAGAATGGATCATACGAATGAATTAGAATAGATCATGCGAATTAATTTGAATGGATCGTACGAATGAATTAAAATGGATCGTAGGAATGAATTAGAATGGATCGTACGAATGAATTAGAATGGTTACATTTGTGAGAATGAATTAGAATGGATCGTACGAATGAATTAGAATGGATCCATTCTAATTCATTCGTACGATCCATTCTAATTCATTCTAATTCATTCTTACGATCCATTCTAATTCATTCCTACGATCCATTCTAATTCATTCGCATGATCCATTCGTATGATCCATTCTAATCCATTCATACGATCCATTCTAATTCGTTCGTACGATCCATTCTAATTCGTTCGTACGATCCATTCTAATTCATTCGCACGATCCATTCTAATTCATTTGTACGATCCATTTTAATTCATTCGCATGATACATTCTAATTCATTCGTACAATGCGTTCTAATTCATTCGCTCGAATGTATCCATTCTAATTCATTCGCACGAATGAATTAGAATGGATCGGACGAATGAATTAGAATGGATCGTACGATTCATTCCAATTCATTCGTACGATCCATTCTAATGCATTCGTACGATTCATTCTAATTCATTCGCACGATCCATTATAATTCATTCGTACGATCCATTCTTATTCATTCATACGATCCATTCTAATTCATTCGCACAATCCATTCTAATTCATTCATATGATCCATTCTAATTCATTCGTATGATCCATTCTAACTCATTTTAGAATGGATCGTACGAACAAATTAGAATGGATCGTATGAACAAATTAGAATGGATCGTACGAATGAATTAGAATGGATCGTACGGATGAATTAGAATAGATCGTACGAATGGATTAGAATGGATCATACGAATGGATTAGAATGGATCGTACGAATGGATTAGAATGGATCGTACGAATGAATTAGAATGGATCATACAAATGAATTAGAAAGGTTACATTCGTGAGAATGAATTAGAATGGATCGTACGAATGAATTAGAATGGATCATGCGAATGAATCTGAATGGATCGTACGAATAAATTAGAATCGATCGAACGAATGAATTAGAATGGAGACATTCGAGCGAATGAATTAGAATAGATCGTAGGAATGAATTAGAATGGATCTTACGAATGAATTAGAATGGATCGTGCGAATGAATTAGAATGGATTGTACGAATGAATTAGAATGAATACATTCGTGCGAATGAATTAGAATGGATCGGACGAATGAATTAGAATGGATCATATGAATGAATTAGAAGGGATCGTGCGAATGAATTAGAATGAATCGTACGAATGCATTAGAATGGATACATTCGTGCGAATGAATTAGAATGGATCGTACGAATGAATTAGAATGGATCGTACGAATGAATTAGAATGGATACATTCGAGGGAATGAATTAGAATGGATCGTACGAATGAATTAGAATGGATCATAGGAATGAATTAGAATGGATCGTGCAAATGAATTAGAATGGATATATTCATGCGAATGAATTAGAATGTATCGTAGGAATTAATTAGAATGGATCGTACGAATGAATTAGAATGGTTACATTCGTGCGAATGAATTAGAATGGATCGTACGAATGAATTAGAATGCATCGTACAAATGAATTAGAAAGGTTACATTTGTAAGAATGAATTAGAATGGATCGTACGAATGGATTAGAATGGATCGTACGAATGGATTAGAATGGATCGTATGAATGAATTAGAATGGATCATACAAATGAATTAGAAAGATTACATTCGTGAGAATGAATTAGAATGGATCGTATGAATGAATTAGAATGGATCATGCGAACGAATTTGAATGGATCGTATGAATGAATTAGAATGGATCGAACGAATAAATTAGAATGGATACATTCGAGCGAATGAATTAGAATAGATCGTAGGAATGAATTAGAATGGATCATACGAATGAATTAGAATGGATCATGCGATTGAATTAGATTAGATTGTACGAATGAATTAGAATGGATACATTCGTGCGAATGAATTAGAATCGATTTGACGAATGAATTAGAATGGATCGTACGAATGAATTAGAATGGGTCGTGCAAATGAATTAGAATGAATCGTAGGAATGCATTAGAATGGATACATTCGTGCGAATGAATTAGAATGGATCGTACGAATGAATTAGAATGGATACATTCGAGCGAATGAATTAGAATGGATCGTACGAATGAATTAGAATGGATCATAGGAATGAATTAGAATGGATCGTGCAAATGAATTAGAATGGATACATTCATGCGATTGAATTAGAATGTATCGTAGGAATTAATTAGAATGGATCGTACGAATGAATTAGAATGGTTACATTCGTGCGAATGAATTAGAATGGATCGTACGAATGAATTAGAATGCATCGTACAAATGAATTAGAAAGGTTACATTTGTGAGAATGAATTAGAATGGATCGTACGAATGGATTAGAATGGATCGTACGAATGGATTAGAATGGATCGTACAAATGGATTAGAATGGATCGTACGAATGAATTAGAATGGATCATACAAATGAATTAGAAAGATTACATTCGTGAGAATGAATTAGAATGGATCGTATGAATGAATTAGAATGGATCATGCGAATGAATTTGAATGGATCGTATGAATGAATTAGAATGGATCGAACGAATAAATTAGAATGGATACATTCGAGCGAATGAATTAGAATAGATCGTAGGAATGAATTAGAATGGATCACACGAATGAATTAGAATGGATCATGCGATTGAATTAGAATGGATTGTACGAATGAATTAGAATGGATACATTCGTGCGAATGAGTTAGAATCGATTTGACGAATGAATTAGAATAGATCGTACGAATGAATTAGAATGGGTCATGCAAATGAATTAGAATGAATTGTACGAATGTATTAGAATGGATACATTCGTGCGAATGAATTAGAATGGATCGTACGAATGAATTAGAATGGATCGTGCGAATGAATTAGAATGGATCGTATGATTGATTTAGAATGGATCGTGCGAATGAATTAGAATGGATCGTACGAATGAATTAGAATGGATACATTTGTGCGAATGAATTAGAATGGATTGTACGAATAAATTAGAATGGATCGTACGAATGAATTAGAATGGATACATTTGTACGAATGAATTAGAATGGATCGTGCGAACGAATTAGAATGGATCGTACGAATGAATTAGAATGGATCGTACGAATGAATTAGAATGGATCTTGCGATTGAATTAGAATAGATCGTACGAATGAATTAGAATGGATACATTCGTGCGAATGAACTAGAATGGATACATACATTCATGCGAATGAATTAGAATGGATCGTAAGAATGAGTTAGAATGGATCGTATGAATGAATTAGAATGGATTGCATGAATGAATTAGAATGGATCATACGAATGAATTTGAATGGATCGTATGAATGAATTAGAATGGATACATTCATGCAAATGACTTAGAATGGATCGTACGAATGAATTAGAATGGATCATACGAATGAATTAGAATGGATCGTGTGAACGAATTAGAATGGATCGTGCGAATGAATTAGAATGGATATATTCGTACAAATGAATTAGAATGGATCGTGCGAATGAATTAGAATGGATCGTACGAATGAATTAGAATGGATACATTTGTGCGAATGAATTAGAATGGATCATATGAATGAATTAGAATGAATCATACGAATGAATTAGAATGGATCATACGAATGAATTAGAATACATCATGTGAATGAATTAGAATGGATCGTACGTTTGAATTAGATTGGATTGTGCGAATGAATTAGAATGGATACATTCGTGCGAATGAATTAGAATAGATCGTATGAAAGAATTAGAATAGATGGTACGAATGACTTAGAATGGATACATTTGTATGAATGAATTAGAATGGATTGTACGAATGAATTAGAATGGATCGTATGAATGAATTAGAATGGATAGTGCGAATGAATTAGAATGGATCGTACGAATGAATTAGAATGGATCGTACGAATGAATTAGAATAGATCGTACGAATGAATTAGAATGGATTGTGTGAATGAATCCATTCTAATTCATTCGCACGAATGTATCCATTCTAATTCATTTGCATGAATGTATCCATTCTAATTTATTCGTACGAATGAATTAGAATGGATCGTACGAACGAATTAAAATGGATCGTACGAATGAATTAGAATGGATACATTCATGCGAATGAATTAGAATAGATCGTACGAATGAATTAGAATAGATTGTACGAATGAATTAGTTCGTACGAATGAATTAGAATGGATCATACGAATGAATCGTACGATCCGTTCTAATTCATTCCTACGATCTATTCTAATCCATTCGCACGAATGTATCCATTCTAATTCATTTGCACAAACCATTCTAATTCATTCGCACAAATGTATCCATTCTAATTCATTCGTAAGATCCATTCTAATTCATTCGTATGATCTATTCTAATTCATTCGCTCGAATGTATCCATTCTAACCATTCTAATTCATTCGTATGATCCATTCTAATTCATTCATACGATCCATTCTAATTCATTCGCATGAATATATCTATTCTAATTCATTCGTATGATCCATTCTTATTCATTCGTACGATCCATTCTAATTCATTCGCATGATCCGTTCTAATTCATACGATCCATTCTAATTCATTCGCACAATCCATTCTAATTTATTCGTACGATCCATTCTAATTCATTTGTATGATCCATTATAACACATTTTAGAATGGATCGTACGAACGAATTAGAATGGATTGTATGAACAAATTAGAATGGATCGTACGAATGAATTAGAATGGATACATTCGAGCGAATGAATTAGAATGGATCGTACAAATGAATTAGAATGGATCGTACAAATGGATTAGAATGGATCGTACGAATGAATTAGAGTTGATCGAACGAATGAATTAGAATGGATACATTCGAGCGAATGAATTAGAATAGATCGTAGGAATGAATTAGAATGGATCGTGCGAATGAATTAGAAAGGATCGTACGAATAAATTAGAATGGATTGTACGAATGAATTAGAATGGATACATTCGTGCGAATGAATTAGAATGGATCGGACGAATGAATTAGAATGGATCGTACGATTCATTCTAATTCATTCGTACGATCCATTCTAATGCATTCGTACGATTCATTCTAATTCATTCACACGATCCATTCTAATTCATTTGTGTGATCCATTCTAAGTTATTTGCACGAATATACGATCTATTCTAATTTATTCACAAGAATGTATCCATTCTAATTCATTCGTACGATCCATTCTAATTTATTCGTACAAATGTATCCATTCTAATTCATTCGTACGATCCATTCTAATTCATTCGTACGATCCATTCTAATTCATTCGCATGAATGTATCCATTCTAATTCATTCGTACAATCCATTCTAATTCATTCGCACGATCCATTCTAATTCATTTGTATGATCCATTCTAATTCATTCCTACGATCTATTCTAATTCATTCGCTCGAATGTATCCATTCTAAATCATTCGTTCGATCCATTCTAATTCATTCATACGATCCATTCAAATTCATTTGCATGATCCATTCTAATTCATTCGTACGATCCATTCTAATTCATTCTCACGAATGTAACCTTTCTAATTCATTTGTATGATCCATTCTAATTCATTCCTATGATCCATTCTAATTCATTTGTACGATCCATTCTAATTGATTCGCTCGAATGTATCCATTCTAATTCATTCGTACGATCCATTCTAACTCGTTCATACGATCCATTCTAATTCGTTCGTACGATCCATTCTAATTCATTCATACGATCTATTCTAATTCATTCGTATGATCCATTCTATATCATTCGCACGAATGTATCTATTCTAATTCATTTGTACGATCCATTCTAATTCATTCGCACTATCCATTCTAATTCATTCGCACGATCCATTCTAACTCATTCGTACGATCCATTCTAATTCATTTGCACGATCCATTCTAATTCATTCGTACGATCCATTCTAATCCATTCGTACGATCCATTCTAATTCATTCGCACGAATGTAACCATTCTAATTCATTCGTACGATCCATTCTAATTCATTCCTACGATCCATTCTAATTCATTCGCACGAATGTATCCATTCTAATTCATTTGCACGATCCATTCTAATTCATTCCTATGATCCATTCTAATTCATTCGCACGATCAATTCTAATTTATTCGTACGATCCGTTCTAATTTATTCATACAATCCATTCTAATTCATTCATACAATCCATTCTAATTTATTCGTACAAATGTATCCATTCTAATTCATTCGTACGATCCATTCTAATTAATTCGTACGATCCAGTCTAATCCATTCGTACGATCCATTCTAATTCATTTTCACAAATATAACCTTTCTAATTCATTTGTACGATCCATTCTAAATCATTCGCACGATCCATTCTAATCCATTCGTACGATCCATTCTAATCCATGCGTACGATCCATTCTAATTCATTCGCACGAATGTAACCATTCTAATTCATTCGTACGATCCATTCTAATTCATTCCTACGATCCATTCTAATTTATTCGCACGAATGTATCTATTCTAATTCATTTGCACGATCCATTCTAATTCATTCCTATGATCCATTCTAATTCATTCGTACGATCCATTCTAATTCATTCACTTGAATGTATCCATAAAAATTCATTCGTACGATCCATTTTAATCCATTCGTACGATCCATTCTAATTCATTCGTACAATGCGTTCTAATCCATTCATACGAACCATTCTAATTCATTCGTACGATCCATTCTAATTCATTCGTACGATCCATTCTAATTTATTCGTATGATCCATTCTAATTCATTCCTATGTCTAATTCATTCTTTCGATCCATTCAAATTCATTCGTACGATGCATTCTAATCCATTCGTACGATCCATTCTAATTCATTCGTACGATCCATTCTAATTCATTCTCACAAATGTAACCTTTCTAATTCATTTGTACGATCCATTCTAATTCATTCGTACGATCCATTCTAATCCATTCCTACGATCCATTCTAATCCATTCGTACGATCCATTCTAATTCATTCGCACAAATGTAACCATTCTAATTCATTTGTACGATCCATTCTAATTCTTTCCTACGATCCATTCTAATTCCTTCGCACGAATGTATCCATTCTAATTCATTTGAACGATCCATTCTAATTCATTCCTATGATCCATTCTAATTCATTCGTACGATCCATTCTAATTCATTCGCTCGAATGTATCCATTCTAAGTCATTCGTATGATCCATTCTAATTCGTTCGTACGATCTATTTTAATTCGTTCGTACGATCCATTCTAATTCATTCGCACGATCCATTCTAATTCATTCACACGAATGTAACCTTTCTAATTCATTTCTATGATCCATTCTAATTCATTCGTACGATCCATTCTAATCCATTCGTACGATCCATTCTCAACCATTCGTATGATCCATTCTAATCCATTCGTACGATCCATTCTAATTCATTCGTACGATCCATTCTAATCCATTCTAATTCATTCGTACGATCCATTCTAATTCATTCCTATGATCCATTCTAATTCATTCGTACGATCGATTCTAATTCATTCGTATGATCCATTCTAATTCTTTCATATGATCCATTTTAATTCATTCGCTCGAATGTATCCATTCTAATTCATTCATACGATCCATTCTAACTCATTCATACGATCCATTCTAATTCATTCGCATGAATGTATGTATCCATTTTAGTTCATTCGCACGATCCATTCTAATTCATACGTACAATCTATTCTAATTCATACGTACAATCCATTCTAATTCATTCGCACGAATGTATCCATTCTAATTCATTCGTACGATCCATTCTAATTCAATCGTACAATGCGTTCTAATCCATTCGTACGATCTATTCTAATCCATTCGTACGATCCATTCTAATTCATTCGCACGAATGTAACCATTCTAATCCATTCATATGATCTATTCTAATTCATTCGTTCGATCCATTCTAATTCATTCATATGATCCATTCTAATTCATTCGTATGATCCATTCTAATTCATTTGCATGAATGTATCCATTCTAATTTATTCGTACGTTCCAGCCTAATTCATTCGTACGATCCATTCTAATTCATTCGCACGAATGTATCCATTCTAATTCTTTCGTACGATCCATTCTAATTTATTCGTATGATCCATTCTAATGCATTCGCACGATCCATTCAAATTCAATCGCACGATCCATTTTAATTCATTCGCACAATCCATTCTAATTCATTCGCTCGAATGTATCCATTCTAATTCATTCGCACGATCCATTCTAATTCATTCGTACGATCCATTCTAATTCATTCTTATGATCAATTCTAATTCATTCGCACGATCCATTCTAATTCATTTGTACGATCTATTCTAATTCATTCGTATGATCCATACTAATTCATTCGCACGAATGTATCCATTCTAATTCATTCCTACGATCCATTCTAATTCATTCGTACGATCCATTCTAATTCATTCGCTCGAATGTATCCATTCTAATTCATTCGTACGATCCATTCTAATTCATTCGTACGATCCATTCTAATTCATTCGTACGATCCATTCTAATCCATTCGTACGATCCATTATAATTTATTCGTACGATCCATTCTAATTCATTCTCACAAATGTAACCTTTCTAATTTATTTGTACGATTCATTCTAATTCATTCGTACGATCCATTCTAATCCATTCGTACGATCCATTCTAATCCATTCGTACGATCCATTCTAATTCATTCGCAAGAATGTAACCATTCTAATTCATTCGTATGATCCATTCTAATTCATTCATACGATCCATTCTAACTCATTTTCACAAATGTAACCTTTCTAATTCATTTGTACGATCTATTCTAATTCATTCGTATGATCTATTCTAATTCATTCGCTCGAATGTATCCATTCTAATTCATTTGTACGATCCATTCTAATTCATTCGCACGAATGTAACCATTCTAATTCATTCCTACGATCCATTCTAATTCATTCATACAATCCATTCTAATTCATTCGCACGAATGTATCCATTCTAATTCATTCGTATGATCCATTCTAATCCATTCGTACTATCCATTCTAATCCATTCGTACGATCCATTCTAATTCATTCATACGATCTATTCTAATTCATTCGAACGAATGTATCCATTCTAATTCATTTGCAAGATCCATTCTAATTTATTCCCATGATCCATTCTAATACATTCGTACGATCCATATTAATTCATTCGCTCGAATGTATCCATTCTAATTCATTCGTACGATCCATTCTAATTTGTTCATACGATCCATTCTAATTCGTTCGTACGATCCATTCTAATTCATTCGCACGAATGTATCCATTCTAATTCATTCGCCCGAATTTATCTATTCTAATTCATTCCTACGAATGAATTAGAATGGATCGTACGAATGGATTAGAATGGATCGTACAAATGGATTAGAATGGATCGTACAAATGAATTAGAATGGATCGTACAAATGAATTAGAAAGGTTACATTTCTGTGCGAATGAATTAGAATGGATCGTACGAATGAATTCGAATGGATCATACGAATGAATTAGAATGGATCGTTTGAATAAATTAGAATGGATCGTACGAATGAATTAAAATGGATACATTTGTGCGAATGAATTAGAATGGATCGTACAAATGAATTAGAATGGATCGAACGAATGAATTAGAATGGATCGTACGAATGAATTAGAATGGATCGTACGAATGAATTAGAATGGATATATTCGTGCGAATGAATTAGAATAGATCGTACGAATGAATTATAATGGATCATACGAATGGATTAGAACGCATTGGACGAATGAATTAGATTGCATCGTACGATCCATTCTAATTCATTCGTAAGATCCATTCTAATTCATTCGCACAAATGTATCCATTCTAATTAATTCGCTCGAATGTATCCATTTTAATTCATTCGTACGATCCATTCTAATTCATTTGTACAATCTAATTCATTCGTACAATCCATTCTAATTCATCGTACGATCTATTTTTATTCATTCGCACGAATGTATCCATTCTAATTCATTCGTACGATCCATTCTAATTCGTTCGTACGATCCATTCTAATTCATTCGTACGAATAAATTAAAATAGATATATTCAAGCAAATGAATTAGAATGGATCGTACGAATGAATTAGAATGGATCGTACGAATGGACTAGAATTTGATCGTACGAATGAATTAGAATGGATCGTACGAATGAATTAGAATGAATCATATTCTAATTCATTCGCACGATCCATTCTAATTCATTCGCATGAATGTATCCATTCTAATTCATTTGCACGATCCATTCTAATTCATTCGTACGATACATTTGTGCGATGAATAAGAATGTATCCATTCTAATTAGAATGGATACATTCGAGCGAATGAATTAGAATGGATACATTCGAGCGAATGAATTAGAATGGATCATACGAATGGATTAGAATGGATCGTACGAATGGATTAGAATGGATCATACGAATGGATTAGAATGGATCGTACGAATGAATTAGAATGGATACATACAAATGAATTAGAAAGGTTACATTCGTGCGAATGAATTAGAATGAATCGTACGAATGAATTAGAATGGATCGTGCGAATGAATTAGAATGAATCGTACGAATGCATTAGAATGGATCATACAAATGAATTAGAATGGATCGTACGAATGAATTAGAATGGATCGGATGAATGAATTAGAATGGATCATACGAATGAATTAGAATGGATCGTACGAATGAATTAGAATTGATCATACGAATGAATTAGAATGGATCGTACGAATGAATTAGAATGGATCGTGCGAATAAATTAGAATGGATCATATGAATAAATTAGAATGGATCGTATGAATGAATTAAAATGGATACATTTGTGCGAATGAATTAGAATGGATCATACGATCTAATTAGAATGGATCGTACGAATAAATTAGAATGGATCGTATGAATGAATTTGGATGGATAGTGCGAATGAATTAGAATGGATCGTACGAATAAATTAGAATGGATTGTACGAATGAATTAGAATAGATCGTGCGAATGAATTATAATGGATCGTACGAAAGAATTAGAATGGATCGTATGAATGAATAATGGATCATATGAATGAATTAGAATCGATCGTGCGAATAAATTAGAATGGATCATACGAATGAATTAGAATGGATCGTGCGAATGAATTAGAATGAATCGTATGAATGAATTAGAATAGATCTTGTGAATAAATTAGAATGGATCATACGAATGAATTAGAATAGATCGTACGAATGAATTAGAATGGATACATTTGTGCGAATGAATTAGAATGGATATATTTGAACGATCCATTCTAATTCATTCATACGATCCATTCTAATCCATTCTAATTCATTCGTACGATCCGTTCTAATTTATTCGCACGATCCATTCTAATTCATTCGTATGATCCTTTCAAATTCATTCGTACGAATGAATAGAATGGATCGTACGAATGAATTAGAATGGATACATTTGTGCGATCCATTCTAATTCATTCTCACAAATGTAACCTTTCTAATTCATTCGTACGATCCATTCTAATCCATTCGTACGATCCATTCGTACGATCCATTCTAATTCATTCGCACGAATGTAACCATTCTAATTCATTCGTACGATCCATTCTAATTCATTCCTACGATCCATTCTAATTCATTCGCACGAATGTATCCATTCTAATTCATTTGCACGATCCATTCTAATTCATTCCTATGATCCATTTTAATCCATTCGTATGATCCATTCTAATCCATTCGAATGAATCGTACGAATGAATTAGAATGGATCGTAGGAATGAATTAGAATGGATCATACGAATGAATTAGAATGGATCGTGCGAATGAATTAGAATGGATCATACGAATGAATTAGAATGGATACATTTGTGCGAATGAATTAGAATGGATCGTACGAATGAATTAGAATGGATCGTACGAATGAATTAGAATGGATCATACGAATGAATTAGAATGCATACATTCATGCGAATGAATTAGAATGGATCGTAGGAATGAATTAGAATGGATCGTATGAATGAATTAGAATGGATAGTGCGAATGAATTAGAATGGATCGTACGAATGAATTAGAATGGATCGTACAAATGGATTAGAATGGATCGTACGAATGGATTAGAATGGATCGTACGAATAAATTAGAATGGATCGTGCGAATGAATTAGAATGGATCGGACGAATGAATTAGAATAGATCGAGCGAATGAATTAGAATGAATAGTACGAATGTATTAGAATGGATCATACAAATGAATTAAAATGGATCGTATAAATGAATTGGAATGGATCGTACGAATGAATTAGAATACATCATGTCAATGAATTAGAATGGATCGTACGTTTGAATTAGATTGGATTGTGCGAATGAATTAGAATGGATACATTCGTGCGAATGAATTAGAATAGATCGTATGAATGAATTTGAATGGATCGTACGAATGAATTAGAATGGATACATTTGCACGAATGAATTAGAATGGATCGTACGAATGAATTAGAATGGATAATACGAATGGATTAGAATGGATCGTACGAATGAATTAGAATGGATCGTACAAATGAATTAGAAAGGTTACATTTGTGAGAATGAATTAGAATGGATCGTACGAATGAATTAGAATGGATCGTACGAATGGATTAGAATGGATCGTACGAATGAATTCGAATGGATCGTACAAATGAATTAAATAGGTTACATTTGTGAGAATGAATTAGAATGGATCGTACGAATGGATTAGAATGGATCGTACGAATGGATTAGAATGGATCATACGAATGGATTAGAATGGATCGTATGAATGGATTAGAATGGATCGTACGAATGAATTAGAATGGATCATACAAATGAATTAGAAAGGTTATATTCGTGAGAATGAATTAGAATGAATCGTACGAATGCATTAGAATGGATACATTCGTACGAATGAATTAGAATGGATCGTACAAATGAATTAGAATGGATCGTACGAATGGATTAGAATGGATCGTACGAATGAAATAGAATGGATCGTACAAATGAATTAGAAAGGTTACATTTGTGAGAATGAATTAGAATGGATCGTACGAATGAATTAGAATAGATCGTACAAATGAATTAGAATGGATCGTACGACCGAATTAGAATTGATCGTATGAACGAATTAGAATGGATCGTACGAATGAATTAGAATGGATCATAGGAATGAATTAGCATGGATCGTGAAAATGAATTAGAATGTACGAATGAATTAGAATGGATACATTCGTGCAAATGAATTAGAATAGATCGTACGAATGAATTATAATGGATCGTACGAATGGATTAAAACGCATTGTACGAATGAATAAGATTGCATCGTACGATCTATTCAAATTCATTCGTACGATCCATTCTAATTCATTCGCACAAATGTATCCATTCTAATTCATTCGCTCGAATGTATCCATTTTAATTCATTCGTATGATCCATTCTAATGCATTCGTATGAACTAATTCATTCGTACAATCTATTCTAATTCATTCGTACGATCTAATCTAATTCATTCGCATGAATGTATCCATTCTAATTCATTCATACGATAAATTCTAATTCGTTCATACGATCTATTCTAATTCATTCGTACGAATAAATTAGAATGGATACATTCATGCAAATGAATTAGAATGGATGAATCCATTCTAATTCATTTGCACGAATATACGATCCATTCTAATTCATTCGCACAAATATATCAATTCTAATTCATTCGTACGATCCATTCTAATTCATTCATACGATTTATTCTAATTCATTCGCACGATCCATTCTAATTCATTCCTACGATCTATTCTAATTCATTCGCTCGAATGTATCCATTCTAATTCATTCGTTCGATCCATTCTAATTCATTCGTACGATCCATTCAAATTCATTCGCATGATCTATTCTAATTCATTCGTACGATCCATTCTAATCCATTCGTACGATCCATTCTAATTCATTCGTACGATCCATTCTAATCCATTCGTACGATCCATTCTAATTCATTCGCACGATCCATTCTAATTCATTCGTACGATCCATTCTAATTCATTCGCTCGAATGTATCCATTCTAATTCATTCTAATTCATTCGTATGATACATTCTAATGCATTCGTATGATTCATTCTAATTCATTCGTACGATCCATTCTAATTCATTCGTACGATCTATTCTAATTCATTCTAATTCATTCGTACGATCCATTCTAATTCATTCGTACGATTTATTCTAATTCATTCGCACGATCCATTCTAATTCATTCCTACAATCTATTCTAATTCATTCGCTCGAATGTATCCATTCTAATTCATTCGTTCGATCCATTCTAATTCATTCGTACGATCCATTCAAATTCATTCGCATGATCTATTCTAATTCATTCGTACGATCCATTCTAATCCATTCGTACGATCCATTCTAATTCATTCGTACGATCCATTCTAATCCATTCGTACGATCCATTCTAATTCATTCGCACGATCCATTCTAATTCATTCGTACGATCCATTCTAATTCATTCGCTCGAATGTATCCATTCTAATTCATTCTAATTCATTCGTATGATACATTCTAATGCATTCGTATGATTCATTCTAATTCATTCGTACGATCCATTCTAATTCATTCGTACGATCTAATTCTAATCTATTCGTACGATCCATTCTAATTCGCACAAATGTATCCATTTTAATTCATTCGTACGATCCATTCTAATTTATTCATACGATCCATTCTTATTCATTCGTACGATCCATTCTAATTCATTCGCATGAATATATCCATTCTAATTCATTCGTATGATCTATTCTAATTTATTCGCACGATCTATTCTAATTCATTCGTACGATTCATTCTAATTCATTCGTACGATCCATTCTAATGCATTCGTACGATTCATTCTAATTCATTCGCACGATCCATTCTAATTCATTCGTACGATCCATTCCTATTCATTCATACGATCCATTCTAATTCATTCGTACGATCCATTCTAATTAATTCGTATGATTTATTCTAATTCATTCGTATGATCCATTTTAACTCATTCGGTGGATCCATTCTAATTCATTCGTACGATCCATTCTAATTCATTCGGTGGATCCATTCTAATTCATTCGTACGATCCATTCTAATTCATTCGCACGATCCATTCTAATTCATTCGTACGATCCATTCTAATTCATTCGCACGATCCATTCTAATTCATTCGTACGATCCATTCTAATTCATTCACACGAATGTAACCATTCTAATTCATTCGTACGATTCATTCTAATTCATTCCTACGATCCATTCTAATTTATTCGCACGAATGTATCCATTCTAATTCATTTGCACGATCCATTCTAATTCATTCCTACGATCGATTCTAATTCATTCGCACGATTGTATCCATTCTAATTCATTTGCACGATCCATTCTAATTCATTCGTACGATCGATTCTAATTTATTCGCACGAATGAAACCATTCGTACGATCCATTCTAATTCATTCGTATGAATGTATCCTTTCTGATTCATTTGTACGATCCATTCTAATTCATTCATACGATCCATTCTAATTCATTTGTACGATCCATTCTAATTCATTCGCACGATCCATTCTAATCCATTCGTACGATCCGTTCTAATTCATTCGTACTATCCATTCTAATTCATTCGCTTGAATTTATCCAATCTAATTCATTCGCTCGAATGTATCGATTTTAATTCATTCATACGATCCATTATAATTCATTCGTACGATCGAACGAATGAATTAGAATGGATACATTCCTACGAATGAATTAGAATAGATTATAGGAATGAATTAGAATGGATCATACGAATGAATTAGAATGGATCGTGCGAATGAATTAGAATGGATTGTACGAATGAATTAGAATGGATACATTCATGTGAATGAATTAGAATGGATCGGACGAATGAATTAGAATGGACCGTATGATCCATTCTAATTCATTTGTATGATCCATTCTAATTCATTCGTACGATCCATTCTAATCCATTCGTACGATCCATTCTAATCCATTCGTACGATCCAGTCTAATCCATTTGCACGAATATACGATCCATTCTAATTTATTCGCAAGAATGTATCCATTCTAATTCAATCGCACAATCCAATCTAATTCAAACGTATGATCCATTCTAATTCATTCGTATGATCCATTCGTACGATCCATTCGCACGATCCATTTTAATTCATTCCTATGATCCATTCTAATTCATTCGTACGATCCATTCTAATTCATTCGCTCGAATGTAACTTTTCTAATTCATTCGTACGATCCATTCTAATTCATTCGCTCGAATGTATCCATTCTAATTCATTCGTACGATCCATTCTAATTCATTCGCATGATCCATTCTAATTCATTCGTACGATCCATTCTAATTTATTCGTACGATCCATTCTAATCCATTCGTACGATCCATTCTAATCCATTCGTACGATCCATTCTAATTCATTCGCAGGATACATTCTAATTCATTCATAGGATCCATTCTAATTCATTCACACAATCCATTCAAATTCATTCGCACGATCCATTCTAATTCATTCGTATGATCCATTCTAATTCATTTGCACGATCCATTCTAATTCATTCGCACGAATGTAACCTTTCTAATTCATTCGCACGATCCATTCTAATTCATTCGTTCGATCCATTCTAATTCATTCGTACGTTCCATTCAAATTCATTCGCATGATCCATTCTAATCCATTTGTACGATCCATTCTAATTTATATGCACGAATATACGATCTATTCTAATTCATTCGGACGATCCATTCTAATTCTTTCATATGAGAATGAATTAGAATGGTTACATTTGTGTGAATGAATTAGAATGGATCGTACGAATGAATTAGAATGGATCGTGCGAATGAATTAGAATTGATCATACCAATGAATTAGAATGGATCGTACGATCCATTCTAATTCATTCGCACGATCCGAATTAGAATGGATCGTACGAATGAATTAGAATGGATCGTACGAATGAATTAGAAGGGTTACATTCGTGCGAATGAATTAGAATGGTTACATTCATGCAAATAAATTAGAATGGATCGTACGAATGAATTAGAATTGATCATACGAATGAATTAGAATGGATCGTACGAATGAATTAGATTGCATCGTACGAATGAATTAGAATGGATCGTGCGAATGAATTAGTACGATCCATTCTAATTCATTCGTACGATCCATTCTAATTCATTCGTATGATCCATTCTAATTCATTCGTACGATCCATTCTAATTCATTTGCATGAATGTATCCATTCTAATTCATTCACACGAATGTATCCATTCTAATTCATTCGTACGATCCATTCTAATTCATTCGTACGATCTATTCTAATTCATTCTGACGAATGTAACCTTTCTAATTAATTTGTATGATCCATTCTAATCCATTCGTACGATCCATTCTAATCTATTCGTACGATCCATTCTAATCCATTCGTACGATCCATTCCAATCCATTCGTACGACCCATTCTAATTCATTCGCTCGAATGTATCCATTCTAATTCATTCATACGATCCATTCTAATCCATTCATATGATCCATTCTAAATCATTCGTACGATCCATTCTAATTCATTCGCATGAATATAACCATTCTAATTCATTCATACGATCCATTCTAATTCATTCGTACAATCCATTCTAATTCATTCGTCCGATCCATTCTAATTCATTCGCACGAATGTATCCATTCTAATTCATTCGTACAATCCATTCTAATTCATTCGCACGATCCATTCTAATTCATTCGTATGATCCATTCTACTTCATTCCTACGATCTATTCTAATTCATTCGCTCGAATGTATCCATTCTAATTCATTCGTACAATCCATTCTAATTCATTCGTACGATCCATTCTAATCCATTCATACGATCCATTCTAATTCATTCCTACGATCTATTCTAATTCATTCGCTCGAATGTATCCATTCTAATTCATTCGTACGATCCATTCTAATTCATTCGTATGATCCATTCTAACTCATTCGGTGGATCCATTCTAATTCATTCGTACGATCCATTCTAATTCATTCGCACGATCCATTCTAATTCATTCACAGATGTATTCTAATTTATTCGTATGATCCATTCTAATTCATTCGTATGATTCATTGTAATTCATTCGTACGATCCATTCTAATTCATTCGCACAAATGTATCCATTCTAATTTATTCGTACGATCCATTCTAATTCATTCGCACGATCCATTGTAATTCATTTGTACGAATGTATCCATTCTATTTAATTCGCACGATCCATTCTAATTCATTCGCACGATCCATTCTAATTCATTCGTCCGATCCATTCTAATTCATTCGTACGATCCATTCTAATTCATTCGCACGAATGTATCCATTCTAATTCATTCGTACGATCAATTCTAATTCATTCGCACGATCCATTCTAATTCATTCGTACGATCAATTCTAATTCATTCTCACAAATGTAACCTTTCTAATTCATTTGTATGATCCATTCTAATTCATTCGTATGATCCATTCTAATCTATTCGTACGATCCATTCTAATCTATTCGTACGATCCATTCTAATTCATTCGTACGATCTATTCTAATTCATTCGTATGAACGAATTAGAATGGATCGTACGAATGAATTAGAATGGATCGTACGAATGAATTAGAATGGATTAGAATGGATCATACTTATGAATTAGAATGGTTACATTCGAGTGAATGAATTAGAATGGATCGTACGAATGAATTAGAATGGATCATAGGAATGAATTAGAATGGATCGTGCAAATGAATTAAAATGGATACATTCGTGCGAATGAATTAGAATGGATCGTAGAAATGAATTAGAATGGATCGTATGAATGAATTAGAATGGATCGTACGAATGAATTAGAATGGATCGTACGAATGAATTAAAATGGATCATACTAATCCATTCGAACGATCCATTCTAATTCATTCGCAAGAATGTAACTATTCTAATTCATACGTATGATCCATTCTAATTTATTCGTATAATTTATTCGCACGATCCATTCTAATTCATTCGTACGATCCATTCTAATGCATTCGTACGATTCATTCTAATTCATTCACATGATCCATTCTAATTCAATCGTATGATCCATTCTAATTTATTCATATGATCCATTCAAATTCATTCGCATGATCCATTCTAATTCATTCGTACGATCTATTCTAATTCATTCGTTCGATCCATTCTAATTCATTCGTAAGATCCATTCTAATTCATTCGTACGATCCTTTCTAATTCATTCGCACGATCCATTCTAATTTATCCGTACGATCCATTCTAACTCATTTGGACGATCTATTCTAATTCATTTGCACGATCCATTCTAATTCATTCGTACGATCCATTCTAATTCATTCGCACGATCCATTCTAATTCATTCGTACGATCTATTCTAATTCATTCGTATGAATGTAACCATTCTAATTCCTTCGTACGATCCATTCTAATTCATTCCTACGATCCATTCTAATTCATTCGCACGAATGTATCCATTCTAATTCATTTGCACGATCCATTCTAATTCATTCCTACGATCCATTCTAATTCATTTGCACGAATGTATCCATTCTAATTCATTTGCACGATCCATTCTAATTCATTCGCATGAATGTATATATCCATTCCAATTCATTCGTACGATCCATTCTAATTCATTCGTATGATCAATTCTAATTCATTCGCACGATCCATTCTAATTCATTCCTACGATCCATTCTAATTCATTCGCACGAATGTAACCATTCGTATGATCCATTCTAATTCATTCGTATGAATGTATCCTTTCTAATTCATTTGTACGATCCATTCTAATTCATTTGTACGATCCATTCTAATTCATTCGCACGATCCATTCTAATCCATTCGTACGATCCATTCTAATTCATTCATACAATCCATTCTAATTCATTCGCTCGAATGTATCCATTCTAATTCATTCGCTCGAATGTATCCATTTTAATTCATTCGTACGATCCATTCTAATTCATTCGTACAATCGAACGAATGAATTAGAATGGATGCATTCGAGCGAATGAATTAGAATAGATTGTAGGAATGAATTAGAATGGATCGTACGAATAAATTAGAATAGATCGTGTGAATAAATTAGAATGGATTGTACGAATGAATTAGAATGGATACATTTATGCGAATGAATTAGAATGGATCGGACGAATGAATTAGAATGGATCGGACGATCCAATCTAATTCATTTGTATGATCCATTCTAATTCATTCATACGATCCATTCGTACGATCCATTCTAATTCATTCGCACGATCCATTCTAATTCATTCGTGAGAATGGATTAGAATGGATCGTACGAATGGATTAGAATGGATCGTATGAATGAATTAGAATGGATCGTACGAATGAGTTAGAATGGATCCACCGAATTGTGTTAGAATGAATCATACGAATGAATTAGAATGGATCGTACGAATGAATTAGAATGGATTGTGTGAATGAATTAGAATAGATCGTAGGAATGAATTAGAATGGTTCATACGAATGAATTAGAATGGATCATACGAATGAGTTAGAATGGATCGTACGAATGAACTAGAATGGATACATTCGTGCGAATGAATTAGAATGGATCATATGAAAGAATTAGAATGGATCGTGCGAATGAATTAGAAGGGATCGTACGAAAGAATTAGAATGGATATATTCGTGCGAATGAATTAGAATGGATCGTACGAATGGATTAGAATGGATCGGACGAATGAATTAGAATGGATACATTCGAGCGAATGAATTAGAATAGATCGTAGGAATGAATTAGAATAGATCATACGAATGAATTAGAATGGATCGTGCGAATGAATTAGAATGGATTGCACGAATGAATTAGAATGGATACATTCGTGCGAATGAATTAGAATGGATCGGATGAATGAATTAGAATGGATCGTACGATTCATTCTAATTCATTCGTATGATCCATTCTAATGCATTCGTACGATTCATTCTAATTCATTCGCATGATCCATTCTAATTCATTCGTACGATTCATTCTAATTCATTCGCACGATCCATTCTAATCCATTCGTACGATCCATTCTAATCCATTCGTACGATCCATTCTAATTCATTCCTATGTATCTATTCTAATTCATTCGTACGATCCATTCTAATTCTTTCATACAATACATTCTAATTCATTCGCACGATCCATTCTAATTCATTCATATGATCCATTCTAATTCATTCCTATGATCTATTCTAATTCATTCGCTCGAATGTATCCATTCTAATTCATTCGTACGATCCATTCTAATTCATTCGTACGATCCATTCTAATTCATTCTCACGAATGTAACCTTTCTAATTCATTTGTATGATCCATTCTAATTCATTCGTATAATTCATTCTAATTCATTTCTACGATCCATTCTAATTCATTCGTACGATCTAGTTCTAATCTATTCGTACGATCCACTCTAATTCGCACAAATATATCCATTTTAATTCATTCGTACGATCCATTCTAATTCATTCGTACGATCCATTCTAATTCATTCGTACGATCCATTCTAATCCATTCGTACGATCTATTCTAATTCATTCGTACAAATGTATCCTTTCTAATTTATTTGTATGATCCATTCGTACGATCCATTCTAATTCATTCGTACGATCTATTCTAATTCATTCGTACGATCCATTCTAATTTATTCGTACGATCCATTCTAATTCATTCGTACAATCCATTCAAATTCATTCATACGATGCAATCTAATTCATTCGCACGAATATATCCATTCTAATTCATTCGTACGATCGTTTCTAATTCATTCACACGATCAATTCTAATCCATTCGTACGATCCATTCTAATTCATTCGCACGAATGTAACCATTCTAATTCATTCGTACGATCCATTCTAATTCATTCCTACCATCCATTCTAATTCATTCGCACGAATGTATCCATTCTAATTCATTTGCACGATCCATTCTAATTCATTCCTATGATCCATTCTAATTTATTCGTACGATGCAATCTAATTCATTCGCACAAATGTATCCATTCTAATTCATTCGCACGATCCATTCTAATTCATTCGCTTGAATGTATCCATTCTAATTCATTCGTACGATCCATTCTAATTCATTCGTATGATCTATTCTAATTCATTCATACGATCCATTCTAATTCATTCGTATGATCCATTCTAATTCATTCCTACGATCTATTCTAATTCATACTCACGAATGTAACCTTTCTAATTCATTTGTATGATCCATTCCAATTCATTCGTACGATCCATTCTAATCCATTCGTACGATCCATTCTAATCCATTCGTACGATCCATTCTAATTCATTCTCATAAATGTAACCTTTCTAATTCATTTGTACGATCCATTCTAATTCATTCGTATGATCCATTCTAACTCATTCGCACAAATGTATCCATTCTAATTCATTCATACGATCCATTCTAATTCATTCGCACGATCCATTATAATTCATTCGTACGATCCATTCTAATTCATTCGTACGATCCATTCTAATTCATTCGTACGATCCATTCTAATTCATTCGCACAAATGTATCCATTCTAATTGATTCGTACGATCCATTCTAATTCATTCGTACGATCCATTCTAATTCATTCGCACGATCCATTCTAATTCATTCGTACGATCCATTCTAATTCATTCGCACGAATGTATCCATTCTAATGCATTCGTACAATCCATTCTAATTCATTCGTACGATCCATTCTAATCCATTCGTACGATCCATTCTAATTCATTCGTACGAGCCATTCTAATTCATTCTCACAAATGTAACCTTTCTAATTCATTCGTACGATCCATTCTAATCCATTCGTACGATCCATTCTAATTCATTCACAAGAATGTAACCATTCTAATTCATTCGTACGATCCATTCTAATTCATTCCTATGATCCATTCTAATTCATTCACACGAATGTCTCCATTCTAATTCATTTGCACGATCCATTCTAATTCATTCCTATGATCCATTCTAATTCATTCGTACGATCCATTCTAATTTATTCGCTCGAATATATCCATTCTAATTCATTCGTACGATCCATTCTAATCCATTCGTACGATCCATTCTAATCCATTCGTACGATCCATTCTAATTCATTCGTATGATCCTTTCTAATTTATTTGCAAGAATATACGAATGAATCGTACAAATGAATTAGAAAGGTTATATTTGTGAGAATGAATTTGAATGGATCGTACGAATGAATTAGAATGGTTACATTCGTGCGAATGAATTAGAATGAATCGTACGAATGGATTAGAATGGATCGTACGAGTGAATTAGAATGGATCGTACGAATGAATTAGAATGGATACATTCGAGCGAATGAATTAGAATGGATCGTACGAATGAATTAGAATGGATCCATTCATGCGAATGAATTAGAATAGATCGTAGAAATGAATTAGAATGGATTGTACGAATAAATTAGAATGGTTACATTCGTGCGAATGAATTAGAATGGATCGTACGAATGGATTAGAATGGATCGTACGAATGGATTAAAATGGATCGTACGAATGAATTAGAATGGATCGTACAAATGAATTAGAAAGGTTACATTTGTGAGAATGAATTAGAATGGATTGTACGAATGAATTAGAATGGATAGTACGAATGGACTAGAATGGATCGTACGAATGGATTAGAATGGATCGTACGAATGGATTAGAATGGATCATACAAATGAATTAGAAAGGTTACATTTGTGAGAATGAATTAGAATGGATCATACGAATGAATTAGAATGGATCATGCGAATTAATTTGAATGGATCGTACGAATGAATTAGAATGGATCGTAGGAATGAATTAGAATGGATCGTACGAATGAATTAGAATGGTTACATTTGTGAGAATGAATTAGAATGGATCGTACGAATGAATTAGAATGGATCATACGAATGGATTAGAATAGATCGTACGAATGAATTAGAATGGATTGTGCGAATGAATTAGAATGGATAGTGCGAATGAATTAGAATGGATCGTACGAATGAATTAGAATGGATCCACCGAATGAGTTAGAATGGATCATACGAATGAATTAGAATGGATCATGCGAAGGAATTAAAATGGATTATACGAATGAATTAGAATGGATACATTCGTGTGAATGAATCCGAATGGATACATTCGTGCGAATGAATTAGAATGGATCGGACAAATGAATTAGAATGGATCATACGATTCATTCTTATTCATTCGTACGATCCATTCTAATGCATTCGTACGATTCATTCTAATTCATTCACACGATCCATTCTAATTCATTCATACGATCCATTCTTATTCATTTATACGATCCATTCAAATTCATTCGCATAATCCATTCTAATTCATTCGTACGATCCATTCTTATTCATTCATACGACCCATTCTAATGCATTCATACGATCCATTCTAATTCATTCGTACGATCCATTCTAATTCAATCCTATGATCCATTCTAATTCATTCGTACGATCCATTCTAATTCATTCGCTCGAATGTATCTATTCTAATTCATTCGTACGATCCATTCTAATTCGTTCATACGATCCATTCTAATTCGTTCGTACGATCCATTCTAATTCATTTGCACGATCCATTCTAATTCATTCGTACGATCCATTCTAATTCATTCGTACAAATGTATCCATTTTAATTCATTCGCGTGATCTATTCTAATTCATTCGTACGATCCATTCTAATTCATTCGTACGATCCATTTTAATTCATTCCTACGATCCATTCTAATTCATTCGCATGATCCATTCGTATGATCCATTCTAATCCATTCATACGATCCATTCTAATCCATTCATACGATCCATTCTAATTCGTTCGTACGATCTATTCTAATTCATTCGCACGATCCATTCTAATTCATTTGTACGATCCATTTTAATTCATTCGCATGATCCATTCTAATTCATTCGTACAATGCGTTCTAATTCATTCGCTCGAATGTATCCATTCTAATTCATTCGCACGAATGAATTAGAATGGATCGGACGAATGAATTAGAATGGATCGTACGATTCATTCCAATTCATTCGTCCGATCCATTCTAATGCATTCGTACGATTCATTCTAATACATTCGCACGATCCATTCTAATTCATTCGTACGATCCATTCTTATTCATTCATACGATCCATTCTAATTCATTCGCACAATCCATTCTAATTCATTCGTATGATCCATTCTAATTCATTCGTATGATCCATTCTAATTCATTCGTATGATCCATTCTAACTCATTTTAGAATGGATCGTACGAACGAATTAGAATTGATCGTATGAACGAATTAGAATGGATCGTACGAATGAATTAGAATAGATACATTCGAGCGAATGAATTAGAATGGATCGTACGGATGAATTAGAATAGATCGTACGAATGGATTAGAATGGATCATACGAATGGATTAGAATGGATCGTACGAATGGATTAGAATGGATCGTACGAATGAATTAGAATGGATCATACAAATGAATTAGAAAGGTTACATTCGTGAGAATGAATTAGAATGGATCGTACGAATGAATTAGAATGGATCATGCGAATGAATTTGAATGGATCGTACGAATGAATTAGAATCGATCGAACGAATGAATTAGAATGGATACATTCGAGCGAATGAATTAGAATAGATCGTAGGAATGAATTAGAATGGATCATACGAATGAATTAGAATGGATCGTGCGAATGAATTAGAATGGATTGTACGAATGAATTAGAATGAATAAATTCGTGCGAATGAATTAGAATGGATCGGACGAATGAATTAGAGTGGATCATACGAATGAATTAGAATGGATCGTGCGAATGAATTAGAATGAATCATACGAATGCATTAGAATGGATACATTCGTGCGAATGAATTAGAATGGATCGTACGAATGAATTAGAATGGATCATATGAATGAATTAGAATGGATCGTACGAATGAATTAGAATGGATACATACAAATGAATTAGAAAGGTTACATTCGTGAGAATGAAGTAGAATGGATCGTACGAATGAATTAGAATGGATCGTACGAATGAATTAGAATGGATACATTCGAGCGAATGAATTAGAATGGATCATACGAATGAATTAGAATGGATCATAGGAATGAATTAGAATGGATCGTGCAAATGAATTAGAATGGATACATTCATGCGAATGAATTAGAATGTATCGTAGGAATTAATTAGAATGGATCGTACGAATGAATTAGAATGGTTACATTCGTGCGAATGAATTAGAATGGATCGTACGAATGAATTAGAACGCATCGTACAAATGAATTAGAAAGGTTACATTTGTAAGAATGAATTAGAATGGATCGTACGAATGGATTAGAATGGATCGTACGAATGAATTAGAATGGATCATACAAATGAATTAGAAAGATTACATTCGTGAGAATGAATTAGAATGGATCGTATGAATGAATTAGAATGGATCATGCGAATGAATTTGAATGGATCGTATGAATGAATTAGAATGGATCATGCGAATGAATTTGAATGGATCGTATGAATGAATTAGAATGGATCGAAAGAATAAATTAGAATGGATACATTCGAGCGAATGAATTAGAATAGATCGTAGGAATGAATTAGAATGGATCATACGAATGAATTAGAATGGATCATGCAATTGAATTAGAATGGATTGTACGAATGAATTAGAATGGATACATTCGTGCGAATGAATTAGAATCGATTTCACGAATGAATTAGAATGGATCGTACGAATGAATTAGAATGGGTCGTGCAAATGAATTAGAATGAATCGTACGAATGCATTAGAATGGATACATTCGTGCGAATGAATTAGAATGGATCGTACGAATGAATTAGAATGGATACATTCGAGCGAATGAATTAGAATGGATCGTACGAATGAATTAGAATGGATCATAGGAATGAATTAGAATGGATCGTGCAAATGAATTAGAATGGATACATTCATGCGATTGAATTAGAATGTATCGTAGGAATTAATTAGAATGGATCGTACGAATGAATTAGAATGGTTACATTCGTGCGAATGAATTAGAATGGATCGTACGAATGAATTAGAATGCATCGTACAAATGAATTAGAAAGGTTACATTTGTGAGAATGAATTAGAATGGATCGTACGAATGGATTAGAATGGATCGTACGAATGGATTAGAATGGATCGTACGAATGGATTAGAATGGATCGTACAAATGAAATAGAATGGATCATACAAATGAATTAGAAAGATTACATTCGTGAGAATGAATTAGAATGGATCGTATGAATGAATTAGAATGGATCATGCGAATGAATTTGAATGGATCGTATGAATGAATTAGAATGGATCGAACGAATAAATTAGAATGGATACATTCGAGCGAATGAATTAGAATAGATCGTAGGAATGAATTAGAATGGATCATAGGAATGAATTAGAATGGATCATGCGATTGAATTAGAATGGATTGTACGAATGAATTAGAATGGATACATTCGTGCGAATGAATTAGAATCGATTTGACGAATGAATTAGAATGGATCGTACGAATGAATTAGAATGGGTCGTGCAAATGAATTAGAATGAATCGTACGAATGTATTAGAATGGATACATTCGTGCGAATGAATTAGAATGGATCATACGAATGAATTAGAATGGATCGTGCGAATGAATTAGAATGGATCGTATGATTGATTTAGAATGGATCGTGCGAATGAATTAGAATGGATCGTACGAATGAATTAGAATGGATATATTTGTGCGAATGAATTAGAATGGATTGTACGAATAAATTAGAATGGATCGTACGAATGAATTAGAATGGATACATTTGTACGAATGAATTAGAATGGATCGTGCGAACGAATTAGAATGGATCATACGACTGAATTAGAATGGATCGTACGAATGAATTAGAATGGATCTTTCGATCAAATTAGAATAGATCGTACGAATGAATTAGAATGGATACATTCGTGCGAATGAACTAGAATGGATACATACATTCATGCGAATGAATTAGAATGGATCGTATGAATGAGTTAGAATGGATCGTATGAATGAATTAGAATGGATTGCATGAATGAAATAGAATGGATCATACGAATGAATTGGAATGGATCGTATGAATGAATTAGAATGGATACATTCATGCAAATGACTTAGAATGGATCGTACGAATGAATTAGAATGGATCATACGAATGAATTAGAATGGATCATGTGAATGAATTAGAATGGATCGTGCGAATGAATTAGAATGGATATATTCGTACAAATGAATTAGAATGGATCGTGCGAATGAATTAGAATGGATCGTACGAATGAATTAGAATGGATATATTTGTGCGAATGAATTAGAATGGATCGTATGAATGAATTACAATGAATCATACGAATGAATTAGAATGGATCATACGAATGATTTAGAATACATCATGTGAATGAATTAGAATGGATCGTACGTTTGAATTAGATTGGATTGTGCGAATGAATTAGAATAGATACATTCGTGCGAATGAATTAGAATAGATCGTATGAAAGAATTAGAATAGATGGTACGAATGAATTAGAATGGATAGATTTGTATGAATGAATTAGAATGGATTGTACGAATGAATTAGAATGGATCGTACGAAAGAATTAGAATGGATAGTGCGAATGAATTAGAATGGATCGTACGAATGAATTAGAATGGATTGTACGAATGAATTTGAATAGATCGTACGAATGAATTAGAATGGATTGTGCGAATGAATTAGAATGGATCGTATGAATGAATAAAAATGGATCGTACGAATGAATTAGAATCGATCGTGCAAATGAATTAGAATGAATCGTATGAATGCATTAGAATAGATATATTCGTGCGAATGAATTAGAATGGATCGTACGAATGAATTAGAATGGATCATGCGAATGAATTAGAATGAATCGTACGAATGAATTAGAATGGATCGTACGAATGAATTAGAATGGATACATTTGTACGAATAAATTAGAATGGATTGTACGAATGAATTAGAATGGATTGTATGAATAAATTAGAACGGATCTTACGAATGAATTAGAATTGATCGTGCGAATGAATTAGAATGGATACATTATTGCGAATGAATTTGAATAGATCGTACGAATGGAACGTACGAATGAATTAGAATGGTTACATTCGTGCAAATAAATTAGAATGGATCGTACGAATAAATTAGAATGGATACATTCGTGCGAATGAATTAGAATGGATCGTACAAATGAATTAGAATGGATCGTACGAATGAATTAGAATGGATCAGGCGAATGAATTAGAATGGATATTACGAATGAATTAGAATGGATACATTTGTGTGAATGAATTAGAATGAATCATGCGAATGAATTAGAATGGACCGTATGAATGAATTAGAATGGATATATTTATGCGAATGAATTAGAATGGATCGAACGAATGAATTAGAATGGATACATTTGTGCAAATGAATTAGAATAGATCATACGAATGAATTAGAACGGATCGTACGAATGAATTAGAATGGATACATTTATGCAAAAGAAAATAAAATGGATCGTATATTCGTGCAAATAAATTAGAATGGATCGTACGAATGAATTAGAATGGATCCACCGAATGAGTTAGTATGGATCATACGAAAGAATTAGAATGGATCATACTAATGAATTAGAATGGATTGTGCGAATGAATTAGAATGGATCATATGAATGAATAAGAATGGATCGTGCGAATGAATTAGAATGGATCGTACGAATGAATTAGAATGGATCGTGCAAATGAATTAGAAACATTCGTCAGAATGAATTAGAATGAATTAGATAGCATCGTACGATCCATTCTAATCAATTCGTACGATCCTTTCTTATTTATTCATACGATCCACTCTACTTCATTCGCACAATCCATTCTAATTCATTCGTACGATCCATTCTAATTCATTCGTATGATCCATTCTAACTCATTCGGTGGATCCATTCTAATTCATTCGTACGATCCATTCTAATTTATTTGCACGAATATACGATCCATTCTAATTCATTCGCACAAATGTATTCATTCTAATTCATTCGCATGATCCATTCTAATTCATTCTCACGAATGTAACCTTTCTAATTCATTTGTATGATCCATTCTAATTCATTCGTACGATCCATTCTAATCCATTCGTACGATCCATTCTAATCCATTCGTACGATCCATTCTAATGCATTCGTACGATCCATTCTAATTCATTCTCACAAATATAACCTTGTTAATTCATTTGTACGATCCATTCTAATTCATTCGTACGATCCATTCTAATCCAGTCGTACGATCCATTACAATCCATTTGTACGATCCATTCTAATTCATTCGCACGAATGTAACCATTCTAATTCTAATTCATTCGTACGATCCATTCTAATTCATTCGCACTATCCATTCTAATTCATTCGTACGATCCATTCTAATTCATTCGTACAAATGTATCGAACGAATGATCGTACAAATGAATTAGAATGGATCGTACGAATGGATTAGAATTGATGGTGCGATGAATTAGAATGGATCGTACGAATGAATTAGAATTAGAATGGTTACATTCACACGAACGAATTAGAATGGATCGTACGAATGGATTATAATGGATCGTACGAATGGATTAGAATGGATCGTACGAATGAATTAGAATGGATCGTACAAATGAATTAGAAAGGTTACATTTGTGAGAATGAATTAGAATGGATCGTATGAATGAATTAGAATGTATCGTACGAATGGATTAGAATGGATCGTACGAATGGATTAGAATGGATCGTACGAATGAATTAGAATGGATCATACAAATGAATTAGAAAGGTTACATTCGTGAGAATGAATTCGAATGGATCGTTCGAATGAATTAGAATGGATCATGAGAATGAATTTGAATGGATCGTACGAATGAATTAGAATGGATCGTACAAATGAATTAGAAAGGTTACATTTGTGAGAATGAATTAGAATGGATCGTACGAATGAATTAGAATAGATCGTTCGAATGGATTAGAATGGATCGTACGAATGGATTAGAATGGATCGTACGAATGGATTTGAATGGATCGTACGAATGAATTAGAATGGATCATACAAATGAATTAGAAATGTTACATTCGTGAGAATGAATTAGAATGGATCGTACGAATGAATTAGAATGGATCATGCGAATGAATTTGAATGGATCATACGAATGAATAAGAATGGATCATACGAATGAATTAGAATGGATACATTCGAGCGAATGAATTAGAATAGATTGTAGGAATGAATTAGAATGGATCATACGAATGAATTAGAATGGATCGTGCGAATGAATTAGAATGGATTGTATGAATAAATTAGAATGCATACATTCGTGCGAATGAATTAGAATGGATCGGACAAATGAATTAGAATAGATCGTACGATTCATTCTAATTCATTCGTACGATCCATTCTAATGCATTCGTACGATTCATTCTAATTCATTCACACGATCCATTCTAATTCATTCGTACGATCCATTCTTATTCATTCATACGATCCATTCTAATTCATTCGCACAATCCATTCTAATTCATTCGTATGATCCATTCTAATTCATTCATATGATCCATTCTAACTCATTCGGTGGATCCATTCTAATTCATTCGTATGATCTATTCAAATTCATTCGCACGAATGTATCCATTCTAATTCATTCGTACGATCCATTATTATTCATTCGTACGATTCATTCTAATTCATTCGCACGATCCATTCTAATTCATTCCTACGATCTATTCTAATTCATTCAATCGAATGTATCCATTCTAATTCATTCGTTCAAACCATTCTAATTCATTTGTACGATCCATTCAAATTCATTCGCATGAACCATTCTATTTCATTCGTACGATCCATTCTAATTCATTCTCACGAATGTAACCTTTCTAATTCATTTGTATGATCCATTCTAATTCATTCGTACGATCCATTCTAATCCATTCGTACGATCCATTCTAATCCATTCGTACGATCCATTCTAATTCATTCGTACGATCCATTCTAATTCATTCTCACAAATGTAACCTTTCTAATTCATTTGTATGATCCATTCTAATTCATTCGTGCGATCCATTCTAATTCATTCGTATGATCCATTCTAATTCATTCGTACGATCCATTGTAATTCATTCATACAATCCATTCAGATTCATTCACACAAATGTATCCATTCAAATTCATTCGTATGATCCAGTCTAATTCATTCATACTGGATCATACGAATGAATTTGAATGGATACATTTGTGCGAATGAATCTGAATGGATTGTATGAATGAATTACAATGGATCGTACGAATGAATTAGAATGGATCATACGAATGAATTAGAATGGATCGCACGAATGAATTAGAATGGATCGTACAAATGAATTAGAAAGGTTACATTTGTGAGAATGAATTAGAATGGATCGTACGAATGGATTAGAATGGATCGTACAAATGGATTAGAATGGATCGTACGAATGGATTAGAATGGATCGTACGAATGAATTAGAATGGATCATACGAATGAATTAGAAAGGTTACATTCGTGAGAATGACTTAGAATGGATCGTACGAATGAAATAGAATGGTTCATGCGAATAAATTTGAATGGATCGTACGAATGAATTAGAATGGATTGAACGAATGAATTAGAATGGATACATTCGAGTGAATGAATTAGAATAGATCGTAGGAATGAATTAGAATGGATCGTGCGAATGAATTAGAATGAATCGTACGAATGAATAATAATGGATCGTACGAATGAATTAGAATGGATACATTCGTGCGAATGAATTTGAATGGATCGTACGAATGAATTAGAATGGATCCACCGAATGAGTTAGAATGGATCATACGAATGAATTAGAATGGATCATACGAATGAATTAGAATGGATTGTGCGAATGAATTAGAATGGATCGTATGAATGAATAAGAATGGATCGTACGAATGAATTAGAATGGATCGTGCGAATGAATTAGAATGAATCGTACGAATGCATTAGAATGGATCGTACGAATGAATTAGAATGAATCGTACGATCTATTCTAATTCATTTGTCCGATCCATTCTAATTCATTCGCACGAATGTATGCATTCTAATTTATTCATACAATCCATTCTAATTCATTCGCACGATCCATTCTAATTCATTCGTATGATCCATTCTAATTCATTCCTACGATCTATTCTAATTCATTCACTCGAATGTATCCATTCTAATTCATTCGTACGATCCATTCTTATTCATTCGTATGATCCATTCAAATTCATTCGCATGATCCATTCTAATTCATTCGTACGATCCATTCTAATTCATTCTCACGAATGTAACATTTCTAATTCATTTGTATGATCCATTCTAATTCATTCATACGATCCATTCTAATCCATTCGTACGATCCATTCTAATCCATTCGTACGATCCATTCTAATCCATTCGTACGATCTATTCTAATTCATTCGTACGATCCATTCTAATTCATTCTCACAAATGTAACCTTTCTAATTCATTTGTACGATCCATTCTAATTCATTCGTACGATCCATTCTAATTCATTCGTACGATCCATTCAAATTCATTCTCATGATCCATTCTAATTCATTCGTACGATCCATTCGAATTCATTCTCACGAATGTAACCTTTCTAATTCATTTGTATGATCCATTCTAATTCATTCGTACGATCTATTCTAATCCATTCGTACGATCCCTTCTAATTCATTCGTACGATCCATTCTAATTCATTCTCACAAATGTAATCTTTCTAATTCATTTGTACGATCCATTCTAATTCATTCGTACGATCCATTCTAATCCATTCGTACGATTCATTCTAATCCATTCGTACGATCCATTATAATTCATTCGTGCGAATGTAACCATTCTAATTCTAATTCATTCGTACGATCCATTCTAATTCATTCGCACCATCAATTCTAATCCATTCGTACGATCCATTCTAATTCATTTGTACGATCATTCGTTCGATACATTTGTACGAATGAATTAGAATGGATCGTACGAATGAATTAGAATGGATAGTGCGAATGAATTAGAATGGATCGTACGAATGAATTAGAATTAGAATGGTTACATTCGTGTGAATTAATTAGAATGGATCGTACAAATGGATTAGAATGGATCGTACGACTGGATTAGAATGGATCGTACGAATGAATTAGAATGGATCGTACAAATGAATTAAAAAGGTTACATTTGTGAGAATGAATTAGAATGGATCGTACGAATGCATTAGAATGGATCGTACAAATGGATTAGAATGGATCGTACGAATGGATTAGAATGGATCGTACGAATGAATTAGAATGGATCATACAAATGAATTAGAAAGGTTACATTCGTGAGAATGAATTAGAATGGATCATGCGAATGAATTAGAATGGATACATTTGTGCGAATGAATTAGAATGGATCGTATATTCGTGCAAATAAATTAGAATGGATCGTACGAATGAATTAGAATGGATCCACCGAATGAGTTAGAATGGATCATACGAATGAATTAGAATGGATCGTACGAATGAATTAGAATGGATTGTGCGAATGAAGTAGAGTGGATCGTATGAATAAATAAGAAAGAATCGTACGAATTGATTAGAATGGATCGTACGATGCTATCTAATTCATTCTAATTCATTCTCACGAATGTTTCTAATTCATTTGCACGATCCATTCTAATTCATTCGTACGATCCATTCTAATTCATTCGCACGATCCATTCTTATTCATTCATACGATCCATTCTAATTCATTCGCACAATCCATTCTAATTCATTAGTATGATCCATTCTAATTCTTTCGTATGATCCATTCTAACTCATTTGGTGGATCCATTCTAATTCATTCGTACGATCCATTCTAATTTATTTGCACGAATATACGATCCATTCTATTTTCTTTTGCATAAATGTATCCATTCTAATTCATTCGTACGATCCGTTCTAATTCATTCGTATGATCTATTCTAAATCATTTGCACAAATGTATCCATTCTAATTCATTCATTCGATCCATTCTAATTCATTCGCATAAATATATCCATTCTAATTCATTCATACGGTCCATTCTAATTCATTCGCATGATCCATTCTAATTCATTCGCACAAATGTATCCATTCTAATTCATTCGTAATATCCATTCTAATTCATTTGCATGATCCATTCTAATTCATTCGTATGATCCATTCTAATTCATTTGTACGATCCATTCTAATTCATTCGCACGAATGTATCCATTCTAATTTATTCGTACGATCCATTCTAATTCATTTGCACGAATGTAACCATTCTAATTCATTCGTACGTTCCATTCGTACGATCTATTCAAATTCATTCGCAATAATGTATCCATTCTAATTCATTCGCACGATCAATTCTAATTCATTCGTAAGATCCGTTCTAATTTACTCATACAATCCATTCTAATTCATTCGTACAATCCATTCTAATTTATTCGTACAAATGTATCCATTCTAATTCATTCGTACGATCCATTCTAATTCATTCGTACGATTCATTCTAATTCATTCGCATGATCCATTCTAATTCATTCGTACGATCCATTCTAATTCATTCGCACGAATATATCCATTCTAATGCATTCGTACGATTCATTCTAATTCATTTGCACGATCAATTCTAATTCATTCGTACGATCCATTTTTATTCATTCATACGATCCATTCTAATTCATTCGCACAATCCATTCTAATTCATTCATACGATCTATTCAAATTCATTTGTACAATCCATTCTAATTCATTCGTACGATCCATTCTAATTCATTCGCACTATCCATTCTAATTCATTCGTACGATCCATTCTAATTCATTTTTACAATCCATTCTTTCATTCATACAAATCTATCCATTCTAATTCATTCGTACCATCTATTCTTATTCTTTCATACGATCTATTCTAATTCATTCGCACGAATGTATCTATTCTAATTCATTCGCACAATCCAATCTAATTCAAACGTACGATCCATTCTAATTCATTCACATGATGTATTCTAATTCATTCGTATGATCCATTCTAATTCATTCGTATGATTCATTATAATTCATTCATACGATCCATTCTAATTCATTCGCACAAATGTATCCATTCTAATTCATTCGTACGATCCATTCTAATTCATTCGCACGATCTATTCTAATTCATTCGTACGATCCATTCTAATTCATTCGTACGATCCATTCTAATTCATTTGCACGATCCATTCTAATTCATTCCTACGATCTATTCTAATTCATTTGTACGATCCATTCTAATTTATTCGAATAATCTATTCTAATTCATTCGCACGATCCATTCCAATTCATTCGCTCGAATGTATCCATTCTAATTCATTCGTACGATCCATTCTAATCCATTCGTACGATCCATTCTAATTCATTCGCATACGATCTATTCTAATTTATTCGCACGAATGTATCCATTCTAATTCATTCGAACAATCCAATCTAATTCAAACGTACGATCCATTCTAATTCATTCACATGATGTATTCTAATTCATTCGTATGATCCATTCTAATTCATTCTTACGATTCATTCTAATTCATTCGTACGATCCATTCGAATGTATCCATTCTTATTCATTCATACGATCCATTCTAATTCATTCGCACATTCTAATTCATTCATACGATCTATTCTAATTCATTCGCACGAATGTATCAATTCTAATTCATTCGCACAATCCAATCTGATTCAAACGTACGATCCATTCTAATTCATTCACATGATGTATTCTAATTCATTCGTATGATCCATTCTAATTCATTCGTATGATTCATTCTAATTCATTCGTACGATCCATTCTAATTCATTCGCACAAATGTATCCATTCTAATTCATTCGTACGATCCATTCTAATTCATTCGTACAAATGAATTAGAAATGAATAAAATAAATAGTACGAATGAATTAGAATGGATCATGCGAATGAATTTGAATGGATCGTACGAATGAATAAGAATGGATCGTACGAATGAATTAGAATGGATCGTACGAATGTATCCATTCTAATTCATTCGTACGATCCATTCTAATTCCTTTATATGATCCATTCTAATTCGTTCGTACGATCTATTCTAATTCGTTCGTACGGTCCATTCTAATTCATTCGCACGATCCATTCTAATTCATTCGCACGATCCATTCTAATTCATTCGCACGATCCTTTCAAATTCATTCGCACGATCCATTCTAATTCATTCCTATGATCCATTCTAATTTATTCGTACGATCCATTCTAATTCATTCGTACGATCCATTCTAATCCATTCGTACGATCCATTCTAATCCATTCGCACGAATGTAACCATTCTAATTCATTCGTACGATCTATTCTAATTCATTCGTACGATCCATTCTAATTCATTCGTATGAATGAATTAGAATAGATCGTACGAATGAATTAGAATGGATCGTACGAATGAATTAGAATAGATCGTAGGAATGAATTAGAATGGATCATAAGAATGAATTAGAATGGATCGTACGAATGAATTAGAATGAATCGTACGAATAAATTAGAATGGATCGTACGAATGAATTAGAATGGATCGTGCGAATGAATTAGAATGGATCATACGAATGGATTAGAATGGATCGTACAAATGGATTAGAATGGATCGTACGAATTAGAATGGATCGTACGAATGAATTAAAATGGATACATTCATACGACTGAATTAGAAATTTATTCGTACGATCCATTCAAATTCAATCGTATGATCCATTCTAATTCATTCGCACGATCCATTCTAATTCATTCGTATGATCCATTCTAATTCATTCCTACGATCTATTCTAATTCATTCGTACGATCCATTCTAATTCATTCGCACGATCTATTCTAATTCATTTGTACGATCCATTCTAATCCATTCGTATGATCAATTCTAATTCATTCGCACGATCCATTCTAATTCATTCTCAAGAATGTAACCTTTCTAATTCATTCGTACAATCCATTCTAATTCATTCGCATGATCCATTCTAACTCATTCGTATGATCCATTCTAATTCATTCGTACGAATGTAACCTTTCTAATTCATTTGTATGATCCATTCGTACGATTCATTCTGATTCATTAGTACGATCCATTCTAATGCATTCGTACGATTCATTCTAATTCGTTCGCACGATCCATTCTAATTCATTTGTATGATCCATTCTAATTTATTTGCACGAATATACGATCCATTCTAATTTATTCGCAAGAATGTATCCATTCTAATTCATTCGTACAATCCATTCTAATTTATTCGTACAAATGTATCCATTCCAATTCATTCGTACGATCCATTCTAATTCATTCGTGCGATTCATTCTAATTCATTTGCACGATCCTTTCTAATTCATTCGTACGATTCATTCTAATTCATTCGCATGAATGTATCCATTCTAATTCATTCGTACAATCCATTCTAATTCATTCGCACGATCCATTCTAATTCATTCGTATGATCCAGTCTAATTCATTCCTATGATTTATTCAAATTCATTCGCTCGAATGTATCCATTCTAATTCATTCGTTCGATCCATTCTAATTCATTCGTACGATCCATTCAAATTCATTCGCATGATCCATTTTAATTCATTCGTACGATCCATTCTAATTCATTATCACGAATGTAACCTTTCTAATTCATTTATATGATCCATTCTAATTAATTCGTACTATCAATTCTAATCCATTCGTACGATCCATTCTAATCCATTCGTATGATCCATTCTAATCCATTCATACGATCCATTCTAATTCATTCGTACGATCCATTCTAATTCATTCTCACAAATGTAACCTTTCTAATTCATTTGTACGATCCATTCTAATCCATTCGTACGATCCATTCTAATCCATTCATACGATCCATTCTAATTCATTCGTATGATCCATTCTAATTCATTCCTATGATCTATTCTAATTCATTCGCTCGAATGTATCCATTCTAATTCATTCCTATGATCCATTCTAACCATTCTAATTCATTCGCTCGAATGTATCCATTCTAATTCATTCGTACGATCCATTCTAATTCGTTCATACGATCCATTCTAATTCGTTTGTACGATCCATTCTAATTCATTCGTACGATCCATTCTAATTCATTCTCATAAATGTAACCTTTCTAATTCATTTGTACGATCCATTCTAATTCATTCGTACGATCCATTCTAATCCATTCGTACGATCCATTCTAATCCATTTGTACGATCCATTCTAATTCATTCGCACGAATGTAACCATTCTAATTCATTCCTACGATCCATTCTAATTCATTCGCACGAATGTATCCATTCTAATTCATTTGCACGATCCATTCTAATTCATTCCTATGATCCATTCTAATTCATTCGTACGATCCATTCTTATTCATTCGCTCAAATGTATCCATTCTAATTCATTCGTACGATCCATTCTAATTCATTCGTACGATCCATTCTAATTCGTTCGCTCGATCCATTCTAATTCATTCGTATGATCCATTCTAATTCATTTGCACGATCGATTCTAATTCATTCCTACGATCCATTCTAATTCATTCATACGATCCATTCTAATTCATTCGCTCGATTGTATCCATTCTAATTCATTCGTACAATCCATTCTAATTCGTTCGTATGATCCATTCTAATTCGTTCGTACGATCCATTCTAATTCGTTCCTACGATCTATTCTAATTCATTCGCTCGAATGTATCCATTCTAATTCATTCGTTCGATCCATTCTAATTCATTCGTACGATCCATTCAAATTCATTCGTATGATCCATTCTAATTTATTCGTACGATCCATTCTAATTTATTCGTACAAATATATCCATTCTAATTCATTCGTACGATCCATTCAAATTCATTCGTACGATTCATTCTAATTCATTCGTAAGATCCATTCTAATTCATTCGTACGATCCATTCTAATTAGATCGTATGATCCATTCTAATTCATTCGCACGATCCATTCTAATTCATTCGCACGATCCTTTCTAATTCATTCGCACGATCCATTCTAATTCATTCGTTCGATCCATTCTAATTCATTCGTACGATCCATTCTAATTCATTCGTACGATCCATTCTAATTCATTCGCACAAATGTAACCTTTCTAATTCATTTGTATGATCTATTCTAATTCATTCGCACAATCTATTCTAATTCATTCGCAAGAAAGTAACCATTTTAATTCATTCTTACGATCCATTCTAATTTATTCATACGATCCATTCTAATTCATTCGCACGATCCATTCTAATTCATTCGTACGATCCATTCTAATTCATTCGCATGAATGTATCTATTCTAATTCATTCGTATGATCCATTCTAATATTCAATCGCACGAATGTATCCATTCAAATTCATTTGCACGATCCATTCGTACAATCCATTCTAATCCATTCGTATGATCCATTCTAATTCATTCGTACGCTCCATTCTTATTCATCGCACAAATGTATCCATTCTAATTCATTCGTACGATCCATTCTAATTCATTCGCACGATCAATTCTAATTCATTCGTATGATCCATTCTAATTCATTCGTACGATCCATTCTAATTCTTTCATACGATCCATTCTAATTCATTCGCACGATCTATTCTAATTCATTCGTACCATCCATTCTAATTCATTCGTACGATCCATTCTAATTCATTCGCACTATCCATTCTAATTCATTCGTACGATCCATTCTAATTCATTCGTACGATCCATTCTAATTCATTCGTACAAATGTATCCATTCTAATTTGTTCGTACGATCCATTCTAATTCATTCATACGATCTATTCTAATTCATTCGCATGAATGTATCAATTCTAATTCATTCGTACAATCCAATCTAATTCAAACGTACGATCCATTCTAATTCATTCACATGATGTATTCTAATTCATTCGTACGATCCATTCCAATTCATTTGTATGATCCATTCTAATTCATTCGTACGATCCATTCTAATTCATTTGCATAATCCATTCTAATTCATTCGCACGATCCATTCTAATCCATTCGTATGATCCGTTCTAATTCATTCGTACAAATGAATTAGAATGGATCGTATGAATGAATAAGAATGGATTGTACGAATGAATTAGAATGGATCGTGCGAATGAATTACAATGAATCATACGAATGCATTTGAATGGATACATTCATGCGAATGAATTAGAATGGATCGTACGAAAGAATTAGAATGGATCGTACGAACGAATTAGAATGGATCGTACGAACAAATTAGAATGGATTGTGCGAATGAATTAGAATGGACCGTGCGAATGAATTAGAATGGATCGTATGAAAGAATAAGAATGGATCGTACGAATGAATTAGAATGGATACATTCGAGCGAATTAATTAGAATGGATCGTACGAATGAATTAGAATGGATCATAGGAATGAATTAGAATGGATCGTGCAAATGAATTAGAATGGATACATTCGTGCGAATGAATTAGAATGGATCGCAGGAATGAATTAGAATGGATCGTACGAATGAATTAGAATGGTTACATTCGTGCAAATGAATTAGAATGGATCGTACGAATGGATTAGAATGGATCGTACAAATGGATTAGAATGGATCGTACGAATGAATTAGAATGGATCGTACAAATGAATTAGAAAGGTTACATTTGTGAGAAGGAATTAGAATGGATCGTACGAATGAATTAGAATAGCACATACGAATGAATTAGAATGAATCGTACGAATGAATTAGAATGATTACATTCCTGCGAATGAATTAGAATAGATCATACGAATGAATTAGAATGGATCGTACGAATGAATTAGAATGGATACATTTGTACGAATGAATTAGAATGGATTGTATATTCATGCAAATAAATTAGAATGGATCGTACAAATGAATTATAATGGATCGTACGAATGAGTTAGAATGGATCGTGCGAATGAATTAGAATGGATCGTACGAATGAATTAGAATGGATCCACCGAATGAGTTAGAATGGATCATACGAATGAATTAGAATGGATCGTACGAATGAATTAGAATGGATCATACGAATGAATTAGAATGGATTGTGCGAATGAATTAGAATAGATCGTATGAATGAATTAGAATGGATCGTACGAATGAATTAAAATAGCTCATACGAATGAATTAGAATGAATCGTACAAATGAATTAGAATGGTTACATTCGTGCGAATGAATTAGAATAGATCGTACGAATGAATTAGAATGGATCGTACGAATAAATTAGAATGGATCGTGCGAATGAATTACAATGGATCGTACGAATGAATTAGAATGGATCCCCCGAATGAGTTAGAAATGATCACAAGAATGAATTAGAATGGATCGTACGAATGAATTAGAATGGATTGTGCGAATGAATTAGAATGGATCGTATGAATGAATAAGAATGGATCGTACGAATGAATTAGAATGGATCGTGCGAATGAATTAGAATGAATCATACGAATGCAATAGAATGGATCGTACGAATATATTAGAATGAATCGTACGATCCATTCTAATTCATTCGTCCGATCCATTCTAATTCATTCGCACGAATGTATCCATTCTAATTCATTCGTACAATCCATTCTAATTCATTCACACGATCCATTCTAATTCATTCACACGATCCATTCTAATTCATTCGCATGATCCATTCTAATTCATTCCTACGATCTATTCTAATTCATTCGCTCGAATGTATCCATTCTAATTCATTCGTACAATCCATTCTAATTCATTCGCACGATCCATTCTAATTCATTCGTATGATCCATTCTAATTCATTCGTACGATCCATTCTAATTCATTCGTATGATCCATTCTAACTCATTCGCACAAATGTATCCATTCTAATTCATTCGTATGATCCATTCTAATTCATTCGCACGATCCATTCTAATTCATTCGTACGATCCATTCTAATTCATTCGTACGATCCATTCTAATTCATTCGCACAAATATATCCATTCTAATTCATTCGTACGATCCATTCTAATTCATTCGCACGATCCATTCTAATTCATTCGTACGATCCATTTTAATTCATTCCTACGATCCATTCTAATTCATTCGCATGATCCATTCGTATGATCCATTCTAATCCATTCATACGATCCATTCTAATCCATTCATACGATCCATTCTAATTCGTTCGTACGATCTATTCTAATTCATTCGCACGATCCATTCTAATTCATTTGTACGATCCATTTTAATTCATTCGCATGATCCATTCTAATTCATTCGTACAATGCGTTCTAATTCATTCGCTCGAATGTATCCATTCTAATTCATTGGCACGAATGAATTAGAATGGATCGGACGAATGAATTAGAATGGATCGTACGATTCATTCCAATTCATTCGTCCGATCCATTCTAATGCATTCCTACGATTCATTCTAATACATTCGCACGATCCATTCTAATTCATTCGTACGATCCATTCTTATTCATTCATACGATCCATTCTAATTCATTCGCACAATCCATTCTAATTCATTCGTATGATCCATTCTAATTCATTCGTATGATCCATTCTAACTCATTTTAGAATGGATCGTACGAACGAATTAGAATTGATCGTATGAACGAATTAGAATGGATCGTACGAATGAATTAGAATAGATACATTCGAGCGAATGAATTAGAATGGATCGTACGGATGAATTAGAATAGATCGTACGAATGGATTAGAATGGATCATACGAATGGATTAGAATGGATCGTACGAATGGATTAGAATGGATCGTACGAATGAATTAGAATGGATCATACAAATGAATTAGAAAGGTTACATTCGTGAGAATGAATTAGAATGGATCGTACGAATGAATTAGAATGGATCATGCGAATGAATTTGAATGGATCGTACGAATGAATTAGAATCGATCGAACGAATGAATTAGAATGGATACATTCGAGCGAATGAATTAGAATAGATCGTAGGAATGAATTAGAATGGATCATACGAATGAATTAGAATGGATCGTGCGAATGAATTAGAATGGATTGTACGAATGAATTAGAATGAATAAATTCGTGCGAATGAATTAGAATGGATCGGACGAATGAATTAGAGTGGATCGTACGAATGAATTAGAATGGATCGTGCGAATGAATTAGAATGAATCATACGAATGCATTAGAATGGATACATTCGTGCGAATGAATTAGAATGGATCGTACGAATGAATTAGAATGGATCATGTGAATGAATTAGAATGGATCGTACGAATGAATTAGAATGGATACATACAAATGAATTAGAAAGGTTACATTCGTGAGAATGAAGTAGAATGGATCGTACGAATGAATTAGAATGGATCGTACGAATGAATTAGAATGGATACATTCGAGCGAATGAATTAGAATGGATCGTACGAATGAATTAGAATGGATCATAGGAATGAATTAGAATGGATCGTGCAAATGAATTAGAATGGATACATTCATGCGAATGAATTAGAATGTATCGTAGGAATTAATTAGAATGGATCGTACGAATGAATTAGAATGGTTACATTCGTGCGAATGAATTAGAATGGATCGTACGAATGAATTAGAATGCATCGTACAAATGAATTAGAAAGGTTACATTTGTAAGAATGAATTAGAATGGATCGTACGAATGGATTAGAATGGATCGTACGAATGAATTAGAATGGATCATACAAATGAATTAGAAAGATTACATTCGTGAGAATGAATTAGAATGGATCGTATGAATGAATTAGAATGGATCATGCGAATGAATTTGAATGGATCGTATGAATGAATTAGAATGGATCGAAAGAATAAATTAGAATGGATACATTCGAGCGAATGAATTAGAATAGATCGTAGGAATGAATTAGAATGGATCATACGAATGAATTAGAATGGATCATGCAATTGAATTAGAATGGATTGTACGAATGAATTAGAATGGATACATTCGTGCGAATGAATTAGAATCGATTTGACGAATGAATTAGAATGGATCGTACGAATGAATTAGAATGGGTCGTGCAAATGAATTAGAATGAATCGTACGAATGCATTAGAATGGATACATTCGTGCGAATGAATTAGAATGGATCGTACGAATGAATTAGAATGGATACATTCGAGCGAATGAATTAGAATGGATCGTACGAATGAATTAGAATGGATCATAGGAATGAATTAGAATGGATCGTGCAAATGAATTAGAATGGATACATTCATGCGATTGAATTAGAATGTATCGTAGGAATTAATTAGAATGGATCGTACGAATGAATTAGAATGGTTACATTCGTGCGAATGAATTAGAATGGATCGTACGAATGAATTAGAATGCATCGTACAAATGAATTAGAAAGGTTACATTTGTGAGAATGAATTAGAATGGATCGTACGAATGGATTAGAATGGATCGTACGAATGGATTAGAATGGATCGTACGAATGGATTAGAATGGATCGTACAAATGAAATAAAATGGATCATACAAATGAATTAGAAAGATTACATTCGTGAGAATGAATTAGAATGGATCGTATGAATGAATTAGAATGGATCATGCGAATGAATTTGAATGGATCGTATGAATGAATTAGAATGGATCGAACGAATAAATTAGAATGGATACATTCGAGCGAATGAATTAGAATAGATCGTAGGAATGAATTAGAATGGATCATGCGATTGAATTAGAATGGATTGTACGAATGAATTAGAATGGATACATTCGTGCGAATGAATTAGAATCGATTTGACGAATGAATTAGAATGGATCGTACGAATGAATTAGAATGGGTCGTGCAAATAAATTAGAATGAATCGTACGAATGTATTAGAATGGATACATTCGTGCGAATGAATTAGAATGGATCGTACGAATGAATTAGAATGGATCGTGCGAATGAATTAGAATGGATCGTATGATTGATTTAGAATGGATCGTGCGAATGAATTAGAATGGATCGTACGAATGAATTAGAATGGATATATTTGTGCGAATGAATTAGAATGGATTGTACGAATAAATTAGAATGGATCGTACGAATGAATTAGAATGGATACATTTGTACGAATGAATTAGAATGGATCGTGCGAACGAATTAGAATGGATCATACGACTGAATTAGAATGGATCGTACGAATGAATTAGAATGGATCTTTCGATCAAATTAGAATAGATCGTACGAATGAATTAGAATGGATACATTCGTGCGAATGAACTAGAATGGATACATACATTCATGCGAATGAATTAGAATGGATCGTATGAATGAGTTAGAATGGATCGTATGAATGAATTAGAATGGATTGCATGAATGAATTAGAATGGATCATACGAATGAATTGGAATGGATCGTATGAATGAATTAGAATGGATACATTCATGCAAATGACTTAGAATGGATCGTACGAATGAATTAGAATGGATCATACGAATGAATTAGAATGGATCATGTGAATGAATTAGAATGGATCGTGCGAATGAATTAGAATGGATATATTCGTACAAATGAATTAGAATGGATCGTGCGAATGAATTAGAATGGATCGTACGAATGAATTAGAATGGATATATTTGTGCGAATGAATTAGAATGGATCGTATGAATGAATTACAATGAATCATACGAATGAATTAGAATGGATCATACGAATGATTTAGAATACATCATGTGAATGAATTAGAATGGATCGTACGTTTGAATTAGATTGGATTGTGCGAATGAATTAGAATAGATACATTCGTGCGAATGAATTAGAATAGATCGTATGAAAGAATTAGAATAGATGGTACGAATGAATTAGAATGGATAGATTTGTATGAATGAATTAGAATGGATTGTACGAATGAATTAGAATGGATCGTACGAAAGAATTAGAATGGATAGTGCGAATGAATTAGAATGGATCGTACGAATGAATTAGAATGGATTGTACGAATGAATTTGAATAGATCGTACGAATGAATTAGAATGGATTGTGCGAATGAATTAGAATGGATCGTATGAATGAATAAAAATGGATCGTACGAATGAATTAGAATCGATCGTGCAAATGAATTAGAATGAATCGTATGAATGCATTAGAATGGATATATTCGTGCGAATGAATTAGAATGGATCGTACGAATGAATTAGAATGGATCATGCGAATGAATTAGAATGAATCGTACGAATGAATTAGAATGGATCGTACGAATGAATTAGAATGGATACATTTGTACGAATAAATTAGAATGGATTGTACGAATGAATTAGAATGGATTGTATGAATAAATTAGAACGGATCTTACGAATGAATTAGAATTGATCGTGCGAATGAATTAGAATGGATACATTATTGCGAATGAATTTGAATAGATCGTACGAATGGAACGTACGAATGAATTAGAATGGTTACATTCGTGCAAATGAATTAGAATGGATCGTACGAATAAATTAGAATGGATACATTCGTGCGAATGAATTAGAATGGATCGTACAAATGAATTAGAATGGATCGTACGAATGAATTAGAATGGATCAGGCGAATGAATTAGAATGGATATTACGAATGAATTAGAATGGATACATTTGTGTGAATGAATTAGAATGAATCATGCGAATGAATTAGAATGGACCGTATGAATGAATTAGAATGGATATATTTATGCGAATGAATTAGAATGGATCGAACGAATGAATTAGAATGGATACATTTGTGCAAATGAATTAGAATAGATCATACGAATGAATTAGAACGGATCGTACGAATGAATTAGAATGGATACATTTATGCAAAAGAAAATAGAATGGATCGTATATTCGTGCAAATAAATTAGAATGGATCGTACGAATGAATTAGAATGGATCCACCGAATGAGTTAGTATGGATCATACAAAAGAATTAGAATGGATCATACTAATGAATTAGAATGGATTGTGCGAATGAATTAGAATGGATCATATGAATGAATAAGAATGGATCGTGCGAATGAATTAGAATGGATCGTACGAATGAATTAGAATGGATCGTGCAAATGAATTAGAAACATTCGTGAGAATGAATTAGAATGAATTAGATAGCATCGTACGATCCATTCTAATAAATTCGTACGATCCTTTCTTATTTATTCATACGATCCACTCTACTTCATTCGCACAATCCATTCTAATTCATTCGTACGATCCATTCTAATTCATTCGTATGATCCATTCTAACTCATTCGGTGGATCCATTCTAATTCATTCGTACGATCCATTCTAATTTATTTGCACGAATATACGATCCATTCTAATTCATTCGCACAAATGTATTCATTCTAATTCATTCGCATGATCCATTCTAATTCATTCTCACGAATGTAACCTTTCTAATTCATTTGTATGATCCATTCTAATTCATTCGTACGATCCATTCTAATCCATTCGTACGATCCATTCTAATCCATTCGTACGATCCATTCTAATGTATTCGTACGATCCATTCTAATTCATTCTCACAAATATAACCTTGTTAATTCATTTGTACGATCCATTCTAATTCATTCGTACGATCCATTCTAATCCAGTCGTACGATCCATTACAATCCATTTGTACGATCCATTCTAATTCATTCGCACGAATGTAACCATTCTAATTCTAATTCATTCGTACGATCCATTCTAATTCATTCGCACTATCCATTCTAATTCATTCGTACGATCCATTCTAATTCATTCGTACAAATGTATCGAACGAATGATCGTACAAATGAATTAGAATGGATCGTACGAATGGATTAGAATTGATGGTGCGAATGAATTAGAATGGATCGTACGAATGAATTAGAATTAGAATGTTTACATTCACACGAACGAATTAGAATGGATCGTACGAATGGATTATAATGGATCGTACGAATGGATTAGAATGGATCGTACGAATGAATTAGAATGGATCGTACAAATGAATTAGAAAGGTTACATTTGTGAGAATGAATTAGAATGGATCGTATGAATGAATTAGAATGTATCGTACGAATGGATTAGAATGGATCGTACGAATGGATTAGAATGGATCGTACGAATGAATTAGAATGGATCATACAAATGAATTAGAAAGGTTACATTCGTGAGAATGAATTCGAATGGATCGTACGAATGAATTAGAATGGATCATGAGAATGAATTTGAATGGATCGTACGAATGAATTAGAATGGATCGTACAAATGAATTAGAAAGGTTACATTTGTGAGAATGAATTAGAATGGATCGTACGAATGAATTAGAATAGATCGTTCGAATGGATTAGAATGGATCGTACGAATGGATTAGAATGGATCGTACGAATGGATTAGAATGGATCGTACGAATGAATTAGAATGGATCATACAAATGAATTAGAAATGTTACATTCATGAGAATGAATTAGAATGGATCGTACGAATGAATTAGAATGGATCATGCGAATGAATTTGAATGGATCATACGAATGAATAAGAATAGATCATACGAATGAATTAGAATGGATACATTCGAGCGAATGAATTAGAATAGATTGTAGGAATGAATTAGAATGGATCATACGAATGAATTAGAATGGATCGTGCGAATGAATTAGAATGGATTGTATTAATAAATTAGAATGCATACATTCGTGCGAATGAATTAGAATGGATCGGACAAATGAATTAGAATAGATCGTACGATTCATTCTAATTCATTCGTACGATCCATTCTAATGCATTCGTACGATTCATTCTAATTCATTCACACGATCCATTCTAATTCATTCGTACGATCCATTCTTATTCATTCATACGATCCATTCTAATTCATTCGCACAATCCATTCTAATTCATTCGTATGATCCATTCTAATTCATTCGTATGATCCATTCTAACTCATTCGGTGGATCCATTCTAATTCATTCGTATGATCTATTCAAATTCATTCGCACGAATGTATCCATTCTAATTCATTCGTACGATCCATTATTATTCATTCGTACGATTCATTCTAATTCATTCGCACGATCCATTCTAATTCATTCCTACGATCTATTCTAATTCATTCAATCGAATGTATCCATTCTAATTCATTCGTTCAAACCATTCTAATTCATTTGTACGATCCATTCAAATTCATTCGCATGAACCATTCTATTTCATTCGTACGATCCATTCTAATTCATTCTCACGAATGTAACCTTTCTAATTCATTTGTATGATCCATTCTAATTCATTCAATCGAATGTATCCATTCTAATTCATTCGTTCAAACCATTCTAATTCATTTGTACGATCCATTCAAATTCATTCGCATGAACCATTCTATTTCATTCGTACGATCCATTCTAATTCATTCTCACGAATGTAACCTTTCTAATTCATTTGTATGATCCATTCTAATTCATTCGTACGATCCATTCTAATCCATTCGTACGATCCATTCTAATCCATTCGTACGATCCATTCTAATCCATTCATACGATCCATTCTAATTCATTCTCACAAATGTAACCTTTCTAATTCATTTGTATGATCCATTCTAATTCATTCGTGCGATCCATTCTAATTCATTCGTATGATCCATTCTAATTCATTCGTACGATCCATTGTAATTCATTCATACAATCCATTCAGATTCATTCGCACAAATGTATCCATTCAAATTCATTCGTATGATCCAGTCTAATTCATTCATACTGGATCATACGAATGAATTTGAATGGATACATTTGTGCGAATGAATCTGAATGGATTGTATGAATGAATTACAATGGATCGTACGAATGAATTAGAATGGATCATACGAATGAATTAGAATGGATCGCACGAATGAATTAGAATGGATCGTACAAATGAATTAGAAAGGTTACATTTGTGAGAATGAATTAGAATGGATCGTACGAATGGATTAGAATGGATCGTACAAATGGATTAGAAAGGATCGTACGAATGGATTAGAATGGATCGTACGAATGAATTAGAATGGATCATACGAATGAATTAGAAAGGTTACATTCGTGAGAATGACTTAGAATGGATCGTACGAATGAAATAGAATGGTTCATGCGAATGAATTTGAATGGATCGTACGAATGAATTAGAATGGATTGAACGAATGAATTAGAATGGATACATTCGAGTGAATGAATTAGAATAGATCGTAGGAATGAATTAGAATGGATCGTGCGAATGAATTAGAATGAATCGTACGAATGAATAATAATGGATCGTACGAATGAATTAGAATGGATACATTCGTGCGAATGAATTTGAATGGATCGTACGAATGAATTAGAATGGATCCACCGAATGAGTTAGAATGGATCATACGAATGAATTAGAATGGATCATACGAATGAATTAGAATGGATTGTGCGAATGAATTAGAATGGATCGTATGAATGAATAAGAATGGATCGTACGAATGAATTAGAATGGATCGTGCGAATGAATTAGAATGAATCGTACGAATGCATTAGAATGGATCGTACGAATGAATTAGAATGAATCGTACGATCTATTCTAATTCATTTGTCCGATCCATTCTAATTCATTCGCACGAATGTATGCATTCTAATTTATTCATACAATCCATTCTAATTCATTCGCACGATCCATTCTAATTCATTCGTATGATCCATTCTAATTCATTCCTACGATCTATTCTAATTCATTCACTCGAATGTATCCATTCTAATTCATTCGTACGATCCATTCTTATTCATTCGTATGATCCATTCAAATTCATTCGCATGATCCATTCTAATTCATTCGTACGATCCATTCTAATTCATTCTCACGAATGTAACATTTCTAATTCATTTGTATGATCCATTCTAATTCATTCATACGATCCATTCTAATCCATTCGTACGATCCATTCTAATCCATTCGTACGATCCATTCTAATCCATTCGTACGATCTATTCTAATTCATTCGTACGATCCATTCTAATTCATTCTCACAAATGTAACCTTTCTAATTCATTTGTACGATCCATTCTAATTCATTCGTACGATCCATTCAAATTCATTCTCATGATCCATTCTAATTCATTCGTACGATCCATTCGAATTCATTCTCACGAATGTAACCTTTCTAATTCATTTGTATGATCCATTCTAATTCATTCGTACGATCCATTCTAATCCATTCGTACGATCCCTTCTAATTCATTCGTACGATCCATTCTAATTCATTCTCACAAATGTAACCTTTCTAATTCATTTGTACGATCCATTCTAATTCATTCGTACGATCCATTCTAATCCATTCGTACGATCCATTCTAATCCATTCGTACGATCCATTCTAATTCATTCGTGCGAATGTAACCATTCTAATTCTAATTCATTCGTACGATCCATTCTAATTCATTCGCACCATCAATTCTAATCCATTCGTACGATCCATTCTAATTCATTTGTACGATCATTCGTTCGATACATTTGTACGAATGAATTAGAATGGATCGTACGAATGAATTAGAATGGATAGTGCGAATGAATTAGAATGGATCGTATGAATGAATTAGAATTAGAATGGTTACATTCGTGTGAATTAATTAGAATGGATCGTACAAATGGATTAGAATGGATCGTACGACTGGATTAGAATGGATCGTACGAATGAATTAGAATGGATCGTACAAATGAATTAAAAAGGTTACATTTGTGAGAATGAATTAGAATGGATCGTACGAATGCATTAGAATGGATCGTACGAATGGATTAGAATGGATCGTACGAATGGATTAGAATGGATCGTACGAATGAATTAGAATGGATCATACAAATGAATTAGAAAGGTTACATTCGTGAGAATGAATTAGAATGGATCATGCGAATGAATTAGAATGGATACATTTGTGCGAATGAATTAGAATGGATCGTATATTCGTGCAAATAAATTAGAATGGATCGTACGAATGAATTAGAATGGATCCACCGAATGAGTTAGAATGGATCATACGAATGAATTAGAATGGATCGTACGAATGAATTAGAATGGATTGTGCGAATGAAGTAGAGTGGATCGTATGAATAAATAAGAAAGAATCGTACGAATTGATTAGAATGGATCGTACGATGCTATCTAATTCATTCTAATTCATTCTCACGAATGTTTCTAATTCATTTGCACGATCCATTCTAATTCATTCGTACGATCCATTCTAATTCATTCGCACGATCCATTCTTATTCATTCATACGATCCATTCTAATTCATTCGCACAATCCATTCTAATTCATTAGTATGATCCATTCTAATTCTTTCGTATGATCCATTCTAACTCATTTGGTGGATCCATTCTAATTCATTCGTACGATCCATTCTAATTTATTTGCACGAATATACGATCCATTCTATTTTCTTTTGCATAAATGTATCCATTCTAATTCATTCGTACGATCCGTTCTAATTCATTTGTATGATCTATTCTAAATCATTTACACAAATGTATCCATTCTAATTCATTCGTTCGATCCATTCTAATTCATTCGCATAAATATATCCATTCTAATTCATTCATACGGTCCATTCTAATTCATTCGCATGATCCATTCTAATTCATTCGCACAAATGTATCCATTCTAATTCATTCGTAATATCTATTCTAATTCATTTGCGTGATCCATTCTAATTCATTCGTACGATCCATTCTAATTCATTTGTACGATCCATTCTAATTCATTCGCACGAATGTATCCATTCTAATTTATTCGTACGATCCATTCTAATTCATTTGCACGAATGTAACCATTCTAATTCATTCGTACGTTCCATTCGTACGATCTATTCAAATTCATTCGCAATAATGTATCCATTCTAATTCATTCGCACGATCAATTCTAATTCATTCATAAGATCCGTTCTAATTTACTCATACAATCCATTCTAATTCATTCGTACAATCCATTCTAATTTATTCGTACAAATGTATCCATTCTAATTCATTCGTACGATCCATTCTAATTCATTCGTACGATTCATTCTAATTCATTCGCATGATCCATTCTAATTTATTCGTACGATCCATTCTAATTCATTCGCACGAATATATCCATTCTAATGCATTCGTACGATTCATTCTAATTCATTTGCACGATCGATTCTAATTCATTCGTACGATCCATTTTTATTCATTCATACGATCCATTCTAATTCATTCGCACAATCCATTCTAATTCATTCATACGATCTATTCAAATTCATTTGTACAATCCATTCTAATTCATTCGTACGATCCATTCTAATTCATTCGCACTATCCATTCTAATTCATTCGTACGATCCATTCTAATTCATTTTTACAATCCATTCTTTCATTCATACAAATCTATCCATTCTAATTCATTCGTACCATCTATTCTTATTCTTTCATACGATCTATTCTAATTCATTCGCACGAATGTATCTATTCTAATTCATTCGCACAATCCAATCTAATTCAAACGTACGATCCATTCTAATTCATTCACATGATGTATTCTAATTCATTCGTATGATCCATTCTAATTCATTCTATGATTCATTGTAATTCATTCATACGATCCATTCTAATTCATTCGCACAAATGTATCCATTCTAATTCATTCGTGCGATCCATTCTAATTCATTCGCACGATCTATTCTAATTCATTCGTACGATCCATTCTAATTCATTCGTACGATCCAATTTAATTCATTTGCACGATCCATTCTAATTCATTCCTACGATCTATTCTAATTCATTTGTACGATCCATTCTAATTTATTCGAATAATCTATTCTAATTCATTCGCACGATCCATTCCAATTCATTCGCTCGAATGTATCCATTCTAATTCATTCGTACGATCCATTCTAATCCATTCGTACGATCCATTCTAATTCATTCGCATACGATCTATTCTAATTTATTCGCACGAATGTATCCATTCTAATTCATTCGAACAATCCAATCTAATTCAAACGTACGATCCATTCTAATTCATTCACATGATGTATTCTAATTCATTCGTATGATCCATTCTAATTCATTCTTACGATTCATTCTAATTCATTCGTACGATCCATTCGAATGTATCCATTCTTATTCATTCATACGATCCATTCTAATTCATTCGCACATTCTAATTCATTCATACGATCTATTCTAATTCATTCGCACGAATGTATCCATTCTAATTCATTCGCACAATCCAATCTGATTCAAACGTACGATCCATTCTAATTCATTCACATGATGTATTCTAATTCATTCGTATGATCCATTCTAATTCATTCGTATGATTCATTCTAATTCATTCGTACGATCCATTCTAATTCATTCGCACAAATGTATCCATTCTAATTCATTCGTACGATCCATTCTAATTCATTCGTACAAATGAATTAGAAATGAATAAAATAAATAGTACGAATGAATTAGAATGGATCATGCGAATGAATTTGAATGGATCGTACGAATGAATAAGAATGGATCGTACGAATGAATTAGAATGGATCGTACGAATGTATCCATTCTAATTCATTCGTACGATCCATTCTAATTCCTTTATATGATCCATTCTAATTCGTTCGTACGATCTATTCTAATTCGTTCGTACGGTCCATTCTAATTCATTCGCACGATCCATTCTAATTCATTCGCACGATCCATTCTAATTCATTCGCACGATCCTTTCAAATTCATTCGCACGATCCATTCTAATTCATTCCTATGATCCATTCTAATTTATTCGTACGATCCATTCTAATTCATTCGTACGATCCATTCTAATCCATTCGTACGATCCATTCTAATCCATTCGCACGAATGTAACCATTCTAATTCATTCGTACGATCTATTCTAATTCATTCATACGATCCATTCTAATTCATTCGTATGAATGAATTAGAATAGATCGTACGAATGAATTAGAATGGATCGTACGAATGAATTAGAATAGATCGTAGGAATGAATTAGAATGGATCATAAGAATGAATTAGAATGGATCGTACGAATGAATTAGAATGAATCGTACGAATAAATTAGAATGGATCGTACGAATGAATTAGAATGGATCGTGCGAATGAATTAGAATGGATCATACGAATGGATTAGAATGGATCGTACAAATGGATTAGAATGGATCGTACGAATTAGAATGGATCGTACGAATGAATTAAAATGGATACATTCATACGACTGAATTAGAAATTTATTCGTACGATCCATTCAAATTCAATCGTATGATCCATTCTAATTCATTCGCACGATCCATTCTAATTCATTCGTATGATCCATTCTAATTCATTCCTACGATCTATTCTAATTCATTCGTACGATCCATTCTAATTCATTCGCACGATCTATTCTAATTCATTTGTACGATCCATTCTAATCCATTCGTATGATCAATTCTAATTCATTCGCACGATCCATTCTAATTCATTCTCAAGAATGTAACCTTTCTAATTCATTCGTATAATCCATTCTAATTCATTCGCATGATCCATTCTAACTCATTCGTATGATCCATTCTAATTCATTCGTACGAATGTAACCTTTCTAATTCATTTGTATGATCCATTCGTACGATTCATTCTGATTCATTAGTACGATCCATTCTAATGCATTCGTACGATTCATTCTAATTCGTTCGCACGATCCATTCTAATTCATTTGTATGATCCATTCTAATTTATTTGCACGAATATACGATCCATTCTAATTTATTCGCAAGAATGTATCCATTCTAATTCATTCGTACAATCCATTCTAATTTATTCGTACAAATGTATCCATTCTAATTCATTCGTACGATCCATTCTAATTCATTCGTACGATTCATTCTAATTCATTTGCACGATCCTTTCTAATTCATTCGTACGATTCATTCTAATTCATTCGCATGAATGTATACATTCTAATTCATTCGTACAATCCATTCTAATTCATTCGCACGATCCATTCTAATTCATTCGTATGATCCATTCTAATTCATTCCTATGATTTATTCAAATTCATTCGCTCGAATGTATCCATTCTAATTCATTCGTTCGATCCATTCTAATTCATTCGTACGATCCATTCAAATTCATTCGCATGATCCATTCTAATTCATTCGTACGATCCATTCTAATTCATTATCACGAATGTAACCTTTCTAATTCATTTGTATGATCCATTCTAATTAATTCGTACTATCAATTCTAATCCATTCGTACGATCCATTCTAATCCATTCGTATGATCCATTCTAATCCATTCATACGATCCATTCTAATTCATTCATACGATCCATTCTAATTCATTCTCACAAATGTAACCTTTCTAATTCATTTGTACGATCCATTCTAATCCATTCGTACGATCCATTCTAATCCATTCATACGATCCATTCTAATTCATTCGTATGATCCATTCTAATTCATTCCTATGATCTATTCTAATTCATTCGCTCGAATGTATCCATTCTAATTCATTCCTATGATCCATTCTAACCATTCTAATTCATTCGCTCGAATGTATCCATTCTAATTCATTCGTACGATCCATTCTAATTCGTTCATACGATCCATTCTAATTCGTTTGTACGATCCATTCTAATTCATTCGTACGATCCATTCTAATTCATTCTCATAAATGTAACCTTTCTAATTCATTTGTACGATCCATTCTAATTCATTCGTACGATCCATTCTAATCCATTCGTACGATCCATTCTAATCCATTTGTACGATCCATTCTAATTCATTCGCACGAATGTAACCATTCTAATTCATTCCTACGATCCATTCTAATTCATTCGCACGAATGTATCCATTCTAATTCATTTGCACGATCCATTCTAATTCATTCCTATGATCCATTCTAATTCATTCGTACGATCCATTCTTATTCATTCGCTCGAATGTATCCATTCTAATTCATTCGTACGATCCATTCTAATTCATTCATACGATCCATTCTAATTCGTTCGCTCGATCCATTCTAATTCATTCATATGATCCATTCTAATTCATTTGCACGATCGATTCTAATTCATTCCTACGATCCATTCTAATTCATTCATACGATCCATTCTAATTCATTCGCTCGATTGTATCCATTCTAATTCATTCGTACAATCCATTCTAATTCGTTCGTATGATCCATTCTAATTCGTTCGTACGATCCATTCTAATTCGTTCCTACGATCTATTCTAATTCATTCGCTCGAATGTATCCATTCTAATTCATTCGTTCGATCCATTCTAATTCATTCGTACGATCCATTCAAATTCATTCGTATGATCCATTCTAATTTATTCGTACGATCCATTCTAATTTATTCGTACAAATATATCCATTCTAATTCATTCGTACGATCCATTCAAATTCATTCGTACGATTCATTCTAATTCATTCGTAAGATCCATTCTAATTCATTCGTACGATCCATTCTAATTAGATCGTATGATCCATTCTAATTCATTCGCACGATCCATTCTAATTCATTCGCACGATCCATTCTAATTCATTCGCACGATCCTTTCTAATTCATTCGCACGATCCATTCTAATTCATTCGTTCGATCCATTCTAATTCATTCGTACGATCCATTCTAATTCATTCGTACGATCCATTCTAATTCATTCGCACAAATGTAACCTTTCTAATTCATTTGTATGATCTATTCTAATTCATTCGCACAATCTATTCTAATTCATTCGCAAGAAAGTAACCATTTTAATTCATTCTTACGATCCATTCTAATTTATTCATACGATCCATTCTAATTCATTCGCACGATCCATTCTAATTCATTCGTACGATCCATTCTAATTCATTCGCATGAATGTATCTATTCTAATTCATTCGTATGATCCATTCTAATATTCAATCGCACGAATGTATCCATTCAAATTCATTTGCACGATCCATTCGTACAATCCATTCTAATCCATTCGTATGATCCATTCTAATTCATTCGTACGCTCCATTCTTATTCATCGCACAAATGTATCCATTCTAATTCATTCGTACGATCCATTCTAATTCATTCGCACGATCAATTCTAATTCATTCGTATGATCCATTCTAATTCATTCGTACGATCCATTCTAATTCTTTCGTACGATCCATTCTAATTCATTCGCACGATCTATTCTAATTCATTCGTACCATCCATTCTAATTCATTCGTACGATCCATTCTAATTCATTCGCACTATCCATTCTAATTCATTCGTACGATCCATTCTAATTCATTCGTACGATCCATTCTAATTCTTTCGTACAAATGTATCCATTCTAATTTGTTCGTACGATCCATTCTAATTCATTCATACGATCTATTCTAATTCATTCGCATGAATGTATCAATTCTAATTCATTCGTACAATCCAATCTAATTCAAACGTACGATCCATTCTAATTCATTCACATGATGTATTCTAATTCATTCTACGATCCATTCCAATTCATTTGTATGATCCATTCTAATTCATTCGTAAGATCCATTCTAATTCATTTGCATAATCCATTCTAATTCATTCGCACGATCCATTCTAATCCATTCGTATGATCCGTTCTAATTCATTCGTACAAATGAATTAGAATGGATCGTATGAATGAATAAGAATGGATTGTACGAATGAATTAGAATGGATCGTGCGAATGAATTACAATGAATCATACGAATGCATTTGAATGGATACATTCATGCGAATGAATTAGAATGGATCGTACGAAAGAATTAGAATGGATCGTACGAACGAATTAGAATGGATCGTACGAACGAATTAGAATGGATTGTGCGAATGAATTAGAATGGACCGTGCGAATGAATTAGAATGGATCGTATGAAAGAATAAGAATGGATCGTACGAATGAATTAGAATGGATACATTCGAGCGAATTAATTAGAATGGATCGTACGAATGAATTAGAATGGATCATAGGAATGAATTAGAATGGATCGTGCAAATGAATTAGAATGGATACATTCGTGCGAATGAATTAGAATGGATCGCAGGAATGAATTAGAATGGATCGTACGAATGAATTAGAATGGTTACATTCGTGCAAATGAATTAGAATGGATCGTACGAATGGATTAGAATGGATCGTACAAATGGATTAGAATGGATCGTACGAATGAATTAGAATGGATCGTACAAATGAATTAGAAAGGTTACATTTGTGAGAAGGAATTAGAATGGATCGTACGAATGAATTAGAATAGCACATGCGAATGAATTAGAATGAATCGTACGAATGAATTAGAATGATTACATTCCTGCGAATGAATTAGAATAGATCATACGAATGAATTAGAATGGATCGTACGAATGAATTAGAATGGATACATTTGTGCGAATGAATTAGAATGGATTGTATATTCATGCAAATAAATTAGAATGGATCGTACAAATGAATTATAATGGATCGTACGAATGAGTTAGAATGGATTGTGCGAATGAATTAGAATGGATCGTACGAATGAATTAGAATGGATCCACCGAATGAGTTAGAATGGATCATACGAATGAATTAGAATGGATCGTACGAATGAATTAGAATGGATCATACGAATGAATTAGAATGGATTGTGCGAATGAATTAGAATAGATCGTATGAATGAATTAGAATGGATCGTACGAATGAATTAAAATAGCTCATACGAATGAATTAGAATGAATCGTACAAATGAATTAGAATGGTTACATTCGTGCGAATGAATTAGAATAGATCGTACGAATGAATTAGAATGGATCGTACGAATAAATTAGAATGGATCGTGCGAATGAATTACAATGGATCGTACGAATGAATTAGAATGGATCCCCCGAATGAGTTAGAAATGATCATAAGAATGAATTAGAATGGATCGTACGAATGAATTAGAATGGATTGTGCGAATGAATTAGAATGGATCGTATGAATGAATAAGAATGGATCGTACGAATGAATTAGAATGGATCGTGCGAATGAATTAGAATGAATCATACGAATGCAATAGAATGGATCGTACGAATATATTAGAATGAATCGTACGATCCATTCTAATTCATTCGTCCGATCCATTCTAATTCATTCGCACGAATGTATCCATTCTAATTCATTCGTACAATCCATTCTAATTCATTCACACGATCCATTCTAATTCATTCACACGATCCATTCTAATTCATTCGCATGATCCATTCTAATTCATTCCTACGATCTATTCTAATTCATTCGCTCGAATGTATCCATTCTAATTCATTCGTACAATCCATTCTAATTCATTCGCACGAACCATTCTAATTCATTCGTATGATCCATTCTAATTCATTCGTACGATCCATTCTAATTCATTCGTATGATCCATTCTAACTCATTCGCACAAATGTATCCATTCTAATTCATTCGTATGATCCATTCTAATTCATTCGCACGATCCATTCTAATTCATTCGTACGATCCATTCTAATTCATTCGTACGATCCATTCTAATTCATTCGCACAAATATATCCATTCTAATTCATTCGTACGATCCATTCTAATTCATTCGCACGATCCATTCTAATTCATTCGTACGATCCATTCTAATTCATTCGTAGGATCCATTCTAATTCATTCGTACGATCCATTCTAATTCATTCGCACGAATGTATCCATTCTAATGCATTCGTACGATCCATTCTAATTAATTCGTACGATCCATTCTAATCCATTCATACGATCCATTCTAATTCATTCGTACGATCCATTCTAATTCATTCTCACAAATGTAACCTTTCTAATTCATTTGTACGATCCATTCTAATTCATTCGTACGATCCATTCTAATCCATTCGTACGATCCATTCTAATCCATTCGTACGATCCAGTCTAATTCATTCGCACGAATGTAACCATTCTAATTCATTCTTACGATCCATTCTAATTCATTCCTATGATCCATTCTAATTCATTCGCACGAATGTATCCATTCTAATTCATTTGCACGATCCATTCTAATTCATTCCTATGATCCATTCTAATTCATTCGTACGATCCATTCTAATTCATTCGCTCGAATGTATCCATTCTAATTCATTCGTACGATCCATTCTAATTCATTCGTACGATCCATTCTAATCCATTCGTACGATCCATTCTAATTCATTCGTACAATGCGTTCTAATCCATTCGTACGATCCATTCTAATTCATTCGTACGATCCATTCTAATTCATTTGTACGAATGAATTAGAATGGATCATATGAATGGATTAGAATGGATCGTACGAATGAATTAGGATGGATCGTATGAATGCATTAGAATGGATCGTACGAATGAATTAGAATGGATCGTACGAATGAATTAGAATGGTTACATTCGTGCGAATGAATTAGAATGGATCATAGGAATGAATTAGAACGGATCGTGTGAATGAATTAGAATGGATCGTACGAATGAATTAGAATGGATCGAACGAATGAATTAGAATGGATACATTCGAGCGAATGAATTAGAATGGATCGTACGAATGAATTAGAATGGATCGAACGAATGAATTAGAATGGATACATTCGAGCGAATGAATTAGAATAGATCGTAGTTATGAATTAGAATGGATCATACGAATGAATTAGAATAGATCGTAGGAATGAATTAGAATGGATCATACGAATGAATTAGAATGGATCATATGAACGAATAAGAATGGATCGTACGAACGAATTAGAATGGATCGTATGAACGAATTAGAATGGATCGTACGAATGAATTAGAATGGATACATTCGTGCGTATGAATTAGAATGGATTAAACAAATGAATTAGAACTGATCGTACGAATGAATTAGAATGGATCGTATGAATGAATTAGAATGGATACATTCGTACGAATGAATTAGAATGGATCGTGCGAATGAATTAGAATGAATCGTACAAATGAATTAGAATGGATCGTGCGAATGAATTAGAACGGATACATTCGTGCGAATGAATGAGAATGGATCGTACAAATGAATTAGAATTGATCGTATGAATGAATTAGAATTGATCGTACGAATGAATTAGAATTGATACATTCGTACGAATGGATTAGAATGGATCGTGCAAATGAATTAGAATATATCGGGCGAATAAATTAGAATGGATACATTTGTGCGAATGAATTAGAATGGATCGTACGAATGAATTAGAATGGATCGTGTGAATGAATTAGAATGGATCGTACGAATGAATTAGAATGGATACATTCGTGCAAATGAATTAGAATGGATCGTACGAATGAATTAGAATAGAACGTAAGAATGAATTAGAATGGATTGTACGAATGAATTAGAATAGATCGTACGAATGAATTAGAATGGATCATGCGAATAAATTAGAATGGATACATTCTTGCGAATAAAATAGAATGGACGGTACGAATGAATTAGAATGGATCGTGCGAATGAATTAGAATGGATACATTCATGCGAATGAATTAGAATGGATTGTGCGAATGAATTAGAATGGATCGTGCGAATGAATTTGAATGGCTCGTGCGAATGAATTAGAATGGATCATACGAATGAATTAGAATGGATCCTACGAATGAATTAGACTGGATACATTCGTACGAATAAATTAGAATGGATACATTCATGCAAATGAATTAGAATGGATCGTACGAATGAATTAGAATGGATCATACGAATGAATTAGAATGGATCATATTAATGAATTAGAATGGTTACATTCGTGCAAATGAATTAGAATGGACCGTACGAATAGATTAGAATGGATCGTATGAATGGATTAAACGCATAGTACGAATGAATTAGAATAGATACATTTGTGCGAATGAATTAGATTGCATCGTACGAATGAATTTGAATGGATTGTACAAATGAATTAGAATGGATCGTACGAATGAATTAGAATGGATCATGCGAATGAATTAGAATAGATCGTACGAATGAATTAGAATGGATCGTACGAATAAATTAGAATGGATTGTGCGAATGAATTAGAATGGATCGTACGAATAAATTAGAATGGATCCACCGAATGAGTTAGAATGGATCATACGAATGAATTAGAATGGATCGTACGAATGATTTAGAATGGATTGTACGAATGAATTAGAATGGATACATTCGTGCGAATGAATTAGAATGGAATGTAAGAATGAATTAGAATGGATCGTACTAATGAATTAGAATGGATCCATTCGTACAAATGAATTAGAATGGATCGTACGAATGAATTAAAATGGATCGAGCGAATGAATTAGAATGGATCGTACGAATGGATTTTAGAATGGATCGTACGAATAGATTAGAATGGATCGTACGAATGAATTAGAATGGATCACACAAATGAATTAGAAAGGTTACATTCGTGAGAATAAATTAGAATGGATTGTACAAATGAATTAGAATGGATCATAGGAATGAATTAGAATGGATCGTGTAAATGAATATGAATGGATACATTCGTGCGAATGAATTAGAATAGATCGTAGGAATGAATTAGAATGGATCGTACGAATGAATTAGAATGGTTACATTCGTGCGAATGAATTAGAATGGATCATACGAATCGATTAGAATGGATTGTACGAATGGATTAGAATGGATCGTACGAATGAATTAGAATGGATCATACAAATGAATTAGAAAGGTTACATTTGTGAGAATAAATTAGAATGGATCGTACGAATGGATCGTATGAATAGATTAGAATGGATCGTATGAATGGATTAGAATGGATCGTACGAATGGATTAGAATGGATCGTACGAATGAATTAGAATGGATCATACAAATGAATTAGAAAGGTTACATTCGTGAGAATGAATTAGAATGGATCGTACGAATGAATTAGAATGGATCATGCGAATGAATTTGAATGGATCGTACGAATGAATTAGAATGGATCGAACGAATGAATTAGAATTGATACATTCGAGCGAATGAATTAGAATAGATCATAGGAATGAATTAGAATGGATCATACGAATGAATTAGAATGGATCGTACGAACGAATTAGAATGGATCGTACGAATGAATTAGAATGGATCATAGGAATGAATTAGAATGGATCGTGCAAATGAATTAGAATGGATACATTCGTGCGAATAAATTAGAATGGATTGTGCGAATGAATTAGAATGGATTGTCCAAATGAATTAGAATGGATATATTTGAATGAATAAATTAGAATGGATCATACGTATGAATTAGAATGGATCGTACGAATGAATTAGAATGGATCGTGCGAATGAATTAGAATCGATCGTACGAATGAATTAGAATGGATCGTACGAATGAATTACATCGTACGAATGAATTAGAATGGATCGTACGAATGAATTAGAATGGATCGTACGAATGAATTAGAATGGATATATTCGTGCGAATGAATTAGAATGGATCGTATGAATGAATTAGACTGGATCATACGAATGAATTTGAATGGATACATTTGTGCGAATGAATCTGAATGGATTGTATGAATGAATTACAATGGATCGTACGAATGAATTAGAATGGATCATACAAATGAATTAGAATGGATCGCACGAATGAATTAGAATGGATCGTACAAATGAATTAGAAAGGTTACATTTGTGAGAATGAATTAGAATGGATCGTACAAATGGATTAGAATGGATCGTACTAATGGATTAGAATCGATCGTACGAATGGATTAGAATGGATCGTACGAATGAATTAGAATAGATCATACAAATGAATTAGAAAGGTTACATTCGTGAGAATGAATTAGAATGGATCGTACGAATGAAATAGAATGGTTCATGCGAATGAATTTGAATGGCTCGTACGAATGAATTAGAATGGATTGAACGAATGAATTAGAATGGATACATTCGAGTGAATGAATTAGAATAGATCGTAGGAATGAATTAGAATGGATCGTGCGAATGAATTAGAATGAATCGTACGAATGAATAATAATGGATCGTACGAATGAATTAGAATGGATACATTCGTGCGAATGAATTTGAATGGATCGTACGAATGAATTAGAATGGATCCACCGAATGAGTTAGAATGGATCATACGAATGAATTAGAATGGATCATACGAATGAATTAGAATGGATTGTGCGAATGAATTAGAATGGATCGTATGAATGAATAAGAATGGATCGTACGAATGAATTAGAATGGATCGTGCGAATGAATTAGAATGAATCGTACGAATGCATTATAATGGATCGTACGAATGAATTAGAATGAATCGTACGATCTATTCTAATTCATTTGTCCGATCCATTCTAATTCATTCGCACGAATGTATGCATTCTAATTTATTCATACAATCCATTCTAATTCATTCGCACGATCCATTCTAATTCATTCGTATGATCCATTCTAATTCATTCCTACAATCTATTCTAATTCATTCGCTCGAATGTATCCATTCTAATTCATTCGTACGATCCATTCTTATTCATTCGTATGATCCATTCAAATTCATTCGCATTATCCATTCTAATTCATTCGTATGATCCATTCTAATTCATTCTCACGAATGTAACATTTCTAATTCCTTTGTATGATCCATTCTAATTCATTCGTACGATGCATTCTAATCCATTCGTACGATCCATTCTAATCCATTCGTACGATCCATTCTAATCCATTCGTACGATCTATTCTAATTCATTCGTACGATCCATTCTAATTCATTCTCACAAATGTAACCTTTCTAATTCATTTGTACGATCCATTCTAATTCATTCGTACGATCCATTCTAATTCATTCGTACGATCCATTCAAATTCATTCTCATGATCTATTCTACTTCATTCGTACGATCCATTCGAATTCATTCTCACGAATGTAACCTTTCTAATTCATTTGTATGATCCATTCTAATTCATTAGTACGATCCATTCTAATCTATTCGTACGATCCATTCTAATCCATTCGTACGATCCATTCTAATTCATTCGTACGATCCATTCTAATTCATTCTCACAAATGTAACCTTTCTAATTCATTTGTACGATCCATTCTAATTCATTCGTACGATCCATTCTAATCCATTCGTACGATCTATTCTAATCCATTCGTACGATCCATTCTAATTCATTCGTGCGAATGTAACCATTCTAATTCTAATTCATTCGTACGATCCATTCTAATTCATTCGCACCATCAATTCTAATCCATTCGTACGATCCATTCTAATTCATTTGTACGATCATTCGTTCGATACATTTGTACGAATGAATTAGAATGGATCGTACGAATGAATTAGAATAGATAGTGCGAATGAATTAGAATGGATCGTACGAATGAATTAGAATTAGAATGGTTACATTCGTGCGAATGAATTAGAATGGATCGTACAAATGGATTAGAATGGATCGCACGACTGGATTAGAATGGATCGTACGAATGAATTAGAATGGATCGTACAAATAAATTAAAAAGGTTACATTTGTGAGAATGAATTAGAATGGATCGTACGAATGCATTAGAATGGATCGTACGAATGGATTAGAATGGATCGTACGAATGGATTAGAATGGATCGTATGAATGAATTAGAATGGATCATACAAATGAATTAGAAAGGTTACATTCATAAGAATGAATTAGAATGGATCATGCGAATGAATTAGAATGGATACATTTGTGCGAATGAATTAGAATGGATCGTATATTCGTGCAAATAAATTAGAATGGATCGTACGAATGAATTAGAATGGATCCACCGAATGAGTTAGAATGGATAATACGAATGAATTAGAATGGATCGTACGAATGAATTAGAATGGATTGTGCGAATGAAGTAGAGTGGATCGTATGAATAAATAAGAAAGGATCGTACGAATTGATTAGAATGGATCGTACGATGCTATCTAATTCATTCTAATTCATTCTCACGAATGTTTCTAATTCATTTGCACGATCCATTCTAATTCATTCGTACGATCCATTCTAATTCATTCGCACGATCCATTCTTATTCATTCATACGATCCATTCTAATTCATTCGCACAATCCATTCTAATTCATTAGTATGATCCATTCTAATTCTTTCGTATGATCCATTCTAACTCATTCGGTGGATCCATTCTAATTCATTCGTACGATCCATTCTAATTTATTTGCACGAATATACGATCCATTCTATTTTCTTTTGTATAAATGTATCCATTCTAATTCATTCGTACGATCCGTTCTAATTCATTCGTATGATCTATTCTAATTCATTTGCACAAATGTATCCATTCTAATTCATTCGTTCAATCCATTCTAATTCATTCGCATAAATATATCCATTCTAATTCATTCATACGGTCCATTCTAATTCATTCGCATGATCCATTCTAATTCATTCGCACAAATGTATCCATTCTAATTCATTCGTAATATCCATTCTAATTCATTCGCATGATCCATTCTAATTCATTCGTACGATCCATTCTAATTCATTTGTACGATCCGTTCTAATTCATTCGCACGAATGTATCCATTCTAATTTATTCTTACGATCCATTCTAATTCATTTGCACGAATGTAACCATTCTAATTCATTCGTACGTTCCATTCGTACGATCTATTCAAATTCATTCGCAATAATGTATCCATTCTAATTCATTCGCACGATCAATTCTAATTCATTCGTAAGATCCGTTCTAATTTATTCATACAATCCATTCTAATTCATTCGTACAATCCATTCTAATTTATTTGTACAAATGTATCCATTCTAATTCATTCGTACGATCCATTCTAATTCATTCGTACGATTCATTCTAATTCATTCGCATGATCCATTCTAATTCATTCGTACGATCCATTCTAATTCATTCGCACGAATATATCCATTCTAATGCATTCGTACGATTCATTCTAATTCATTTGCACGATCGATTCTAATTCATTCGCACGATCCATTCTAATTCATTCACACGATCTATTCTAATTCATTCGTATGATCCATTCTAATTCATTCGTACGATCCATTCTAAGTCATTTGCATGAATGTATCCATTCTAATTGATTCATACGATCCATTCCAATTCATTCGTATGATCCATTCTAATTCATTCATGCAATCCATTCTAATTCATTCATACGATCCATTCTAACTCATTCATACGATCCATTCTAATTCATTCGCATGAATGTATGTATCCATTCTAGTTCATTCGCACGAATGTATCCATTCTAATTCATTCGTACGATCTATTCTAATTCAATCGCAAGATCCATTCTAATTCATTCGTACGATCCATTCTAATTCAGTCGTACGATCCATTCTAATTCGTTCGCACGATCCATTCTAATTCATTCGTACAAATGTATCCATTCTAATTCATTCGTACGATCCATTCTAATTTATTCGTACAATCCATTCTAATTCATTCGCACAAATGTATCCATTCTAATTCATTCGTACGATCCATTCTAATTCATTCGCACGATCCATTCTAAATCAATCATACGATCCATTCTAATTCATTCGCACGATCCATTCTAATTCATTCGTACGATCCATTCTAATTCATTCGCACGAATGTATCCATTCTAATACATTCGTACGATTCATTCTAATTCATTTGCACGACCCATTCTAATTCATTCGTACGATCTATTCTAATTCATTTGTCAAATCGATTCTAATTTATTCGCACAAATGTATCCATTCTAATTCATTCGTACGATCCATTCTAATTCATTCGCACGATCCATTCTAAATCAATATGCAGAAACTGTCTACTGAGCAAGCTAGCTGGATTAAAAGTGATTTCACCTATGAGGAGATTTATGGTGCAGTGTATGATAGTCCAAAGGATAAAGCCCCAGGTGCAGATGGCTTTTCTGATGCATTCTACAGAAAATGTTGGCCTGTCATCAAAGCTGATCTTGTTGCTATGATACATTACTTTCATGATCATCCACAAAAAGTTGAATATCTAAACCATACTCTGATAGCTCTGATACCTAAAGAGGATCAAATTACTAGCTTTGCTAGTTGTAGGCCTATATCCCTTTGCAATTTCTCCTATAAAGTCATTTCCACTATTTTAGCCAATAGAATTAAGAAATTTCTTCCCCATTTGATCATGGAGAATCAATGAGCTTTTATAAATGGGAGGCATATCCAAGATGCAGTAATGCTTGCTCATGAGCTGTTGAACAAATTTCATATTAAAGCTGGGGCTCCAAGAATGTGTTTGAAGATTGATTTAAGGAAGGCTTTTGACACTGTCAACCATTCCTTCCTCCTTCAGGTTTTGACAGCTATGAATTTCCCTAGTAGATGGATTATGTGGATTAAAGAATGCATATCTTCAGTTAAATTTTCAGTTCTTATTAATGGCACTGCAGCAGGGTTCTTCAAAACTTATAGAGGACTCAGGCAGGGTGATCCTATCTCTCCCTATCTGTTTTGTATTGTTATTAATGTCTTTTCAAATATGATTCAGCAAGCTGAAATTCAGAACCAGGTTGACATTCCTTCACTGGGGGGATTCCCTATATCCCATTTGGCTTATGCTGATGATTTGTTGCTTTTTTGTAAAGCTAACACTCATTCAGCAGAAGGTATTAAGTCTATTATCAGTATTTTCAGTAATCAGTCAGGGCTTGAGATAAATCAGGACAAATCCAAAGTCTTTTTCAGTGCTAATGTGCATCAAAAACATATTTTGCTGTCTATTCTTGGTATGGGTGAAGCTCAGCTCCCTGTGAAGTACCTTGGTTTGCCTCTTCTGTCCAAAAGCCTTAAGCATGCTAACTGTCAAGGTTTAATTGATAAAATCAGAATCAGAATTGGCTCATGGAGTAAGAATTTTCTTTCTCTGGCAGGGAGGATAGAGCTCATCAAATCTGTTATTAATTCTTTACACTTATATTGGTCAGGGATTTTTATTTTCCCTAAATCTGTTACAAATGAAATTGAAAGACTGTTCAGCAGATTTCTATGGGGAGGCAGTACTCTTGCTAGGAAAATTGTCCCAATAGCTTGGAAAAAGTTATGCTACCCAAAGAAGGAGGGAGGGATTGGTTTTAGAAACCTGGAGGATTGGAATAAGGCTGGAAAATCTGTACTAAAGAAGACTCACTCTGGATGAGATGGGTATCTGTTAAATACCTAAGGCATGAAGGCATTTGGGACTGTAGGAAAACCTCTACTGCATCAGGTATTTGGAAGGGGATTTTAAATGTCAGAAAGTTGTTTCAGCCGTGTATTCTTAATATTGTTGGGGATGGGAATATGACCAAATTCTGGTGGGATAACTGGCTTCCTCAAGGCAGAATTGTGGATAATTTTGATAGGAGAGCTATCTATGATCTGGGCTATGACTCTGAGTTCACAGTAAATCAACTCATTGTAGATGGTAACTGGGTTCTTCCTCCTCCCTCTTCAGCTGATCTTATCAGTATTTTCAAAACTGTGTCAGACTATGTTCTTCATTACCCAACACTCCCTGATATAATTGTTTGGAAGCAAGATAGCTGTGGGGTTTTCTCTACTAAATCAGCTTGGGAATTCATTCGAAATAAAGGGTCAGTTTTCCCAGCAGCAAATTGGATTCGGCATAAGCAAAGGATTGAGAGCCATGCTATATGCTTATGGAGGGCTTACATTCAGAAATTACTCACTTGTGACAAATTGCATAAAAGGGGTGTTCTTGTTCCTTCTCTTTGTTTTCTTTGCTGGTCTGACAAGGAGACTCATGAGCATTTATTTTTTAGTTACTCCTATTCTAATTGGATATGGAGGTCTATTCTTGCTAGATTTGGTATTAGTCCAACTTCTATTGGTAACCTTGCATCTGAAATTAATAGATTGCAGTCCAGATTTACTGGGAATGGTCAAATAGCTTCTTTGGCCAAAATTGCTACTGGCTGTATGGTTAAGATTCTATGGAAGGAAAGATATAGTAGAATTTTTGATAAAGTTACTAAGCATAAGAGAGCTCTATTAGCTGATATCACCAAAACAGTCCTACTTAGATTGTCTTGTTGTGAAGAAACAGATGTTGATACTTTTGAAAATCAAACTATTATGGCTAAATGGGGTAGTTTTTTGAAGATTTCTCCTTAGGAGCCTCAGTATGTCAAATGGACTAAGCCCTTACATAATTGGTTCAAGATCAACACTGATGGCTCCCTAACTCAAAATTCAGCTGCAATTGGAGGGATTATTAGAGATAGTAATGGTGCAGCTACTATGGGTTTCTATGGGTCTTCCAATTATAGAAATATCTTAAATGTTGAGCTGGAAGCTATTGAGAAAGGACTGAATTATGCTGAGGATATGAATATCAGTCAGCTCTGGGTTGAATCTGACTCTCTAGTTGCTGTAAAATGTATTCAAGGCTCTTATGCTATTCCTTGGTCAGCAGCTCATCAAGTTCAGCATATTTGTAGTCAATTGGATAGATTCAAAAAACATAAAATTTCTCATGTGTGGAGAGAAGGAAATATTCCTGCTGATATATTGTCTAAAGATAGTCATGCAATTGATCATATGGTTAGACTGTTTCCAAAAGATTTCAGTGAGAATCTGCGGATTGCTATAGAGAGGGATCAAAAAGGAAACATTTATAAGAGACACTGATAGCTTCTATAGCTAGACCTGGTGTTGCTTATTTCAGAATTTTCAGTTTTGAGGCTGGATAGCTGCTGCAGCTTCTACAGCTAATCCTGGCTTTCAACTATGCTGTTATGATGATGGGTGATTTTTTCTATATCATCTGTATCTAGTCCTGGTGTTGTTGTCTTCAGAATTTTCAGATTTGAGGCTGGATAGCTGCTGCAGTTCCTAAAGCTAATCCTGGCTTTCAGCTTTGCTGTTATGCTGATGAGTGTTTTTTCTAAAGCATCTGTATCTAGTCCTGGTGTTGTTGTTTTCAGAGTTTTCAGATTTGAGGCTGGATAGCTGCTGCAGTTCCTAAAGCTAGTCCTGGCTTTCAGCTTTGCTGTTATGCTGATGAGTGTTTTTTTCTCTTTGTTTTAAATAAGACTGGAGCTGTAACTGTTGTTTCTTTCATGGGCGGGGTCCCAAATAAAATCCCCTAGCTTTGAGTAAAAAAAAATCGATTCTAATTCATTCGCACGAATGTATCTATTCTGATTCATTCGTACAATCCATTCTAATTCAATCGCATGATCCATTCTAATTCATTCGTATGATCCATTCTAATTCATTCCTATGATCTATTCTAATTCATTCGCTCGAATGTATCCATTCTAATTTATTCGTTCGATCCATTCTAATTCATTCATACGATCCATTCAAATTCATTCGCATGATCCATTCTAATTCATTCATACGATCCATTCTAATTCATTCTCACGAATGTAATCTTTCTAATTCATTTGTATGATCCATTCTAATTCATTCGTACGATCCATTCTAATCCATTCGTACGATCCATTCTAATTCATTCTCACAAATGTAACCTTTCTAATTCATTTGTACGATGCATTCTAATTCATTCGTACGATCCATTCTAATTCATTCGCACGAATGTAACCATTCTAATTCATTCGTACGATCCATTCTAATTAATTCCTACGATACATTCTAATTCAATCGCATGAATGTATCCATTCTAATTCATTTGCACGATCCATTCTAATTCATTCCTATGATCCATTCTAATTCATTCGTACGATCCATTCTAATTCATTCGCTCGAATGTATCCATTCTAATTCATTCGTACGATCCATTCTAATTCATTCGCACGAATGTATCCATTCTAATGCATTCGTACGATTCATTCTAATTCATTTGCACGACCCATTCTAATTCATTCGTACGATCCATTCTAATTCATTCGTCAAATCGATTCTAATTCATTCGCACGAATGTATCCATTCTAATTCATTCGTACAATCCATTCTAATTCAATCGCATGATCCATTCTAATTCATTCGTATGATCCATTCTAATTCATTCCTACGATCTATTCTAATTCATTCGCTCGAATGTATCCATTCTAATTTATTCGTTCGATCCATTCTAATTCATTCATACGATCCATTCAAATTCATTCGCATGATCCATTCTAATTTATTCATACGATCCATTCTAATTCATTCCCACGAATGTAATCTTTCTAATTCATTTGTATGATCCATTCTAATTCATTCGTACGATCCATTCTAATCCATTCGTACGATCCATTCTAATCCATTCGTACGATCCATTCTAATTCATTCTTACAAATGTAACCTTTCTAATTCATTTGTACGATGCATTCTAATTCATTCGTACGATCCATTCTAATTCATTCGCACGAATGTAACCATTCTAATTCATTCGTACGATCCATTCTAATTAATTCCTACGATACATTCTAATTCATTCGCATGAATGTATCCATTCTAATTCATTTGCACGATCCATTCTAATTCATTCCTATGATCCATTCTAATTCATTAGTACGATCCATTCTAATTCATTCGCTCGAATGTATCCATTCTAATTCATTCGTACGATCCATTCTAATTCATTCGTACGATCCATTCTAATTCATTCTCACGAATGTAACCTTTCTAATTCATTTGTATGTATCCATTCTAATTCATTCGTACGATCCATTCTAATTCATTCACATGATCCATTCTAATTCATTCGTACGATCCATTCTAATTCATTCGCACGAATATATCCATTCTAATGCATTCGTACGATTCATTCTAATTCATTCGCACGATCCATTCTAATTCATTCGTACGATCCATTCTAATTCATTCGTCCGATCCATTCCAATTCATTCGCACGAATGTATTCATTCTAATTCATTCGTACAATCCATTGTAATTCATTCACACGATCCATTCTAATTCATTCATATGATCCATTCTAATTCATTTCTACGATCTATTCTAATTCATTCGCTCGAATGTATCCATTCTAATTCATTCGTTCGATCGATTCTAATTCATTCGTATGATCCATTCAAATTCATTCGCATGATCCATTCTAATTCATTCGTACGATCCATTCTAATTCATTCTCACGAATGTAACCTTTCTAATTCATTTGTATGATCCATTCTAATTCGTTCGTACGATCCATTCTAATCCATTCGTACGATCCATTCTAGTCCATTCGTACGATCCATTCTAATCCTTTCGTACGATCCATTCTAGTCCATTCGTATGATCCATTCTAATCCATTCGTACGATCTATTCTAATTCATCCGTACGATCCATTCTAATTCATTCGCTCGAATGTATCCATTCTAATTCATTCGTACGATCCATTCTAATTCGTTCATACGATCCATTCTAATTCGTTCGTACGATCCATTCTAAAATGAGTTAGAATGGATCATACGAATGAATTAGAATGGATCATACGAATGAATTAGAATGGATTGTGCGAATGAATTAGAATGGATCGTATGAATGAATAAGAATGGATCGTACGAATGAATTAGAATGGATCGTGCGAATGTATTAGAATGAATCGTACGAATGCATTAGAATGGATCGGACGAATGAATTGGAATGAATCGTACGATCCATTCTAATTCATTCGTCCGATCCATTCTAATTCATTCGTGCGAATGAATTAGAATGGACACATTCGAGCGAATGAATTAGAACGCATTGTACGAATGAATTAGAATGGATCATGCGAATGAATTAAAATGGATCGTACAAATGAATTAGAATGGATCGTGCGAATGAATTAGAATGGATCGTATGAACGAATTAGAATGGATCGTATGAATGGATTAGAATGGATCGTATGAATGGATTAGAATGGATCATACGAATGGATCATGCGAATGAATTAGAATGGATCGTAGGAATGAATTAGAATGGATCGTACGAATGAATTAGAATGAATTAGAATGGACGTACGAATGAATTAGAATGGATCACGCGAATGAATTAAAATGGATACATTTGTACGAATGAATTAGAATAGATCGTACGAATGAATTAGAATGGATCGTGCAAATGAATTAGAATGGATCGTACAAACGAATTAGAATGGATCGTATGAACGAATTAGAATGGATCGTACGAATGAATTAGAATGGATACATTCGAGCGAATGAATTAGAATGGATCGTACGGATGAATTAGAATAGATCGTACGAATGGATTAGAATGGATCATACGAATGGATTAGAATGGATCGTACGAATGGATTAGAATGGATCGTACGAATGAATTAGAATGGATCATACAAATGAATTAGAAAGGTTACATTCGTGAGAATGAATTAGAATGGATCGTACGAATGAATTAGAATGGATCATGCGAATGAATTTGAATGCATCGTACGAATGAATTAGAATCGATCGAACGAATGAATTAGAATGGATACATTCGAGCGAATGAATTAGAATAGATCGTAGGAATGAATTAGAATGGATCATATGAATGAATTAGAATGGATCGTGCGAATGAATTAGAATGGATTGTACGAATGAATTAGAATGAATACATTCGTGCGAATGAATTAAAATGGATTGGATGAATGAATTAGAATGGATCGTACGAATGAATTAGAATGGATCGTGCGAATGAATTAGAATGAATCGTACTAATGCATTAGAATGGATACATTCGTGCGAATGAATTAGAATGGATCGTACGAATGAATTAGAATGGATCATGTGAATGATTTAGAATGGATCGTACGAATGAATTAGAATGGATACATACAAATGAATTGGAAAGGTTACATTCGTGAGAATGAATTAGAATGGATCGTACGAATGAATTAGAATGGATCATACGAATGAATTAGAATGGATACATTCGAGCGAATGAATTAGAATGGATCATACGAATGAATTAGAATGGGTCGTACGAATGAATTAGAATGGATACATTCGAGCGAATGAATTAGAATAGATCGTAGGAATGAATTAGAATAGATCATACGAATGAATTAGAATGGATCGTGCGAATGAATTAGAATGGATTGCACGAATGAATTAGAATGGATACATTCGTGCGAATGAATTAGAATGGATCGGATGAATGAATTAGAATGGATCGTACGATTCATTCTAATTCATTCGTACGATCCATTCTAATTCATTCGTATGATTCATTCTAATTCATTCGCACGATCCATTCTAATTCATTCGTACGATTCATTCTAATTCATTCGCACGATCCATTCTAATCCATTCGTACGATCCATTCTAATCCATTCGTACGATCCATTCTAATTCATTCCTATGTATCTATTCTAATTCATTCGTACGATCCATTCTAATTCTTTCATACAATCCATTCTAATTCATTCGCATGATCCATTGTAATTCATTCATATGATCCATTCTAATTCATTCCTATGATCTATTCTAATTCATTCGCTCGAATGTATCTATTCTAATTCATTCGTACGATCCATTCTAATTCATTCGTACGATCCATTCTAATTCATTCTCACAAATGTAACCTTTCTAATTCAGTTGTATGATCCATTCTAATTCATTCGTATAATTCATTCTAATTCATTTCTACGATACATTCCAATTCATTCGTACGATCTAGTTCTAATCTATTCGTACGATCCATTCTAATTCGCACAAATGTATCCATTTTAATTCATTCGTACGATCCATTCTAATTCATTCGTACGATCCATTCTAATTCATTCGTACGATCAATTCTAATCCATTCGTACGATCTATTCTAATTCATTCGTACAAATGTATCCTTTCTAATTCATTTGTATGATCCATTCATACGATCCATTCTAATTCATTCGTACGATCTATTCTAATTCATTCGTATGATCCATTCTAATTCATTCATACGATCCATTCTAATTCATTCGTACAATCCATTCAAATTCATTCATACGATGCAATCTAATTCATTCGCACGAATATATCCATACTAATTCATTCGTACGATCGTTTCTAATTCATTCACACGATCAATTCTAATCCATTCGTACGATCCATTCTAATTCATTCGCACGAATGTAACCATTCTAATTCATTCGTACGATCCATTCTAATTCATTCATACCGTCCATTCTAATTCATTCGCACGAATGTATCCATTCTAATTCATTTGCACGATCCATTCTAATTCATTCCTATGATCCATTCTAATTTATTCGTACGATGCAATCTAATTTATTCGCAGAAATGTATCCATTCTAATTCATTCGCACGATCCATTCTAATTCATTCGTACGATCCATTCTAATTCATTCGCTCGAATGTATCCATTCTAATTCATTCGTACGATCCATTCTAATTCATTCGTATGATCCATTCTAATTCATTCATACGATCCATTCTAATTCATTCGTATGATCCATTCTAATTCATTCCTACGATCTATTCTAATTCATTCTCACGAATGTAACCTTTCTAATTCATTTGTATGATCCATTCCAATTCATTCGTACGATCCATTCTAATCCATTCGTACGATCCATTCTAATCCATTCGTACGATCCATTCTAATTCATTCTCATAAATGTAACCTTTCTAATTCATTTGTACGATCCATTCTAATTCATTCGTATGATCCATTCTAATTCATTCGTACGATCCATTCTAATTCATTCGTATGATCCATTCTAACTCATTCGCACAAATGTATCCATTTTAATTCATTCATACGATCCATTCTAATTCATTCGCACGATCCATTATAATTCATTCGTACGATCCATTCTAATTCATTCGTACGATCCATTCTAATTCATTCATACGATCCATTCTAATTCATTCGCACAAATGTATCCATTCTAATTCATTCGTACGATCCATTCTAATTCATTCGTACGATCCATTCTAATTCATTCGTACGATCCATTCTAATTCATTCGCACGATCCATTCTAATTCATTCATACGATCCATTCTAATTCATTCGCACGAATGTATCCATTCTAATGCATTCGTACAATCCATTCTAATTCATTCGTACGATCCATTCTAATCCATTCGTACGATCCATTCTAATTCATTCGTACGATCTATTCTAATTCATTCTCACAAATGTAACCTTTCTAATTCATTCGTACGATCCATTCTAATCCATTCGTACGATCCATTCTAATTCATTCACACGAATGTAACCATTCTAATTCATTCGTACGATCCATTCTAATTCATTCCTATGATCCATTCTAATTCATTCACACGAATGTATCCATTCTAATTCATTTGCACGATCCATTCTAATTCATTCCTATGATCTATTCTAATTCATTCGTACCATCCATTCTAATTTATTCGCTCGAATATATCCATTCTAATTCATTCGTACGATCCATTCTAATCCATTCGTACGATCCATTCTAATCCATTCGTACGATCCATTCTAATTCATTCGTATGATCCTTTCTAATTTATTTGCATGAATATACGAATGAATCGTACAAATGAATTAGAAATGTTACATTTGTGAGAATGAATTTGAATGGATCGTACGAATGAATTAGAATGGTTACATTCGTGCGAATGAATTTGAATGAATCGTACGAATGGATTAGAATGGATCGTACGAGTGAATTAGAATGGATCGTACGAATGAATTAGAATGGATACATTCGAGCGAATGAATTAGAATGGATCGTACGAATGAATTAGAATGGATCCATTCATGCGAATGAATTAGAATAGATCGTAGGAATGAATTAGAATGGATTGTACGAATAAATTAGAATGGTTACATTCGTGCGAATGAATTAGAATGGATCGTACGAATGGATTAGAATGGATCGTACGAATGGATTAAAATGGATCGTACGAATGAATTAGAATGGATCATACAAATGAATTAGAAAGGTTACATTTGTGAGAATGAATTAGAATGGATTGTACGAATGAATTAGAATGGATAGTACGAATGGACTAGAATGGATCGTACGAATGGATTAGAATGGATCGTACGAATTGATTAGAATGGATCATACAAATGAATTAGAAAGGTTACATTTGTGAGAATGAATTAGAATGGATCATACGAATGAATTAGAATGGATCATGCGAATTAATTTGAATGGATCGTACGAATAAATTAGAATGGATCGTAGGAATGAATTAGAATGGATCGTACGAATGAATTAGAATGGTTACATTTGTGAGAATGAATTAGAATGGATCGTACGAATGAATTAGAATGGATCATACGAGTGGATTAGAATAGATCGTACGAATGAATTAGAATGGATTGTACGAATGAATTAGAATGAATAGTGCGAATGAATTAGAATGGATTGTACGAATGAATTAGAATGGATACATTCGTATGAATGAATTAGAATGGATCGTACGAATGATTTAGAATGGATCATGCGAATGAATTTGAATGGATTGTATGAATGAATTAGAATGGATCGAACGAATGAATTAGAATGGATCGTGCGAAGGAATTAGAATGGATCGTACGAACAAATTAGAATGGATCGTACGAACGAATTAGAATGGATCGTATGAACGAATTAGAATGGATCGTACGAATGAATTAGAATGGATCATAGGAATGAATTAGAATTGATCGTGCAAATGAATTAGAATGGATACATTCGTGCGAATGAATTAGAATGGATCGTAGGAATGAATTAGAATGGATCGTATGAATGGATTAGAATGGATCATATGAATGAATTAGAATGGTTACATTCGTGCGAATTAATTAGAATGGATCGTACGAATGGATTAGAATGGATCGTACGAATGGATTAGAACGCATTGTACGAATGAATTAGAATAGATACATTTGTGCAAATGAATTAGATTGCATCGTACGAATGAATTTGAATGGATTGTACGAATGAGTTAGAATGGATCGTATAAATGAATTAGAATGGATCATGCGAATGAATTAGAATAGATCGTACGAATGAATTAGAATGGATCGTACAAATAAATTAGAATGGATCGTGCGAATAAATTAGAATGGATCGTACGAATGAATTAGAATGGATCCACCGAATGAGTTAGAATGGATCATACGAATGAATTAGAATGGATCGTACGAATGAATTAGAATAGATTGTGCGAATGAATTAGAATGGATCGTATTAATGAATAAGAATGGACCATACGAATGAATTAGAATGGATCATGCGAATGAATTAGAATGAATCGTACGAATGCATTAGAATGGATCATACGAATGAATTAGAATGAATCGTATGATCGATTCTAATTCATTCGTCCAATCTATTCTAATTCATTCGCACGAATGTATCCATTCTAATTCATTCGTACAATCCATTCTAATTCATTCGCATGATCCATTCTAATTCATTCGTATGATCTATTCTAATTCATTCCTATGATCTATTCTAATTCATTCGCTCGAATGTATCCATTCTAATTCATTCGTACAATCCATTCTAATTCATTCACACAATCCATTCTAATTTATTCGTATGATCCATTCTAATTCATTCCTACGATCTATTCTAATTCATTCGCTCGAATGTATCCATTCTAATTCATTCGTACGATCCATTCTAATATATTTGTATGATCCATTCTAACTAATTCGATGGATCCATTCTAATTCATTCGTACGATCCATTCTAATTTATCCGTACGATCCATTCTAATTTATTCGTACGATCCATTCTAATTCATTCGCACGAATGTATCCATTATAATTCATTCTTACGATCCATTCTAATTCATTCGCACTATCCATTCTAATTCATTCGCACGATCCATTCTAATTCATTCGTACGATCCATTCTAATTCATTCGCACGAATGTATCCATTCTAATTCATTTGTATGATCCATTCTAATTCATTCATACAATGCGTTCTAATCCATTCGTACGATCCATTCTAATTCATTCCTATGATCCATTCTAATTCATTTGTACGACCCATTCTAATTCATTCGCTCGAATGTATCCATTCTAATTCATTCGTACGATCCATTCTAATTCGTACATACGATCCATTTTAATTTTTTCCCACGATCCATTCTAATTCATTCTAATTCATTCGCACGAATTATAATGGATCGTACGAATGAATTAGAATGGATCGTATGAACGAATTAGAATGGATCGTATGAATGAATTAGAATGGATACATTCGAGCGAATGAATTAGAATGAATCGTACGAATGAATTAGAATGGATCGTGCAAATGAATTAGAATGGATACATTCGTGCGAATGAATTAGAATGGATCGTAGGAATGAATTAGAATGGATCGTACAAATGAATTAGAATGGTTATTTTCGTGCGAATGAATTAGAATAGATCATACGAATGAATTAGAATGGATCATACGAATGAATTAGAATGGATAAATTTGTGCGAATGAATTAGAATGGATCATATATTCGTGCAAATAAATTAGAATGGATCGTACAAATAAATTAGAATGGATCGTACGAATGAGTTAGAATGGATCATGCGAATGAATTAGAATGGATCGTACGAGTGAATTAGAATGGATCCACCGAATGAGTTAGAATGGTTCATACGAATGAATTAGAATGGATCGTACGAAGGAATTAGAATTCTAATTCATTCGCTCGAATGTATCCATTCTAATTCATTTGTACGATCCATTCTAATTCGTTCATACGATCCATTCTAATTCGTTCGTATGATCCATTCTAATTCATTCCTATGATCTATTCTAATTCATTCGCTCGAATGTATCCATTCTAATTCATTCGTTCGATCCATTCTAATTCATTCGTACGATCCATTCAAATTCATTCACATGATCCATTCTAATTCATTTGTACGATCCATTCTAATTTATTCTCACGAATATAACCTTACTATTTCATTCGTACGATCCATTCTAATCCATTCATACGATCCATTCCAATCCATTCGTACGATCCATTCTAATCCATTCGTACGATCCATTCTAATATATTCATTCTCCCAAATGTAACCTTTCTAATCCATTTGTACGATCCATTCTAATCCATTCGTACGATCCATTCTAATCCATTCGTACGGTCCATTCTAATTCATTCGTACGATTCATTCTAATCCATTCGTACGATCCATTCTAATCCATTCGTACGGTCCATTCTAATTCATTCGCACGAATGTAACCATTCTAATTCATTCCTACGATCCATTCAATTTCATTCGCACGAATGTATCCATTCTAATTCATTTGCATGATCCATTCTAATTCATTCCTATGATCCATTCTAATTCATTCGTACGATCCATTCTAATTCATTCGCTCGAATGTATCCATTCTAATTCATTCGTACGATCCATTCTAATTAGTTCGTGTGATCCATTCTAATTCTTTCGTACGATCCATTCAAATTTGTTCGTACGATCCATTCTAATTCATTCGTCCGATCCATTCTAATTCATTCGCACAAATGTACCCATTCTAATTCATTCATATGATCCATTCTAATTCATTCGTACGATCCATTTTAATTAATTCTCAAGATCCATTCTAATTCAGTCGTATGAATGTATCCATTATAATTCATTCGTACGATCCATTCTAATTCATTCGTACGATCTAATTCATTCGTACGATCCATTCTAATTCATTCGTACGATCGATTCTAATTCATTCGCATGATCCATTCTAATTCATTCGTACGATCCATTCTAATTCATTCGAATGATCCATTCTAATTTATTCGTTCAAATATATCCATTCTAATTCATTCGTACGATCCATTCTAATTCATTCGCGCGATCCATTCTAATTCATTCATACGATCCATTCTAATTCATTCGTACGATCCATTCTTATTCATTCGTACAATCCATTCTAATTCAGTCGTATGAATGTATCCATTTTAATTCATTCGTACGATCCATTCTAATTCATTCGTACGATCTATTTCATTCATACGATCCATTCTAATTCATTCGTACGATCGATTCTAATTCATTCGCACGATCCATTCTAATTCATTCGTACGATCCATTCTAATTCATTCATATGATCCATTCTAATTTATTCGTTCAAATATATCCATTCTAATTCATTTGTACGATCCATTCTAATTCATTTGGACGATCCATTCTAAATCATTCATACGATCCATTCTAATTCATTCGTATGATTAATTCTAATTCATTCGCACGATCCATTCTTATTCATTTGTACAATCTATTCTAATTCATTCGTACGATCTATTCTAATTCATTCGCACGAATATATCCATTCTAATTCATTCGTACGATCCATTCTAATTCATTCGCACTATCCATTCTAATTCATTCGTACGATCCATTCTAATTCATTCGTACGATCCATTCTAATTCATTCGTACGATCTATTCTAATTAATTCGTATAAATGTATCCATTCTAATTCATTCGTACGATCCATTCAAATTCAATCGTATGATCCATTCTAATTCATTCGTACGATCCATTCTAATTCATTCGCACGAATGTATCATACGAATGAATTAGAATGGATCATGCGAATGAATTAGAATGGATCGTGCGAATGAATTAGAATGGATCGTGCGAACGAATTAGAATGGATCGTACGAACGAATTAGAATGGATCGTACGAATGAATTAGAATGGATACATTCGAGCGAATGAATTAGAATGGATCATACGAATGAATTAGAATGGATCCACCGAATGAGTTAGAATGGATCATACGAATGAATTAGAATGGATCGTACGAATGAATTAGAATGGATCGAATGAATGAATAAGAATGGATCGTACGAATGGATTAGAATTGATCGTACGATGCAATCTAATTCATTCTAATTCATTCGCACGATTGTTTCAAATTCATTCGCACGATCCATTCTAATTCATTCGTACGATCCATTCTAATTTATTCGCACGATCCATTTTATTCATTCATACGATCCATTCTAATTCATTCGCACAATCCATTCTAATTTATTCGTACGATCCATTCTAATTCATTCGTATGATCCATTCTAACTCATTCGGTGGATCCATTCTAATTCATTCGTACGATCCATTCTAATTAATTTGCACAAATATACGATCCATTCTAATTCATTCGCACAAATGTATCCATTCTAATTCATTCATATGATCCATTCAAATTCATTCGTAGGATCTATTCTAAATCATTCTCACAAATGTATCAATTCTAATTCTTTCGTTCGATCCATTCTAATTCATTCGCATAAATATATCCATTCTAATTCATTCGTACGATCCATTCTAATTCATTCGCACGATCCATTCTAATTCAATCGCACAAATGTATCCATTCTAATTCATTCGTACAATCCATTCTAATTCATTCGCATGATCCATTCTAATTCATGCGTACGATCCATTCTAATTCATGCGTACGATCCATTCAAATTCATTCACAAGAATGTATCCATTATAATTCATTCGCATGATCAATTCTAATTCATTCGTACGATCCGTTCTAATTTATTCATACAATCCATTCTAAGTCATTCGTACAATCCATTCTAATTTATTCGCACAAATGTATCCATTCTAATTCATTCATACGATCCATTCTAATTCATTCGCACGATCCATTCTAATCCATTCGCACGAATGTATCCATTCTAATGCATTCGTACGATTCATTCTAATTCATTCGCACGATCCATTCTAATTCATTCGTATGATCCATTCTAACTCATTCGGTGGATCCATGCTAATTTATTCGTACGATCCATTCTAATTCATTTGCACGATCCATTCTAACTCATTCGTACGATCCATTCTAATTCATTTGTACGATCCATTCTAGTAAATTTGCACGAATATACGATCCATTCTAATTCATTCGCACAAATGTATCCATTTTAATTCATTCGTACGATCCATTCTAATTCATTCGTATGATCTATTCTAATTCATTCACACGAATGTAACCATTCTAATTCATTCGTACGATTCATTCTAATTCATTCGTATGAGCTATTCTAATTCATTCATACGATCCATTCTAATTCATTCGTACGATCCATTCTAATCCATTCTAATTCATTCGTACGATCCATTCTAACTCATTCTCACAAATGTAACATTTCTAATTCATTTGTGCGATCCATTCTAACTCATTCTCACAAATGTAACCTTTCTAATTCATTTGTACGATCCATTCTAATTCATTCGTATGATCCATTCTAATCCATTCATACGATCCATTCTAATCCATTCGTACGATCCATTCTAATTCATTCGCACGAATGTTTCCATTCTAATTCATTTGTACGATCCATTCTAATTCATTCCTATGATCCATTCTAATTCATTCGTACGATCCATTCAACTTCATTCGCACGAATGTATCCATTCTAACTCATTCGCACGATCCATTCTAATTCATTCGTACGATCCATTCTAATTCATTCGTACGATCCATTCGAATTCATTCGTATGATCCATTCTAATGCATTCATACAATTCATTCTAATTCATTCGCACGATCCATTCTAATTCATTCATATGATCCATTCTAATTTATTTGCACGAATATACGATCCATTCTAATTTATTCGCAAGAATGTATCCATTCTAATTCATTCGTACAATCCATTCTAATTTATTCGTACAAATGTATCCATTCTAATTCATTCGTACGATCCGTTCTAATTCATTCGTACGATTCATTCTAATTCATTCGTACGATCCATTCTAATTCATTCGTACGATCCATTCTAATTCATTCGCACGAATGTATCCATTCTAATGCATTCGTACGATTCATTCTAATTCATTCGCACAATCTATTCTAATTCATTCGTACGATCCATTCTTATTCATTCATACGATCCATTCTAATTCATTCGCACAATCCATTCTAATTCATTCGTACGATCCATTCTAATTCATTCGTTTGATCCATTCTAACTCATTCGGTGGATCCATTCTAATTCATTCCTACGATCCAATCTAATTCATTCGCACGATCCATTCTAACTCATTCGTACGATCCATTCTAATTCATTTGTATGATCCATTCTAATTCATTCGTAAGATCCATTCGTACGATCCATTCAAATTCATTCGCAAGAATGTATCCATTCTAATTCATTCGTACGATCCGTTCTAATTTATTCATACAAACCATTCTAATTCATTCGTACAATCCATTCTAATTTATTCGTACAAATGTATCCATTCTAATCCATTCGTACGATCCATTCTAATTTATTCGTACGATCCATTCTAATTCATTCATACGATCTATTCTAATTCATTCGCATGATCCATTCTAATTCATTCGTACAATCCATTCGAATTCATTCATACAATCCATTCAAATTCATTCATACGATGCAATCTAATTCATTCGCACGATCCATTCTAACTCATTCGGTGGATCCATTCTAATTCATTCGGTGGATCCATTCTAATTCATTCGCACAATCCATTCTAATTCATTCGCACGATCCATTATAATTTATTCGTACGATCCATTCTAATTCATTCGTACGATGTATTCTAATTCATTCGCATGATACATTCTAATTCATTCGTACGATCCATTCTAATTCATTCGTACAATCAATTCAAATTCATTTGTACGATACAATCTAATTCATTCGCACCAATGTATCTATTCTAATTCATTCGTACAATGCGTTCTAATCCATTCGTGCGATCCATTCTAATCCATTCGTACGATCCATTCTAATTCATTCGCATGAATGTAACCATTCTTATTCATTCATATGATCCATTCTAATTCACTCGTACGATCCATTCTAATTCATTCGTATGATTCATTCTAATTCATTCATACGATCCATTCTTATTCATTCATACGATCCATTCTAATTCATTCGCACAATCCATTCTAATTCATTCATACGATCTATTCTAATTCATTCGTATGATCTATTCTAACTCATTCGGTGGATCCATTCTAATTCATTCGTACGATCTATTCTAATTCATTCGCACGATCTATTCAAACTCATTCGTACGATCCATTCTAATTCATTTGTACGATCCATTCTAATTTATTTGCACGAATATACGATCCATTCTAATTCATTCGCACAAATGTATCCATTCTAATTCATTCGTACGATCCATTCTAATTCATTCGTATGATCTATTCTAATTCATTCGCACGAATGTAACCATTCTAATTCATTCGTACGATTCATTCTAATTCATTCGTATGAGCTATTCTAATTCATTCGTACGATCCATTCTAATTCATTCGTACGAATTAGAATGGATTAGAATGAATCGTACGAATGAATTAGAATGGATACATTCGAGCGAATGAATTAGAATGGATCGTACGAATGAATTAGAATGGATCATAGGAATGAATTAGAATGGATCGTGCAAATGAATTAGAATGGATACATTCGTGCGAATGAATTAGAATGGATCGTAGGAATGAATTAGAATGGATCGTACGAATGAATTAGAATGGTTACATTCGTGCGAATGAATTAGAATGGATCGTACGAATTGATTAGAATGGATCGTACGAATGGATTAGAATGGATCGTACGAATGAATTAGAATGGATCGTACAAATAAATTAGAAAGGTTACATTTGTGAGAATGAATTAGAATGGATCGTACGAATGAATTAGAATGGATCGTACGAATGGATTAGAATGGATCGTACGAATGAATTAGAATGGATCGTACGAATGCATTAGAATGGATACATTCGTGCGAATGAATTAGAATGGATCGTACGAATGAATTAGAATGGATCGTGCGAATGAATTAGAATGGATCGTACGAATGAATTAGAATGGATACATTTGTACGAATGAATTAGAATGGATCGTACGAATGAATTAGAATGGATCGTACGAATGAATTAGAATGGATCGTACAAATGAATTAGAATGGATACATTTGTGCGATGAATAAGAATGGAGCATACGAATGAATTAGAATGGAGCGTACGAATGAACAAGAATGGATACATTCGTGCGAATGAATTAGAATGGATCATATGGAAGAATTAGAATGGACCGTGCGAATGAATTAGAAAGGATCGTACAAATGGATTAGAATGGATATATTCATGCGAATGAATTAGAATGGATCGTACGAATGAATTAGACTGGATCCTACGAATAAATTAGAATGGATACATTCTTGCAAATGAATTAGAATAGATCGTACGAATGAATTAGAATGGATCATACGAATGAATTAGAATGGATCGTACGAATGAACTAGAATGGATCATATGAATGAATTAGAATGGTTACATTCGTGCGAATGAATTAGAATGGATCGTATGAATGGATTAGAATGGATCGTACGAATAGATTAGAACGCATTGTACGAATAAATTAGAATAGATACATTTGTGCGAATAAATTAGATTGCATCGTACAAATGAATTTGAATGGATTATACGAATGAATTAGAATGGATCGTACGAATGAATTAGAATGGATACATTCGTGCGAATGAATTAGAATGGATCGTAGGAATGATTTAGAATGGATCGTACGAATGAATTAGAATGGTTACATTCGTACGAATGACTTAGAATGGATCGTACAAATGAATTAGAATGGATCGTATGAATGGATTTGAATGGATCGTACGAATGAATAAGAATGGATCGTACAAATGAATTAGAAAGGTTACATTTGTGAGAATGAATTATAATGGATCGTACGAATGGATTAGAATGGATCGTACGAATGAATTAGAATGGATCGTACCAATGAATTAGAATAGATCGTACGAATCAATTAGAATGGATCGTACGAATGTATTAGAATGGATCGTACGAATGAATTAGAATGGATCGTACGAATGCATTAGAATGGATACATTCGTGGGAATGAATTAGAATGGATCGTACGAATGAATTAGAATGGATCGTGCGAATGAATTAGAATGGATCGTACGAATGAATTAGAATGGATCGTGCGAATGAATTAGAATGGATCGTACGAATGAATTAGAATGGATACATTTGTGTGAAAACGAATAAATTAGAATGGATCATACGAATGAGTTAGAATGGATCGTACGAATGAATTAGAATGGATCGTGTGAATGAATTAGAATCGATCGTACGAATGAATTAGAATGGATCGTACGAATGAATTAGATTGTACGAATGAATTAGAATGGATCGTACGAATGAATTAAAATGGATACATTCATACGACTGAATTAGAATGGATCGTGTGAATGAATTAGAATGGATACATTCTTGCGAATAAATTAGAATGGATCGTATATTCGTGCAAATAAATTAGAATGGATCATACGAATGAATTAGAATGGATCGTGCGAATGAATTAGAATGAATCGTACGAATGCATTAGAATGGATCGTACGAATGGATTAGATTGGATCGTATGAATGAATTCTAATTCCATTCTAATTCATTCGTACGATCCATTCTAATTCATTCGTACAATCCATTCAATTTCATTCGTACGATGCAATCTAATTCATTCGCACAAATGTATCTATTCTAATTCATTCGTACAATGCGTTCTAAACCATTCGTACGATCCATTCTAATCCATTCGTACGATTAATTCTAATTCATTCGCACGAATGTAACCATTCTAATTCATTCATATGATCCATTCTAATTCATTTGTACGATCCATTCTACTTCATTCGTCTGATCCATTCTAATTCATTCGTACGATCCATTCTAATTCATTTGCATGAACGTATCCATTCTAATTCATTCGTACGATCTATTCTAATTCATTCGTACGATCCATTCTAATTCATTCGCTTGAATGTATCCATAAAAATTCATTCGTACGATCCATTTTAATCCATTCGTATGATCCATTCTAATTCATTCATACAATGCGTTCTAATCCATTCATATGATCCATTCTAATTCATTCGTACGATCCATTCTAATTCATTCGTACGATCCATTCTAATTCATTCGTATGATCCATTCTAATTCATTCCTATGTCTAATTCATTCTTACGATCCATTCAAATTCATTCGTACGATGCATTCTAATCCATTCGTACGATCCATTCTAATTCATTCGTACGATCCATTCTAATTCATTCTCACAAATGTAACCTTTCTAATTCATTTGTACGATCCATTCTAATTCATTCGTACGATCCATTCTAATCAATTCCTACGACCCATTCTAATCCATTCCTATGATCCATTTTAATTCATTCGTACGATCCATTCTAATTCATTCGTACGATCCATTCTAATTCATTCGCACGATCCATTCTAATTCATTCGTACGATCCATTCTAATTCATTCGCTCGAATGTATCCATTCTAATTCATTCTAATTCATTCGTATGATACATTCTAATGCATTCGTATGATTCATTCTAATTCATTCGTACGATCCATTCTAATTCATTCGTACGATCTAATTCTAATCTATTCGTACGATCCATTCTAATTCGCACAAATATATCCATTTTAATTCATTCGTATGATCCATTCTAATTTATTCATACGATCCATTCTTATTCATTCGTACGATCCATTCTAATTCATTCGCATGACTATATCCATTCTAATTCATTCGTATGATCTATTCTAATTTATTCGCACGATCTATTTTAATTCATTCGTACGATTCATTCTAATTCATTCGTACGATCCATTCTAATGCATTCGTACGATTCATTCTAATTCATCTGCACGATCCATTCTAATTCATTCGTATGATCCATTCCTATTCATTCATACGATCCATTCTAATTCATTCTTACGATCCATTCTAATTAATTCGTACGATCCATTCTAATTCATTCGTATGAATGTAACCATTCTAATTCATTCGTACGATTCATTCTAATTCATTCGTATGAGCTAATCTAATTCATTCGCACTATCCATTCTAATTCATTCGCATGAATATATCTATTCTAATTCATTCGTACGATCCATTCTAATTCGTTCATACCATCCATTCTAATTCATTCGTACGATCCATTCTAATTCATTCGTACGATCCTAATTCATTCGTACGATCCTTTCTAATTCATTCGCACGATCCATTCTAATTCTTTCATATGATCCATTCTAATTCATTCGTACGATCCATTCTAACTCATTCGTATGATCAATTCTAATTCATTCACACGATCCATTCTAATTCATTCGCATGATCCATTGTAATCCATTCTTACGATCCATTCAAATTCATTCACATGATCCATTCTAATTCATTCGTACGATCCATTCTAATTCATTCGTACGATCCATTCTAATTGATTCGTACGATCCATTCTAATTCATTCGCACGAATGTATCCATTCTAATGCATTCGTACGATACATTCTAATTCATTCGTACGATCTATTCTAATTCATTCTCCCAAATGTAACCTTTCTGATTCATTTGTACGATCCATTCTAATTCATTCGTACGATCCATTCTAATCCATTCGTACGATCCATTCTAATCCATTTGTACGATCCATTCTAATTCATTCGCACGAATGTAACCATTCTAATTCATTCATACGATCCATTCTATTTCATTCCTACGATCCATTCTAATTCATTCGTACGATCCATTCTAATCCATTCATACGATCCATTCTAATTCATTCGCACAATGCGTTCTAATCCATTCGTACGATCCATTCTAATCCATTCGTACGATCCATTCTAATTCATTCGTACGATCCATTCTAATTCATTCTCACAAATGTAACCTTTGTAACTCATTTGTACGATCCATTCTAATTCATTCGTACGATCCATTCTAATTCATTCGTACGATTCATTCTAATCCATTCGTACGATCCATTCTAATTCATTCCTACGATCCATTCTAATTCATTCGCACGAATGTATCCATTCTAATTCATTTGCACGATCCATTCTTATTCATTCCAATAATCCATTCTAATTCATTCGTACGATCCATTCTAATTCATTCGCTCGAATGTATCCATTCTAATTCGTTCATACGATCCATTCTAATTCGTTCGTACGATCCATTCTAATTCGTTCGTATGATTCATTCTAATTCATTCGTACGATCCATTCAAATACATTCGTACGATTCATTCTAATTCATTCGCATGATCCATTCTAATTCATTCGTACGATCCATTCTTATTCATTAATACGATCCATTCTAATTCATTCGCACAATCCATTCTAATTCATTCGTACGATCCATTCTAATTCATTCGTACGATCCATTCTAACTTATTCGGTGGATCCATTCTAATTCATTCGTACAATCCATTCTAATTCTTTCGCACGATTCATTCTAATTTATTCGTACGATCCATTCTAATTCATTCATATGATCTATTCTAATTCATTCGCATGATCCATTCTAATTCATTCGTACGATCCATTCTAATTCATTCGTGCAATCCATTCAAATTCATTCGTACAATGCAATCTAATTTATTCGCACAAATGTATCTATTCTAATTCATTCGTACAATGCGTTCTAATCCATTCGTACGATCCATTCTAATCCATTCGTACGATCCATTCTAATTCATTCGCACGAATGTAACCATTCTAATTCATTCGTATGATCCATTCTAATTCATTCGTATGATCCATTCTAATTCATTCGCACGATCTATTCTAATTCCTTCGCACAAATATGACCATTCTAATTCATTCGTACGATTCATTCTAATTCATTCGTATGAGCTAGTCTAATTCATTCGTACGATCCATTCTAATTCATTCGTACGATCCATTCTAATCCATTCATACGACCCATTTTAATTCATTCGTACGATCCATTCTAATTCATTCTCACAAATGTAACATTTCCAATTCATTTGTACGATCCATTCTAATCCATTCGTACGATCCATTCTAATCCATTCGTACGATCCATTCTAATTCGTTCGTACGATCCATTCTAATTCATTCGTATGATCCATTCTAACTCATTCGGTAGATCCATTCTAATTCATTCGTACGATCCATTCTAATTCATTCGCACGATCCATTCTAATTCATTCGTATGATCCATTTTAATTCATTCCTACGATCTATTCTAATTCATTCGCTCGAATGTATCCATTCTAATTCATTCGTACGATCCATTCTAATTCATTCGTACGATCCATTCTAATTCATTCGTACGATCCATTCTAATTCATTCGTACAATCCATTCTAATTCATTCGTATGATGCAATCTAATTCGTAAGCACAAATGTATCTATTCTAATTCATTCGTTCGATCCATTCTAATTCATTCGTACGATCCATTCTAATTCATTCGCACGATCCATTCTAATTCATATGCACAATCCGTTCTAATTCATTCGCACAATCCATTCTAATTCATTCGCATGAATGTATCCATCCTAATTCATTCACATGATCCATTCTAATTCATTCGTATGATCCATTCTAATTCATTCGCATGATCCATTCTTACGATCCATTCTAATCCATTCGTACGATCCATTCTAATTCATTCATACGATCCATTCTAATTCGTTCGTACGATTCATTCTAATTCATTTGCACGATCCATTCTAATTCATTCGTACGATCCATTCTAATTCATTCGCATGAATATATCTATTCTAATTCATTTGTATGATCCATTCTTATTTATTCGCACGATCTATTCTAATTCATTCGTACGATCCATTCTAATTCATTCGTACGATCCATTCTAATTCATTCGCACGAATGTATCATACGAATGAATTAGAATGGATCATGCGAATGAATTAAAATGGATCATACAAATGAATTAGAATGGATCATGCGAATGAATTAAAATGGATCGTACGAACGAATTAGAATGGATCGTACGAACGAATTAGAATGGATCGTATGAACGAATTAGAATGGATCGTACGAATGAATTAGAATGGATACATTCGAGTGAATGAATTAGAATGGATCGTACGAATGAATTAGAATGGATCATAGGAATCAATTAGAATGGATCGTGCAAATGAATTTGAATGGATACATTCGTGCGAATGAATTAGAACGCATTGTACGAATGAATTAGAATGGATCATACAAATGGATTAGAATGGATCGTACGAATGAATTAGAATGGATACATTCGAGCGAATGAATTAGAATAGATCGTACGAATGAATTAGAATGGATCATAGGAATGAATTAGAATGGATCGTGCAAATGAATTAGAATGGATACATTCGTGCGAATGAATTAGAATGGATCGTAGGAATGAATTAGAATTGATCGTACGAATGAATTAGAATGGTTACATTCGTGCGAATGAATTAGAATGGATCGTACGAATGGATTAGAATGGATCGTACGAATCGATTAGAATGGATCGTACGAATGAATTAGAATGGATCGTACAAATAAATTAGAAAGGTTACATTTGTGAAAATGAATTAGAATGGATCGTACGAATGAATTAGAATGGATACATTTGTACGAAAAAATTAGAATGGATTGTACGAATGAATTAGAATGGATTGTATGAGTAAATTAGAATGGATCATACGAATGAATTAGAATTGATCGTGCGAATGAATTAGAATGAATCATAGGAATGAATTAGAATGGATCATGCAAATGAATTAGAATGGATACATTCGTGCGAATGAATTAGAATGGATCGTAGGAATGAATAAGAATGGATCGTACGAATGAATTAGAATTGTTACATTCGTGCGAATGAATTAGAATGGATCGTACGAATGGATTAAAATGGATCGTACGAATGGATTAGAATGGATCGTACGAATGAATTAGAATGGATCGTACAAATGAATTAGAAAGGTTACATTTGTGAGAATGAATTAGAATGGATCGTACGAATGGATTAGAATGGATCGTACGAATGGATTAGAATGGATCAAACGAATTAATTAGAAAGGTTACATTCGTGAGAATGAATTAGAATGGATCGTACGAATGAATTAGAATGGATCATGCGAATGAATTTGAATGGATCGTACGAATGAATTAGAATGGATCGAACGAATGAATTAGAATGGATACATTCGAGCGAATGAATTCGAATAGATCGTAGGAATGAATTAGAATGGATCATATGAATGAATTAGAATGGACCGTGAGAATGAATTACAATGGATCGTGCGAATGAATTAGAATGGATTGTACGAATGAATTAGAATGGATTGTACGAATGAATTAGAATGGATACATTCGTGCGAATGAATTAGAATGAATCGTACGAATGAGTTAGAATGGCTCGTGCGAATGAATTAGAATGAATCGTATGAATAAATTAGAATGGATCGTACGAATGAATTAGAATGGATACATTTGTACGAATAAATTAGAATAGATTGTACGAATGAATTAGAATGGATACATACTTGCGAATAAATTAGAATGGATCGTATATTCATGCAAATAAATTACAATGGATCATACGAATGAATTAGATTGGATCGTACGAATGAATTAGATTGGATCATTCTAATTCATTTGTACGATCCATTGTAATTCATTTGCATGATCCATTCAAATTCATTCGTACGATCCATTCTAATTCATTCATATGATCAATTCTAATTCATTCGTACCATCCATTCTAATTCAGTCGTATGAATATATCATACGAATGAATTAGAATAGATATATTCATGCGAATGATTTAGAATGGATCGTACGAATGAATTAGAATGGATCGTACGAATGAATTAGAATGAATCGTATGAATAAATTAGAATGGATCGTACAAATGAATTAGAAAGGTTACATTCGTGAGAATGAATTAGAATGGATCGTACGAATGAATTAGAATAGATCATAGGAATGAATTTGAATGGATCATACGAATGAATTAGAATGGATCAAACGAATGAATTTGAATGGATACATTCGACCGAATGAATTAGAATAGATCATAGGAATGAATTAGAATGGATCGTGCGAATGAATTAGAAAGGATCGTACGAATAAATTAGAAAGGTTACATTTGTGAGAATGAATTAGAATGGATCATACGAATGAATTAGAATGGATACATTCGTGTGAATGCATTAAAATAGATCGTACGAATGAATTATAATGGATCGTACGAATGGATTAGAACGCATTGTACGAATGTATTAGATTGCATCGTACGATCCATTCTAATTCATTCGTACGATCCATTCTAATTCATTCGCACAAATGTATCCATTCTAATTCATTCATACGATCCGTTCTAATTCATTCGCACGATCCATTCTAATTCATTCGCACGATCCATTCTAATTCATTCGTACGATCCATTCTAATTCATTCGTACGATCCATTCTAATTCATTCGTATGATCCATTCTAATCCATTCGTACGATCCATTCTAATCCATTCATATGATCCATTCTAATTCATTCCAATGATCCATTCTAATTCATTTGTACGATCCATTCTAATTCATTCTCACGATCCATTCTAATCCATTCGTACGATCCATTCTAATTCATTCGTATGATCCATTATAATTCATTCGCTAGAATCGATACATTTCAACGAATGAATTAGAATAGATTATAGGAATGAATTAGAATGGATCATACGAATGAATTAGAATGAATCATGCGAATGAATTAGAATGGATTGTACGAATGAATTAGAATGGATACATTCGTGCGAATGAATTAGAATGGATCGAACGAATGAATTAGAATGGATCATATGATCCATTCTAATTCATTTGTATGATCCATTCTAATTCATTCGTACGATCCATTCTAATCCATTCGTACGATGCATTCTAATCCATTCGTACGATCCAGTCTAATCCATTTGCACGAATATACGATCCATTCTAATTTATTCGCAAGAATGTATCCATTCTAATTCATTCGCACAATCCAATCTAATTCAAACGTATGATCCATTCTAATTCATTCGTACGATCCATTCGTACGATCCATTCGCACGATCCATTCTAATTCATTCCTATGATCCATTCTAATTCATTCGTACGATCCATTCTAATTCATTCGCTCGAATGTATCCATTCTAATTCATTAGTACGATCCATTCTAATTCATTCGCTCGAATGTATCCATTCTAATTCATTCGTACGATCCATTCTAATTCATTCGCATGATCCATTCTAATTCATTCGTACGACCCATTCTAATTTATTCGTACGATCCATTCTAATCCATTCGTACGATCCATTCTAATCCATTCGTACGATCCATTCTAATTCATTCGCAGGATCCATTCTAATTCATTCGTATGATCCATTCTAATTCATTCACACGATCCATTCAAATTCATTCACACGATCCATTCTAATTCATTCGTATGATCCATTCTAATTCATTTGCACGATCCATTCTAATTCATTCGCACGAATGTAACCTTTCTAATTCATTCGCACGATCCATTCTAATTCATTCGTTCGATCCATTCTAATTCATTCGTACGTTCAATTCAAATTCATTCGCATGATCCATTCTAATCCATTTGTACGATCCATTCTAATTTATTTGCACGAATATACGATCCATTCTAATTCATTCGGACGATCCATTCTAATTCTTTCATATGAGAATGAATTAGAATGGTTACATTCGTGTGAATGAATTAGAATGGATCGTACGAATGAATTAGAACGGATCGTGCGAATGAATTAGAATTGATCATACCAATGAATTAGAATGGATCATACGATCCATTCTAATTCATTCGCACGATCCATTCTAATTCATTCGTACGATCCATTCTAATTTGCGAATGAATTAGAATGGTTACATTCGTGTGAATGAATTAGAATGGTTACATTCATGCAAATGAATTAGAATGGATCGTACGAATGAATTAGAATTGATCATACGAATGAATTAGAATGGATCGTACGAATGAATTAGATAGCTTCGTACGAATGAATTAGAATGGATCGTGCGAATGAATTAGTATGATCCATTCTAATTCATTCGTACGATCCATTCTAATTCATTCGTATGATCCATTCTAATTCATTCGTATGATCCATTCTAATTCATTCGTATGATCCATTCTAATTCATTTGCATGAATGTATCTATTCTATTTTATTCACATGAATGTATCCATTCTAATTCATTCGTACGATCCATTCTAATTCATTCGTACGATCTATTCTAATTCATTCTGACGAATGTAACCTTTCTAAATCATTTGTATGATCCATTCTAATCCATTCGTGCGGTCCATTCTAATTCATTCGTACGATCCATTCTAATCCATTCGTACGATCCATTCCAATCCATTCGTACGACCCATTCTAATTCATTCGCTCGAATGTATCCATTCTAATTCATTCATACGATCCATTCTAATCCATTCATATGATCCATTCTAAATCATTCGTTCGATCCATTCTAATTCATTCGCATGAATGTAACCATTCTAATTCATTCATACGATCCATTCTAATTCATTCGTACAATCCATTCTAATTCATTCGTCCGATCCATTCTAATTCATTCGCACGAATGTATCCATTCTAATTCATTCGTACAATCCATTCTAATTCATTCGCACGATCCATTCTAATTCATTCGTATGATCCATTCTACTTCATTCCTACGATCTATTCTAATTCATTCGCTCGAATGTATCCATTCTAATTCATTCGTACAATCCATTCTAATTCATTCGTACGATCCATTCTAATCCATTCATACGATCCATTCTAATTCATTCCTACGATCTATTCTAATTCATTCGCTCGAATGTATCCATTCTAATTCATTCGTACGATCCATTCTAATTCATTTGTATGATCCATTCTAACTCATTCGGTGGATCCATTCTAATTCATTCGTATGATCCATTCTAATTCATTCGCACGATCCATTCTAATTCATTCACAGATGTATTCTAATTTATTTGTATGATCCATTCTAATTCATTCGTATGATTCATTGTAATTAATTCGTACGATCCATTCTAATTCATTCGCACAAATGAATCCATTCTAATTTATTCGTACGATCCATTCTAATTCATTCGCACGATCCATTGTAATTTATTTGTACGAATGTATCCATTCTATTTCATTCGCACGATCCATTCTAATTCATTCGCACGATCCATTCTAATTCATTCGTCCGATCCATTCTAATTCATTCGTACGATCCATTCTAATTCATTCGCACGAATGTATCCATTCTAATTCATTCGTACGATCAATTCTAATTCATTCGCACGATCCATTCTAATTCATTCGTACGATCAATTCTAATTCATTCTCACAAACGTAAACTTTCTAATTTATTTGTATGATCCATTCTAATTCATTCGTATGATCCATTCTAATCTATTCGTACGATCCATTCTAATTCATTCTTACAAATGTAACCTTTCTAATTCATTTGTACGATCCATTCTTATTCATTCCTACGATCTATTCTAATTCGTTCGTATGATCCATTCTAATTCATTCGCACGATCCATTTTAATTTATTCGTACGATCCATTCTAATTTATTCGAACGATCTATTCTAATTCATTCGTACGATCTATTCTAATTCATTCGCACGAATGTAACCATTCTAAATCATTCGTACGATTCATTCTAATTCATTCGTATGAGCTATTCTAATTCATTCGTACGATCCATTCAAATTAATTCGCATGATCCATTCTAATTCATTCGTACAATCCATTCTAATTCATTCTCACGAATGTAACCTTTCTAATTCATATGTATGATCCATTCTAATTCATTCGTACGATCCATTCCATTCGCACGATCCATTCTAATTCATTCGTATGATCCATTCTAATTCATTCCTACGATCTATTCTAATTCATTCGCTCGAATGTAATCATTCTAATTCATTCATACGATCTATTCTAATTCATTCGTATGAACGAATTAGAATGGATCGTACGAATGAATTAGAATGGATCGTACGAATGAATTAGAATGGATTAGAATGGATCATACGTATGAATTAGAATGGTTACATTCGAGTGAATGAATTAGAATGGATCGTACGAATGAATTAGAATGGATCATAGGAATGAATTAGAATGGATCGTGCAAATGAATTAAAATGGATACATTCGTGCGAATGAATTAGAATGGATCGTAGGAATGAATTAGAATGGATCGTACGAATGAATTAGAATGGATCGTACGAATGAATTAGAATGGATCGTACGAATGAATTAAAATGGATCAAACGAATCCATTCGAACGATCCATTCTAATTCATTCGCATGAATGTAACTATTCTAATTCATACGTATGATCCATTCTAATTTATTCGTATAATTTATTCGCACGATCCATTCTAATTCATTCGTACGATCCATTCTAATGCATTCGTACGATTCATTCTAATTCATTCACATGATCAATTCTAATTCATTCGTATGATCCATTCTAATTTATTCATATGATCCATTCAAATTCATTTGCATGATCCATTCTAATTCATTCGTACGATCTATTCTAATTCATTCTTTCGATCCATTCTAATTCATTCGTACGATCCATTCTAATTCATTCGTACGATCCTTTCTAATTCATTCGCACGATCCATTCTAATTTATTCGTACGATCCATTCTAACTCATTTGGACGATCTATTCTAATTCATTTGCACGATCCATTCTAATTCATTCGTACGATCCATTCTAATTCATTCGCACGATCCATTCTAATTCATTCGTAGGATCTATTCTAATTCATTCGTACGAATTTAACCATTCTAATTCCTTCGTACGATCCATTCTAATTCATTCCTACCATCCATTCTAATTCATTCGCACGAATGTATCCATTCTAATTCATTTGCACGATCCATTCTAATTCATTCCTACGATCCATTCTAATTCATTCGCACGAATGTATCCATTCTAATTCATTTGCGTGATCCATTCTAATTCATTCGCATGAATGTATATATCCATTCTAATTCATTCGTACGATCCATTCTAATTCATTCGTATGATCAATTCTAATTCATTCGCACGATCCATTCTAATTCATTCGTACGATCCATTCTAATTCATTCGCACGGATGTAACCATTCGTATGATCCATTCTAATTCATTCGTATGAATGTATCCTTTCTAATTCATTTGTACGATCCATTCTAATTCATTTGTACGATCCATTCTAATTCATTCGAACGATCCATTCTAATCCATTCGTACGATCCATTCTAATTCATTCATAAAATCCATTCTAATTCATTCGCTCGAATGTATCCATTCTAATTCATTCGCTCGAATGTATCCATTTTAATTCATTCGTATGATCCATTCTAATTCATTCGTACGATCGAACGAATGAATTAGAATGGATGCATTCGAGCGAATGAATTAGAATAGATCGTAGGAATGAATTAGAATGGATCATACGAATGAATTAGAATGGATCGTGTGAATAAATTAGAATGGATTGTATGAATGAATTAGAATGGATACATTCATGCGAATGAATTAGAATGGATCAGACGAATGAATTAGAATGGATCGTACGATCCATTCTAATTCATTTGTATGATCCATTCTAATTCATTCGTACGATCCATTCTAATCCATTCGTACGATCCATTCTAATCCATTCGTACGATCCATTCTAATCCATTTGCACGAATATACGATCCATTCTAATTTATTCGCAAGAATGTATCCATTCTAATTCATTCACACAATCCAATCTAATTCAAACGTATGATCCATTCTAATTTTTTCGTACGATCCATTCGTACGATCCATTCTAATTCATTCGCACGATCCATTCTAATTCATTCGTGAGAATGGATTAGAATGGATCGTACGAATGGATTAGAATGGATCGTATGAATGAATTAGAATGGATCGTATGAATGAGTTAGAATGGATCCATCGAATTGTATTAGAATGGATCATACGAATGAATTAGAATGGATCGTACGAATGAATTAGAATGGATTGTGTGAATGAATTAGAATAGATCGTAGGAATGAATTAGAATGGATCATACGAATGAATTAGAATGGATCATACGAATAAATTAGAATGGATCGTACGAATGAACTAGAATGGATACATTCGTGCGAATGAATTAGAATGGATCATATGAAAGAATTAGAATGGATCGTGCGAATGAATTAGAAGGGATCGTACGAATGAATTAGAATGGATATATTCGTGCGAATGAATTAGAATGGATCGTACGAATGGATTAGAATGGATCGGACGAATGAATTAGAATGGATACATTCGAGCGAATGAATTAGAATAGATCGTAGGAATGAATTAGAATAGATCATACGAATGAATTAGAATGGATCGTGCGAATGAATTAGAATGGATTGCACGAATGAATTAGAATCGATACATTCGTGCGAATGAATTAGAATGGATCGGATGAATGAATTAGAATGGATCGTACGATTCATTCTAATTCATTCGTACGATCCATTCTAATGCATTCGTACGATTCATTCTAATTCATTCGCACGATCCATTCTAATTCATTCGTACGATTCATTCTAATTCATTCGCACGATCCATTCTAATCCATTCGTACGATCCATTCTAATCCATTCGTACGATCCATTCTAATCCATTCGTACGATCCATTCTAATTCATTCCTATGCATCCATTCTAATTCATTCGTACGATCCATTCTAATTCTTTCATACAATCCATTCTAATTCATTCGCACGATCCATTCTAATTCATTCATATGATCCATTCTAATTCATTCCTATGATCTATTCTAATTCATTCTCTCGAATGTATCCATTCTAATTCATTCGTACGATCCATTCTAATTCATTCGTACGATCCATTCTAATTCATTCTCACGAATGTAACCTTTCTAATTCATTTGTATGATCCATTCTAATTCATTCGTATAATTCATTATAATTCATTTCTACGATCCATTCTAATTCATTCGTACGATCTAGCTCTAATCCATTCGTACGATCCATTCTAATTCGCACAAATGTATCCATTTTAATTCATTCGTACGATCCATTCTAATTCATTCGTACGATCCATTCTAATCCATTCGTACGATCTATTCTAATTCATTCGTACGTGTACGAATGAATTAGAATGGATCGTACGAATGAATTAGAATGGATCGTACAAATGAATTTGAATGGATAGTGCGAATGAATTAGAATGGATTGTACGAATGAATTAGAATGGATTGTACGAATGAATTAGAATTGATCGTGCGAATGAATTAGAATGGATCGTACGAAGGAATTAGAATGGATTGTACGAATGAATTAGAATGGATCATACGAATGAATTAGAATGGATCGTACGATTGAATTAGAATGGATACATTCGAGCGAATGAATTAGAATGGATCGTACGAATGGATTTGAATCGATCGGATGTATAAATTAGAATGGATACATTCGAGCGAATGAATTAGAATAGATCGTAGGAATAAATTAGAATGGATCATACGAATGAATTAGAATGGATCGTGCGAATGAATTAGAATGGATTATACGAATGAATTAGAATGGATACATTAGTGCGAATGAATTAGAATGGATCGGGCGAATGACTTAGAATGGATCGTATGATTCATTCTAATTCATTCGTACGATCCATTCTAATGCATTCGTACGGTTCATTCTAATTCATTCGCACGATCCATTCTAATTCATTCCTATGATCCATTCTAATTCATTCGTACGATCCATTCTAATTCATTCGCTCGATCCATTCTAATTCATTCGTACGATCCATTCTAATTCATTCGCTCGAATGTATCCATTCTAATTCATTCTAATTCATTCGTATGATACATTCTAATGCATTCGTATGATTCATTCTAATTCATTCGTACGATCCATTCTAATTCATTCGTACGATCTAATTCTAATCTATTCGTACGATCCATTCTAATTCGCACAAATGTATCCATTTTAATTCATTCGTACGATCCATTCTAATTTATTCATACGATCCATTCTTATTCATTCGTACGATCCATTCTAATTCATTCGCATGAATATATCCATTCTAATTCATTCGTATGATCTATTCTAATTTATTCGCACGATCTATTCTAATTCATTCGTACGATTCATTCTAATTCATTCGTACGATCCATTCTAATGCATTCGTACGATTCATTCTAATTCATTCGCACGATCCATTCTAATTCATTCGTACGATCCATTCCTATTCATTCATACGATCCATTCTAATTCATTCGTACGATCCATTCTAATTAATTCGTACGATCCATTCTAATTCATTCGTTTGATCCATTTTAACTCATTCGGTGGATCCATTCTAATTCATTCATACGATCCATTCTAATTCATTCGGTGGATCCATTCTAATTCATTCGTACGATCCATTCTAATTCATTCGCACGATCCATTCTAATTCATTCGTACGATCCATTCTAATTCATTCGCACGATCTATTCTAATTCATTCGTACGATCCATTCTAATTCATTCGCACGAATGTAACCATTCTAATTCATTCGTACGATTCATTCTAATTCATTCCTACGATCCATTCTAATTCATTCGCACGAATGTATCCATTCTAATTCATTTGCACGATCCATTCTAATTCATTCCTACGATCGATTCTAATTCATTCACACGATTGTATCCATTCTAATTCATTTGCACGATCCAATTTAATTCATTAGCATGAATATATGTATCCATTCGAATTCATTCGTACGATCCATTATAATTCATTCGTATGATCAATTCTAATTCATTTGCACGATCCATTCTAATTCATTTGTACGATCGATTCTAATTTATTCGCACGAATGAAACCATTCGTACGATCCATTCTAATTCATTCGTATGAATGTATCCTTTCTAATTCATTTGTACGATCCATTCTAATTCGTTCATACGATCCATTCTAATTCATTTGTACGATCCATTCTAATTCATTCGCACGATCCATTCTAATCCATTCGTACGATCCATTCTAATTCATTCGCTCAAATTTATCCAATCTAATTTATTCGCTCGAATGTATCGATTTTAAATTAGAATAGATCATACGAAGGAATTAGAATGGATCGTACGAATGAATTAGAATGGATCATGCGAATGAATTAGAATGGATCGTACGAATGAATTAGAATGGATCGTATGAACGAATTAGAATGGATAAATTAGAATGGATCGTACGAATAAATTAGAATGGATCGTACGAATGAATTAGAATGGATCATGCGAATGAATTAGAATGGATCGTACGAATGAACTAGAATGGTTACATTCGTGCAAATGAATTAGAATGGATCGTACGAATGAATTAGAATGGATCGTACGAATGGATTAGAATGGATCGTACGAATGAATTAGAATGGATCGTGCGAATGAATTAGAATGGATCGTACAAATGAATTAGAATGGATCGTATGAACGAATTAGAATGGATCGTACAAATGAATTAGAAAGGATACATTCATACGAATGAATTAGAATGGATCGTACGAATGGTTTCATTCATGCGAATAAATTAGAATCGATCGTACAAATGAATTAGAATGGATCGTGCAAATGAATTAGAATTGATCATACGAATGAATTATAATGGATCGTACGAATGAATTAGAATGGATACATATATTCATGCGAATGAATTAGAATGGATCGTGCAAATGAATTAGAATGGATACAATCGTGCGAATGAATTAGAATGGATCATACGAATGAATTAGAATGGATCATGCGAATGAATTAGAATGGATCGTACGAATGAATTAGAATGGTTACATTCGTGCGAATGAATTAGAATGGATCGTACGAATGAATTAGAATGGATCGTACGAATGGATTAGAATGGATCGTACGAATGAATTAGAATTGATCATACGAATGAATTAGAATGGATTGGACGAATGAATTAGAATAGATTATAGGAATGAATTAGAATGGATCATACGAATGAATTAGAATGGATCGTGTGAATGAATTAGAATGGATTGTACGAATGAATTAGAATGGATACATTCGTGTGAATGAATTAGAATGGATCGGACGAATGAATTAGAATGGATCGTATGATCCATTCTAATTCATTTGTATGATCCATTCTAATTCATTCGTACGATCCATTCTAATCCATTCGTACGATCCATTCTAATCCATTCGTACGATCCAGTCTAATCCATTTGCACGAATATACGATCCATTCTAATTTATTTGCAAGAATGTATCCATTCTAATTCATTCGCACAATCCAATCTAATTCAAACGTATGATCCATTCTAATTCATTCGTACGATCCATTCGTACGATCCATTCGCACGATCCATTCTAATTCATTCCTATGAGCCATTCTAATTCATTCGTACGATCCATTCTAATTCATTCGGTCGAATGTATCCATTCTAATTCATTCGTACGATCCATTCTAATTCATTCGCTCGAATGTATCCATTCTAATTCATTCGTACGATCCATTCTAATTCATTCGCATGATCCATTCTAATTCATTCGTACGATCCATTCTAATTTATTCGTACGATCCATTCTAATCCATTCGTACGATCCATTGTAATTCATTCGCAGGATACATTCTAATTCATTCGTATGATCCATTCTAATTCATTCACACGATCCATTCAAATTCATTCGCACGATCCATTCTAATTCATTCGTATGATCCATTCTAATTCATTTGCACGATCCATTCTAATTCATTCGCACGAATGTAACCTTTCTAATTCATTCGCACGATCCATTCTAATTCATTCGTTCGATCCATTCTAATTCATTCGTACGTTCCATTCAAATTCATTCGCATGATCCATTCTAATCCATTTATACGATCCATTCTAATTTATTTGCACGAATATACGATCCATTCTAATTCATTCGGAAGATCCATTCTAATTCTTTCATATGAGAATGAATTAGAATGGTTACATTCGTGTGAATGAATTAGAATGGATCGTACGAATGAATTAGAATGGATCGTGCGAATGAATTAGAATTGATCATACCAATGAATTAGAATGGATCGTACGATCCATTCTAATTCATTCACACGATCCATTCTAATTCATTCGTACGATCCATTCTAATTTGCGTATGAATTAGAATGGATCGTACGAATGAATTAGAATGGATCGTACGAATGAATTAGAATGGTTACATTCGTGCGAATGAATTAGAATGGTTACATTCTTGTAAATTAATTAGAATGGATCGTACGAATGAATTAGAATGGATCGTGCGAATGAATTAGTACGATCCATTCTAATTCATTCATACGATCCATTCTAATTCATTCGTATGATCCATTCTAATTCATTCGTACGATCCATTCTAATTCATTTGCATGAATGTATCCATTCTAATTCATTCACACGAATGTATCCATTCTAATTCATTTGTACGATCCATTCTAATTCATTCGTACGATCTATTCTAATTCATTCTGACGAATGTAACCTTTCTAATTCATTTGTATGATCCGTTCTAATCCATTCGTACGATCCATTCTAATCCATTCGTACTATCCATTCTAATCCATCCGTACGATCCATTCCAATCCATTCGTACGACCCATTCTAATTCATTCGCTCGAATGTATCCATTCTAATTCATTCATACGATCCATTCTAATCCTTTCATATGATCCATTCTAAATCATTCGTACGATCCATTCTAATTCATTCGCATGAATGTAACCATTCTAATTCATTCATACGATCCATTCTAATTCATTCGTACAATCCATTCTAATTCATTCGTCCGATCCATTCTAATTCATTCGCACGAATGTATCCATTCTAATTCATTCGTACAATCCATTCTAATTCATTCGCACGATCCATTCTAATTCATTCGTATGACCCATTCTACTTCATTCCTACGATCTATTCTAATTCATTCGCTCGAATGTATCCATTCTAATTCATTCGTACAATCCATTCTAATTCATTCGTACGATCCATTCTAATCCATTCATACGATCCATTCTAATTCATTCCTACGATCTATTCTAATTCATTCGCTCGAATGTATCCATTCTAATTCATTCGTACGATCCATTCTAATTCATTCGTATGATCCATTCTAACTCATTCGGTGGATCCATTCTAATTCATTCGTACGATCCATTCTAATTCATTCGCACGATCCATTCTAATTCATTCACAGATGTATTCTAATTTATTCGTATGATCCATTCTAATTCATTCGTATGATTCATTGTAATTCATTCGTACGATCCATTCTAATTCATTCGCACAAATGTATCCATTCTAATTTATTCGTACGATCCATTCTAATTCATTCGCACGATCCATTGTAATTCATTTGTACGAATGTATCCATTCTATTTCATTCGCACGATCCATTCTAATTCATTCGCACGATCCATTCTAATTCATTCGTCCGATCCATTCTAATTCATTCGTACGATCCATTCTAATTCATTCGCACGAATGTATCCATTCTAATTCATTCGTACGATCAATTCTAATTCATTCGCACGATCCATTCTAATTCATTCGTACGATCAATTCTAATTCATTCTCACAAATGTAACCTTTCTAATTCATTTGTATGATCCATTCTAATTCATTCGTATGATCCATTCTAATCTATTCGTACGATCCATTCTAATCTATTCGTACGATCCATTCTAATTCATTCGTACGATCTATTCTAATTCATTCGTATGAACGAATTAGAATGGATCGTACGAATGAATTAGAATGGATCGTACGAATGAATTAGAATGGATTAGAATGGATCATACTTATGAATTAGAATGGTTACATTCCAGTGAATAAATTAGAATGGATCGTACAAATGAATTAGAATGGATCATAGGAATGAATTAGAATGGATCGTGCAAATGAATTAAAATGGATACATTCGTGCGAATGAATTAGAATGGATCGTAGGAATGAATTAGAATAGATCGTACGAATGAATTAGAAGAGATCATACGAATGAATTAGAATGGATCATACGAATGAATTAAAATGGATCATACTAATCCATTCGAACGATCCATTCTAATTCATTCGCATGAATGTAACTATTCTAATTCATACGTATGATCCATTCTAATTTATTCGTATAATTTATTCGCACGATCCATTCTAATTCATTCGTACGATCCATTCTAATGCCCTCGTACGATTCATTCTAATTCATTCACACGATCCATTCTAATTCAATCGTATGATCCATTCTAATTTATACATATGATCCATTCAAATTCATTCGCATGATCCATTCTAATTCATTCGTACGATCTATTCTAATTCATTCGTTCGATCCATTCTAATTCATTCGTACGATCCATTCTAATTCATTCGTACGATCCTTTCTAATTCATTCGCACGATCCATTCTAATTTATTCGTACGATCCATTCTAACTCATTTGGACGATCTATTCTAATTCATTTGCACGATCCATTCTAATTCATTCGTACGATCCATTCTAATTCATTCGCATGATCCATTCTAATTTATTCGTACGATCTATTCTAATTCATTCGTACGAATGTAACCATTCTAATTCCTTCGTACGATCCATTCTAATTCATTCCTACGATCCATTCAAATTCATTCGCACGAATGTATCCATTCTAATTCATTTGCACGATCCATTCTAATTCATTCCTACGATCCATTCTAATTCATTCGCACGAATGTATCCATTCTAATTCATTTGCACGATCCATTCTAATTCATTCGCATGAATGTATATATCCATTCTAATTCATTCGTACGATCCATTCTAATTCATTCGTATGATCAATTCTAATTCATTCGCACGATCCATTCTAATTCATTCGTACGATCCATTCTAATTCATTCGCACGAATGTATCCATTCGTATGATCCATTCTAATTCATTCGTATGAATGTATCCTTTCTAATTCATTTGTACGATCCATTCTAATTCATTTGTACGATCCATTCTAATTCATTCGCACGATCCATTCTAATCCATTCATACGATCCTTTCTAATTCATTCATACAATCCATTCTAATTCATTCGCTCGAATGTATCCATTTTAATTCATTCGCTCGAATGTAACCATTTTAATTCATTCGTACGATCCATTCTAATTCATTCGTACGATCGAACGAATGAATTAGAATAGATGCATTCGAGCGAATGAATTAGAATAGATCGTAGGAATGAATTAGAATGGATCATACGAATGAATTAGAATGGATCGTGTGAATAAATTAGAATGGATTGTACAAATGAATTAGAATGGATACATTCATGCGAATGAATTAGAATGGATCGGACGAATGAATTAGAATGGATCGTACGATCCAATCTAATTCATTTGTATGATCCATTCTAATTCATTCGTACGATCCATTCGTACGATCCATTCTAATTCATTCGCACGATCCATTCTAATTCATTCGTGAGAATGGATTAGAATGGATCGTACGAATGGATTAGAATGGATCGTATGAATGAATTAGAATGGATCGTACGAATGAGTTAGAATGGATCCACCGAATTGTGTTAGAATGGATCATACGAATGAATTAGAATGGATCGTACGAATGAATTAGAATGGATTGTGTGAATGAATTAGAATAGATCGTAGGAATGAATTAGAATGGATCATACGAATGAATTAGAATGGATCATACGAATGAATTAGAATAGATCGTACGAATGAACTAGAATGGATACATTCGTTCGAATGAATTAGAATGGATCATATGAAAGAATTAGAATGGATCGTGCGAATGAATTAGAGGGGATCGTACGAATGAATTAGAATGGATATATTCGTGTGAATGAATTAGAATGGATCGTACGAATGGATTAGAATGGATCGGACGAATGAATTAGAATGGATACATTCGAGCGAATGAATTAGAATAGATCGTAGGAATGAATTAGAATGGATACATTCGTGCGAATGAATTAGAATGGATCGGATGAATGAATTAGAATGGATCGTACGATTCATTCTAATTCATTCGTACGATCCATTCTAATGCATTCGTACGATTCATTCTAATTCATTCGCAAGATCCATTCTAATTCATTCGTACGATTCATTCTAATTCATTAGCATAATCCATTCTAATCCATTCGTACGATCCATTCTAATCCATTCGTTCGATCCATTCTAATTCATTCCTATGTATCCATTCTAATTCATTCGTACGATCCATTCTAATTCTTTCATACAATCCATTCTAATTCATTCGCACGATCCATTCTAATTCATTCATATGATCCATTCTAATTCATTCCTATGATCTATTCTAATTCATTCGCTCGAATGTATCCATTCTAATTCATTCGTACGATCCATTCTAATTCATTCGTACGATCCATTCTAATTCATTCTCACGAATGTAACCTTTCTAATTCATTTGTATGATCCATTCTAATTCATTCGTATAATTCATTCTAATTCATTTCTACGATCCATTCTAATTCATTCGTACGATCTAGTTCTAATCTATTCGTACGATCCATTCTAATTCGCACAAATGTATCCATTTTAATTTATTCGTACGATCCATTCTAATTCATTCGTACGATCTATTCTAATTCATTCGTACGATCCATTCTAATCCATTCGTACGATCTATTCTAATTCATTCGTACAAATGTATCCTTTCTAATTCATTTGTATGATCCATTCGTACGATCCATTCTAATTCATTCGTACGATCTATTCTAATTCATTCATATGATCCATTCTAATTCATTCGTATGATCCATTCTAATTCATTCGTACAATCCATTCAAATTCATTCATACGATGCAATCTAATTCATTCGCACGAATATATCCATTCTAATTCATTCGTACGATCGTTTCGAATTCATTCACACGATCAATTCTAATCCATTCGTACGATCCATTCTAATTCTTTCGCACGAATGTAACCATTCTAATTCATTCGTACGATCCATTCTAATTCATTCCTACCATCCATTCTAATTCATTCGCACGAATGTATCCATTCTAATTCATTTGCACGATCCATTCTAATTCATTCCTATGATCCATTCTAATTTATTTGTACGATGCAATCTAATTCATTCGCACAAATGTATCCATTCTAATTCATTCGCACGATCCATTCTAATTCATTCGTACGATCCATTCTAATTCATTCGCTCGAATGTATCCATTCTAATTCATTCGTACGATCCATTCTAATTCATTCGTATGATCCATTCTAATTCATTCATACGATCCATTCTAATTCATTCGTATGATCCATTCTAATTCATTCCTATGATCTATTCTAATTCATTCTCACGAATGTAACCTTTCTAATTCATTTGTATGATCCATTCCAATTCATTCGTACGATCCATTCTAATCCATTCGTACGATCCATTCTAATCCATTCGTACGATCCATTCTAATTCATTCACATAAATGTAACCTTTCTAATTCATTTGTACGATCCATTCTAATTCATTCGTATGATCCATTCTAATTCATTCGTACGATCCATTCTAATTCATTCGTATGATCCATTCTAACTCATTCGCACAAATGTATCCATTCTAATTCATTCATACGATCCATTCTAATTCATTCGCACGATCCATTATAATTCATTCGTACGATCCATTCTAATTCATTCGTACGATCCATTCTAATTCATTCGTACGATCCATTCTAATTCATTCGCACAAATGTATCCATTCTAATTCATTCGTACGATCCATTCTAATTCATTCGTACGATCCATTCTAATTCATTCGTACGATCCATTCTAATTCATTCGCAAGATCCATTCTAATTCATTCGTACGATCCATTCTAATTCATTCGCACGATGTATCCATTCTAATGCATTCGTACAATCCATTCTAATTCATTCGTACGATCCATTCTAATCCATTCGTACGATCCATTCTAATTCATTCGTACGATCCATTCTAATTCATTCTCACAAATGTAACCTTTCTAATTCATTCGTACGATCCATTCTAATCCATTCGTACGATCCATTCTAATTCATTCACACGAATGTAACCATTCTAATTCATTCGTACGATCCATTCTAATTCATTCCTATGATCCATTCTAATTCATTCACACGAATGTATCCATTCTAATTCATTTGCACGATCCATTCTAATTCATTCCTATGATCCATTCTAATTCATTCGTACGATCCATTCTAATTTATTCGCTCGAATATATCCATTCTAATTCATTCGTACGATCCATTCTAATCCATTCGTACGATCCATTCTAATCCATTCGTACGATCCATTCTAATTCATTCGTATGATCCTTTCTAATTTATTTGCACGAATATACGAATGAATCGTACAAATGAATTAGAAAGGTTACATTTGTGAGAATGAATTTGAATGGATCGTACGAATGAATTAGAATGGTTACATTCGTGCGAATGATATAGAATGAATCGTACGAATGGATTAGAATGGATCATACGAGTGAATTAGAATGGATCGTACGAATGAACTAGAATGGATGCATTCGAGCGAATGAATTAGAATGGATCGTACGAATGAATTAGAATGGATCCATTCATGCGAATGAATTAGAATAGATCGTAGGAATGAATTAGAATGGATTGTACGAATAAATTAGAATGGTTACATTCGTGCGAATGAATTAGAATGGATCGTACGAATGGATTAGAATGGATCGTACGAATGGATTAAAATGGATCATACGAATGAATTAGAATGGATTGTGCAAATGAATTAGAATGGATCATACGAATGAATTAGAATGGATCGTGCGAATGAATTTGAATGGATCGTGTGAATGAATTAGAATGGATCATACGAATGAATTAGAATGGATCCTGCGAATGAATTAGAATGGATCGTACGAATGGATTAGAATGGATCGTACGAATGAAATAGAATGGATCGTACGAATAAATTAGAATGGATCGTACGAATGAATTAGAATGGATCATGCGAATGAATTAGAATGGATCGTACGAATGAATTAGAATGGATACATTCGAGCGAATGAATTAGAATGGATCGTACGAATGAATTAGAATGGATACATTCGAGCGAATGAATTAGAATGGATCGTACGAATGAATTAGAATGGATCATAGGAATGAATTAGAATGGATCGTGCGAATGGATCGTACGAATGGATCGTACGAATGAATTAGAATGGATCATACGTTTGAATTAGATTGGATTGTGGGAATGAATTAGAATGGATACATTCTTGCGAATAAATTAGAATGGATCGTATATTCGTGCAAATGGATTAGACTGGATCGTACGAATGGATTAGAATGCATCGTACGAATGGATTAGAATGGATCGTACGAATGAATTAGAATGGATCATACAAATGAATTAGAATGGATCATACGATCCATTCCAATTCATTCGTCCGATCCATTCTAATTCTTTCGCACGAATGTATCCATTCTAATTCATTCGTACAATCCATTCTAATTCATTCGCACGATCCATTCTAATTCATTCGTATGATCCATTCTAATTCATTCCTATAATCTATTCTAATTCATTCGTTGGAATGTATCCATTCTAATTCATTCGTTCGATCGTACGAATGAATTATAATGGATCGTATGAATGAATTAAAATCGATACATTCGAGCGATTGAATTAGATTGGATAAATTCGAGCGAATGAATTATAATGGATCGTACGAATGAATTAGAATGGATCATACGAATGGATTAGAATGGATCGTGCGAATGAATTAGAATGGATCGTACAAATGAATTAGAATGGATCGTATGAACGAATTAGAATGTATCGTACAAATGAATTAGAAAGGATACATTCATACGAATGAATTAGAATGGATCGTACGAATGGTTTCATTCGTGCGAATAAATTAGAATCGATCGTACGAATGAATTAGAATGGATCGTGCAAATGAATTAGAATTGATCATACGAATGAATTATAATGGATTGTACGAATGAATTAGAATGGATAATTATATTCATGCGAATGAATTAGAATGGATCGTGCAAATGAATTAGAATGGATACATTCGTGCGAATGAATTAGAATCGATCGTAGGAATGAATTAGAATGGATCGTGCAAATGAATTAGAATGGATACATTCTTGCGAATGAATTAGAATGGATCGTAGGAATGAATTAGAATGGATCGTACGAATGAATTAGAATGGTTACATTCGTGCGAATGAATTAGAATGGATCGTACGAATGAATTAGAATGGATCGTGCGAATGAATTAGAATGGATCGTACGAATGAATTAGAATGGATCGTGCGAATGAATTAGAATGGATCGTACGAATGAATTAGAATGGATCCACCGAATGAATTAGAATGGATCGTACGAATGAATTAGAATGGATCCACCGAATGAGTTAAAATGGATCATACGAATGAATTTGAATGGATCGTACAAATTAATTCGAATGGATCGTACGAATAAATTAGAATGGTTCGTATGAATGAATAGGAATGGATCGTACGAATGAATTAGAATGGATCGTGCGAATGAATTAGAATGAATCGTACGAATGCATTAGAATCGATCGTACGAATGAATTAGAATGAATCGTACGAATTGATTAGAATAGATCGTGCGAATAAATTAGAATAGATCATACGAATGAATTAGAATGGATATATTCATGCTAATGAATTAGAATGGATCGTACGAATGAATAAGAATGGATCGTATGAATAAATTAGAATGAATCGTACGAATGAATTAAAATGGATACATTTGTGCGAATTAGAATGGATCGTACGAATAGATTAGAATTAGATCGTACGAATGAATTAGAATGGATCGTACGAATGAATTAGAATGAATAATACGAATGCATTAGAATAAATCATACGAATGAATTAGAATGAATTAGAATGGATACATTCGAGCGAATGAATTAGAATGGATCGTACGAATGAATTAGAATGGATCGTGCGAATGAATTAGAATGGATCGTACGAATGAATTAGAATGGATCGTACGAATGAATTAGAATGAATCATACGAATGCATTAGAATAAATCATACGAATGAATTAGAATGAATTAGAATGGATACATTCGAGCGAATGAATTAGAATGGATCGTACGAATGAATTAGAATGGATCGTGCGAATGAATTAGAATGGATCGTATGAATGAATTAGAATGGATCGCACGAATGGATTAGAATGGATCGTACGAATGGATTAGAATGGATCGTACGAATGGATTAGAATGGATCGTACGAATGAATTAGAATGGATCATGCGAATGAATTTGAATGGATCGTACGAATGAATTAGAATGGATCGAACGAATGAATTAGAATGGATACATTCGAGCGAATGAATTAGAATAGATCGTAGGAATGAATTAGAATGGATCGTGCGAATGAATTAGAATAAATCGTACGAATGAATTAGAATGGATCGTACGAATGAATTAGAATTGATACATTTGTGCGAATGAATTAGAATGGATCGTATATTCGTGCAAATGAATTAGAATGGATTCATCCATTCTAATTCATTTGCTTGAATGTATCCATTCTAATTTATTCGTACGAATGAATTAGAATGGATCGTATGAACGAATTAGAATGGATCGTACGAATGAATTAGAATGGATACATTCGTGCGAATGAATTAGATTAGATCGTACGAATGAATTAGAATAGATTGTACGAATGAATTAGTTCATACGAATGCATTAGAATGGATCATACGAATGAATTAAAATGGATACATTCGAGCGAATGAATTAGAATGGATACATTTGTGCGAATGAATTAGAATGGATCGTACGAATGAATTTGAATGGATCGTACGATGCAATCTTATTCATTCGTACAATGCGTTTTAATCCATTCGTACGATCCATTATAAATCATTCGTACGATCTATTCTAATTCATTTGCACGAATGTCTCCATTCTAATTCATTCGTACATTCTAATTCATTTTCACGATCCAGGCTAATTCATTCCTCTGATCCATTCTAATTCATTCGTACGATCCATTCTAATTCGTTCATACGATCCATTCTAATTCGGTCGTACGATCCATTCTAATTCATTTGTACGATCTATTCTAATTCATTCGTACGATCCATTCTAATTCATTCTCACAAATGTAACCTTTCTAATTCATTTGTACGATCCATTCTATTTCATTCGTACGATCCATTCTAATCCATTCGTACGATCCATTCTAATTCATTTGTACGATCCATTCTAATTCATTCGTACGAATGTATCCATTCTAATGCATTTGTATGATTCATTCTAATTCATTCTCATGAATGTAACCTTTCTAATTCATTTGTATGATCCATTCTAATTCATTCGTACGATCCATTCTAATCCATTCGTATGATCCATTCTAATCCATTCGTACGATCCATTCTAATCCATTCGTACGATCCATTCTAATTCATTCTCACAAATGTAACCTATCTAATTCATTTGTACGATCCATTCTAATTCATTCGTACGATCCATTCTAATCCGTTCGTACGATCCATTCTAATCCATTCGTACGATCCATTCTAATTCATTCGTACGATCCATTCTAATTCATTCTCACAAATGTAACCTTTCTAATTCATTTGTACGATCCATTCTAATTCATTCGTACGATCCATTCTAATCCATTCGTATGATCCATTCTAATTCATTCGTACGATTCATTCTAATTCATTTGCATGAATGTATCCATTCTAATTTATTCGTACGATCCAGTCTAATTCATTCGTATGATCCATTCTAATTCATTCGCACGAATATATCTATTCTAATTTATTCGTACGATCCTTTCTAATTCATTCGCACGATCCATTCTAATTCTTTCATATGATCCATTCTGATTCATTCGCACGAATGTATCCATTCTATTTCATTCGTACGCTCCAATCTAATTTATTCGTACGCTCCATTCTTATTCATCGCACAAATGTATCCATTCTAATTTATTTGTACAATCCATTCTCATTTATTCATACGATCCATTCTAATTCATTCGCACGATCCATTCTAATTCATTCGTACGATCCATTCTAATTCATTCGCATGAATATATCTATTCTAATTCATTTGTATGATCCACTCTAATTTATTCGCACGATCTATTCTAATTCATTCGTACGATCCATTCTAATTCATTCGTACGATCCATTCTAATTCATTCGCTCGAATGTATCATACGAATGAATTAGAATGGATTATGCGAATGAATTAAAATGGATCGTACGAATGAATTAGAATGGATCGTACAAATAAATTAGAAAGGTTATATTTGTATGAATGAATTAGAATGGATCGTACGAATGAATTAGAATGGATCGTACGAATGGATTAGAATGGATCGTACGAATGAATTAGAATGGATCATACAAATGAATTAGAAAGGTTACATTCGTGAGAATGAATTAGAATGGATCGTACGAATGAATTAGAATGGATCATGCGAATGAATTTGAATGGATAGTACGAATGAATTAGAATGGATCGGACGAATGAATTAGAATGGATACATTCGAGCGAATGAATTAGAATAGATCGTAGGAATGAATTAGAAAGGATAATACGAATGAATTAGAATGGATCGTGCGAATGAATTAGAATGGATTATACGAATGAATTATAATCGATACTTTCGTGCGAATGAATTAGAATGGATCGGACAAATTAATTAGAATGGATCGTACGATTCATTCTAATTCGTTCGTACGATCTATTCTAATTCATTCGCTCGAATGTATCCATTCTAATTCATTCGTTCGATCGATTCTAATTCATTCGTACGATCCATTCAAATTCATTCGCATGATCCATTCTAATTAATTCGTACGATTCATTCTAATTCATTCTCACGAATGTAACCTTTCTAATTCATTTCTATGATCCATTCTAATTCATTCGTACGATCCATTCTAATCGATTCGTACGATCCATTCTAATCCATTCGTATGATCCATTCTAATCCATTCGTACGATCTATTCTAATTCATCCGTACGATCCATTCTAATTCATTCGCTCGAATGTATCCATTCTAATTCATTCGTACGATCCATTCTAATTCGTTCATACGATCCATTCTAATTCGTTCGTACGATCCATTCTAAAATGAGTTAGAATGGATCATACGAATGAATTAGAATGGATCAGACGAATGAATTAGAATGGATCATACGAATGAATTAGAATGGATTGTGCGAATGAATTAGAATGGATCGTATGAATGAATAAGAATGGATCGTACGAATGAATTAGAATGGATCGTGCGAATGTATTAGAATGAATCGTACGAATGCATTAGAATGGATCGGACGAATGAATTGGAATGAATCGTACGATCCATTCTAATTCATTCGTCCGATCCATTCTAATTCATTCGTGCGAATGAATTAGAATGGATACATTCGAGCGAATGAATTAGAACGCATTGTACGAATGAATTAGAATGGATCATGCGAATGAATTAAAATGGATCGTACAAATGAATTAGAATGGATCGTGCGAATGAATTAGAATGGATCGTACGAACGAATTAGAATGGATCGTATGAATGGATTAGAATGGATCGTATGAATGGATTAGAATGGATCATACGAATGGATCATGCGAATGAATTAGAATGGATCGTAGGAATGAATTAGAATGGATCGTACGAATGAATTAGAATGAATTAGAATGGATCGTACGAATGAATTAGAATGGATCACGCGAATGAATTAAAATGGATACATTTGTACGAATGAATTAGAATGGATCGTACGAATGAATTAGAATGGATCATGCAAATGAATTAGAATGGATCGTACGAACGAATTAGAATGGATCGTATGAACGAATTAGAATGGATCGTACGAATGAATTAGAATAGATACATTCGAGCGAATGAATTAGAATGGATCGTACGAATGAATTAGAATGGATCATAGGATTGAATTAGAATGGATCGTACGAATGAATTAGAATGGATCGTATGAATGCATTAAAATGGGTCGTATGAATGAATAAGAATGGATCGTACGAATGAATTAGAATGGATTATGCGAATGAATTAGAATGGATCGTACGAATGAATTAGAATGGATACATTCGAGCGAATGAATTAGAATGGATATATTCGAGCGAATGAATTAGAATGGATCGTACGATGTACGAATAAATTAGAATGGATACATTCATACAAATGAATTAGAATGGATCGTACGAATGAATTAGAATGGATCATGGGAATGAATTAGAATGGATCTTACAAATGGATTAAAATGGATCGTACGAATGAATTAGGAAGGATCGAACGAATGAATTAGAATGGATCATATGAAAGAATTAGAATGGATCATGCGAATGAATTAGAAAGGATTGTACGAATGAATTAGAATGGATATATTCGTGCGAATGAATTAGAATGGATAGTATGAATGAATTAGACTGGATCGTATGAATAAATTAGAATGGATACATTCATGCGAATGAATTAGAATGGATCGGAATGGATTAGAATGAATCGTACAAATGAATTAGAATGGATCGGACGAATTAGAATGGATCGTGCGAATGAATTAAAATGGATCGTACGAATGAATTAGAATGGATACATTCGTGCGATCCATTTTAATTCATTCGTACGATCCATTCTAATTCATTCGTACGATCCATTCTAATTCATTACTACGATCCATTCTAATCAATTCTTATTCATTCGTACGATCCATTCTAATTCATTTGTACGATCCATTCAAATTCATTCGTACGAATGAATTAGAATGGATCATGGGAATGAATTAGAATGGATCGTACAAATGAATTAGAATGGATACATTCATGCGAATGAATTAGAATGGATCATAGGAATGAATTAGAATGGATCGTACGAATGAATTAGAATAGTTACATTCGTGCGAATGAATTAGAATGGATCATATGAATGAATTAGAATGCATACATTTGTGCGAATTAATTAGAATGGATTGTACGAATGAATTAGAATGGATCGTACGAATGAATTAGAATGGATAGTGCGAATGAATTAGAATGGATCGTACGAATGAATTAGAATGGATACATTCGTGCGAATAAATTAGAATGGATCGTACGAATGAATTAGAATAGATCGTACAATTGAATTAGAATGGATCGTGCGAATGAATTAGAATTGATCATACGAATGAATTAGAATGGATCGTACGAATAAATTAGAATGGATCGTGCGAATGTATTAGAATAGATCGAACGAATGAATTAGAATGGATATATTTGAACGAATAAATTAGAATGGATCATACGAATGAATTAGAATGGATCGTACGAATGAATTAGAATGGATCGTGCGAATGAATTAGAATGGATCGTATGAATGAATTAGAATGGATCGTACGAATGAATTAGAATGGATCGTACGAATGAATTAGAATGGATCGTACGAATGAATTAGAATGGATACCTTTGTGCATATGAATTAGAATGGATCGTACGAATGAATTAGAATGGATCATATTAATGAATTAGAATGGATTGTACGAATGAATTAGAATGGATACATTCGTCCGAATGAATTAGAATGGATTGTGCGAATCAATTAGACAGGATCGTGCGAATGAATAAGAATGGATCATACGAATGAATTAGAATGGATCGTACGAATTAATTAGAATGGATACATTCGTGCGAATGAATTAGAATGGATTGTATGAATGAATTAGAATGGATCGTGCGAATGAATTAGAATGGTTACATTCGTCCGAATGAATTAGAATGGATCGTACGAATGGATTAGAATGGATCGTACGAATGAATTAGAATGGATCGTACAAATGAATTAGAAAGGTTACATTTGTGAGAATGAATTAGAATGGATCGTACGAATGAATTAGAATGGATCATGCGAATAAATTAGAATGGATTGTACGAATGAATTAGAATGGATACATTCGTGCGAATGAATTAGAACGGATCGGACGAATGAATTAGAATGGATCGTACGATTCATTCTAATTCATTCGTACGATGCATTCTAATGCATTCATACGATTCATTCTAATTCATTCGCACGATCCATTCTAATTCATGCGTACGATCCATTCTTATTCATTCATACGATCCATTCTAATTCATTCGCACAAACAATTCTAATTCATTCGTACGATCCATTCTAATTCATTCGTATGATCCATTCTAACTTATTCGGTAGATCCATTCTAATTCATTCGTACGATCCATTCTAATTCATTCACACGATCCATTCTAATTTATTCGTACGATCCATTCTAATTCATTCGTACGATCTATTCTAATTCATTCACACGAATGTAACCATTCTAATTCATTCGTACGATTCATTCTAATTCATTCGTACGAGCTATTCTAATTCATTATTACGATCCATTCTAATTCATTCGTACGATCCATTGTAATTCATTCATACAATCCATTCAGATTCATTCGCATAAATGTATCCATTCAAATTCATTCGTACGATCCATTCTAATTAATTCGCACGATCCATTCTAATTCAGTTGTATGAATGTATCTATTTTAATTCATTCGTACGATCCATTCTAATTCATTCGTACGATCTAATTCATTCGTACGATCCATTCTAATTCATTCGTTCTATCGATTCTAATTCATTCGCACGATCCATTCTAATTCATTCGTACGATCCATTCTAATTCATTCGTATGGTCCATTCTAATTTATTTGTTCAAATATATCTATTCTAATTCATTCGCACGATCCATTCTAATTCATTCGCACGAATGTATCCATTCTAATTCATTTGCACGATCCATTCTAATTCATTAGTACGATCCATTCTTATTTATTCATACGATCCTATCTAATTCATTCGCACAATCCATTCTAATTCATTCGTACGATCCATTCTAATTCATTTGTACGAATGAATTAGAATGGATCGTACGAATGGATTAGAATGAATCGTACAAATGAATTAGAATGGATCGTACGAACGAATTAGAATAGATCGTATGAACGAATTAGAATGGATCGTACGAATGAATTAGAATGGATACATTCGTGTGAATGAATTACAATAGATCTTACGAATGAATTAGAATGAATCGTACGAATGAATTAGAATGGTTACATTCGTGCGAATGAATTAGAATAGATTATACGAATGAATTAGAATGGATCGAATGAATGAATTAGAATAGATCGTACGAATGAATTAGAATGGATCGTACGAATAAATTGGAGTGGATCGTGCGAATGAATTAGAATGGATCGTACGAATGAATTAGAATGGATCCACCGAATGAGTTAGAATGGATCATGCGAATGAATTAGAATGGATCGTACGAATGAATTAGAATAGATACATTCGTGCGAATGAATTAGAATGGATTGTACAAATTAAATAGAATGGATCGTACAAATGAATTAGAAAGGTTCCATTTGTGAGAATGAATTAGAATGGATCGTACGAATGAATTAGAATGGATCGTACGAATGGATTAGAATGGATCGTACGAGTGGATTAGAATGGATCGTACGAATGAATTAGAATGAATCATACAAATGAATTAGAAAGGTTACATTCGTGAGAATGAATTAGAATGGATCGTACGAATGAATTAGAATCGATCGTACGAATGAATTAGAATTGATACATTTGTGCGAATGAATTAGAATGGATCGTATATTCGTGCAAATGAATTAGAATGGATTCATCCATTCTAATTCATTTGCATGAATGTATCCATTCTAATTTATTCGTACGAATGAATTAGAATGGATCGTATGAACGAATTAGAATGGATCGTACGAATGAATTAGAATGGATACATTCGTGGGAATGAATTAGATTAGATCGTACGAATGAATTAGAATAGATTGTATAAATGAATTAGTTCATACGAATGCATTAGAATGGATCATACGAATGAATTAAAATGGATACATTCGAGCGAATGAATTAGAATGGATACATTTGTGCGAATGAATTAGAATGGATCGTACGAATGAATTTGAATGGATCGTACGATGCAATCTTATTCATTCGTACAATGCGTTTTAATCCATTCGTACGATCCATTATAATTCATTCGTACGATCTATTCTAATTCATTTGCATGAATGTATCCATTCTAATTCATTCGTACATTCTAATTCATTTTCATGATCCATGCTAATTCATTCCTATGATCCATTCTAATTCATTCGTACGATCCATTCTAATTCGTTCATACGATCCATTCTAATTCAGTCGTATGATCCATTCTAATTCATTTGTACGATCTATTCTAATTCATTCGTACGATCCATTCTAATTCATTCTCATAAATGTAACCTTTCTAATTCATCTGTACGATCCATTCTATTTCATTCGTACGATCCATTCTAATCCATTCGTACGATCCATTCTAATTCATTTGTACGATCCATTCTAATTCATTCGTACGAATGTATCCATTCTAATGCATTCGTACGATTCATTCTAATTCATTCTCACGAATGTAACCTTTCTAATTCATTTGTATGATCCATTCTAATTCATTCGTACGATCCATTCTAATCCATTCGTACGATCCATTCTAATCCATTCGTATGATCCATTCTAATCCATTTGTACGATCCATTCTAATCCATTCGTATGATCCATTCTAATTCATTTTCACAAATGTAACCTATCTAATTCATTTGTACGATCCATTCTAATTCATTCGTACGATCCATTCTAATCCATTCGTACGACCCATTCTATTCCATTCGTACGATCCATTCTAATCCATTCGTACGATCCATTCTAATTCATTCTCACAAATGTAACCTTTCTAATTCATTTGTACGATCCATTCTAATTCATTCATACGATCCATTCTAATCCATTCGTATGATCCATTCTAATTCATTCGTACGATCCATTCTAATTCATTCGTGCAAATGTATCCAATCTAATTCATTCGTACGATCCATTCAAATTCATTCATACGATCTATTCTAATTCATTCGCACGAATGTATCCATTCTAATTCATTCGCACAATCCAATCGAATTCAAACGTACGATCCATTCTAATTCATTCTCATGATGTATTCTAATTCATTCGTATGATCCATTCCAATTCATTTATACGATCCATTTTAATTCATTTGCATGATCCATTCTAATACATTCGTACTATTCATTCTAATTCATTCGCACGATCTATTCTAATTCATTCGCACTATCCATTCTAATTCATTCATACGATCCATTCTAATTCATTCCTACGATCCATTCTAATTCATTCGCACGAATGTATGCATTCTAATTCATTCGTACGATCCATTCTAATTCATTCGTACGATCCATTCTAATCCATTCGTACAATCCATTCTAATCCATTTGTACGATCCATTCTAATTCATTCGTACGATCCATTCTAATTCATTCGCACTATCCATTCTAATTCATTCATACGATCCATTCTAATTCATTCCTACGATCCATTCTAATTCATTCGCACGAATGTATGCATTCTAATTCATTCGTACGATCCATTCTAATTCATTCGTACGATCCATTCTAATTCATTCGTACGATCCATTCTAATTCATTCGCACAAATGTATCCATTCTAATTCATTCGTATGATCCATTCTAATTCATTCGCACGATCCATTCTAATTCATTCGTATGATCCATTCTAATTCATTCCTACGATCTATTCTAATTCATTCGTACGATTCATTCGAATGGATTAGAATGGATCGTACGAATGGATTAAAATGGATCATAGGAATGAATTAGAATGGATCGTGCAAATGAATTAGAATGGATACATTCGTGCGAATGAATTAGAATGGATCGTAGGAATGAATTAGAATGGATCGTACGAATGAATTAGAATGGTTACATTCGTGCGAATGAATTAGAATGGATCGTACGAATGGATCGTATGAATGGATTAGAATGGATCATACGAATGAATTAGAATGGATCGTACAAATGAATTAGAAAGGTTACATTTGTGAGAATGAATTAGAATGGATCGCACAAATGTATGCATTCTAATTCATTCGTACGATCCATTCTATTCATTCGTACGAATGAATTTGAAAGGATCGTACGAATGAATTAGAATGGATCGTGCGAATAAATTAGAACGGATCGTACGAATGAATTAGAATGGATTAGAATGGATCGTATGAATGAATTAGAATGGATCGTTCAAATATATCCATTCTAATTCATTCGCACAAATGTATCCATTCTATTTCATTCGTACGATCTATTCTAATTCATTCGTATGATCCATTCTAATTTATTCACACGATCTATTCTAATTCATTCATACGATTCATTCTAATTCATTCGCACGATCCATTCTAATTCATTCGTATGATCCATTCTAATTTATTCGCACGATCGATTCTAATTCATTCATATGATCCATTATTCATTAGTACGATCCATTCTAATTCTTTCGTACGATCCATTATAATTCATTCGCACGATCTATTCTAATTCATTCGTACAATCCATTCTAATTTATTCGTACGATCCATTCTAATTCATTCGCACTATCCATCCAAATTCATTCGTACGATCCATTCTAATTCATTCGTACGATCCATTCTAATTAGATCGTATGATCCATTCTAATTCATTCGCACAAATGTATCCATTTTAATACATTCATACGATCCATTCTAATTTATTCATATGATCCATTCTAATTCATTCGCACGATCCATTCTAATTCATTCGTACGATCCATTCTAATTCATTCGTATGATCAATTCTAATTCTTTCGTACGATCCATTCTAATTCATTCGTATGATCCATTCTAATTCATTCATCCGATCCATTCTAATTCATTCGTACGATCCATTCTAATTCATGTGTATGATCCATTCTAATTCATTCTAATGCATTCGTACGATTCATTCTAATTCATTCGCACGATCCATTCTAATTCATTCGTATGATTCATTCTAATTCATTCGCACGAATGTAACCTTTCTAATTCATTTGTATGTATCCATTCTAATTCATTCGTACGATCCATTCTAATCCATTCGTACGATCCATTCTAATTCATTCGCTCGAATGTATCCATTCTAATTCATTCGCACGATCCATTCTAATTCATTTGTACGATCCATTCAAACTCATTCATACAATCCATTCTAATTCATTCGTATGATCCATTCTAATTCATTCGCATGATCCATTCTAATTCATTCGCACGATCCATTCTAATTCATTCGTATGTTCCATTCTAATTCATTCGTACGATCCATTCTAATTCATTCATATGATCCATTCTAATTCGTTCATTCGCTTGAATGTATCCATTCTAATTCATTCGTACGATCCATTCTAATTCATTCGTATGAATGTATCCATTCTAATTAATTCGTACAATCCATTCTAATTCATTTGCACGATCCATTCTAATTCATTCCTATGATCCATTCTAATTCATTCGTACGATCCATTCTAATTCATTCGCTCGAATGTATCCATTCTAATTCTTTCATATGATCCATTCTAATTCATTCGCACGAATGTATCCATTCTAGTTCATTCGTACGATCCATTCTAATTCATTCGTACGCTCCATTCTTATTCATCGCACAAATGTATCCATTCTAATTAATTCGTACGAATGAATTAGAATGGATACATTCGAGCGAATGAATTAGAATGGATCGTTCGAATGAATTAGAATGGATCATAGGAATGAATTAGAATGGATCGTGCAAATGAATTAGAATGGATACATTCATGCGAATGAATTAGAATGGATCGTGCGAATGAATTAGAATATGATTCATTCTAATTCATTCGTACGATCCATTCTAATTCATTCGTACGATCTAATTCTAGTCCATTCGTACGATCCATTCTAATTCATTCGTACGATCCATTCTAATTCATTTGCTTGAATATATCTATTTTAATTTATTCGTACGAATGAATTAGAATGGATCGTATGAACGAATTAGAATAGATCGTACGAATGAATTAGAATGGATACATTCGTGCGAATGAATTAGAATAGATCGTACGATGAATTAGAATGGATTGTACGAATGAATTAGATTGTACAAATGAATTAGAATGGATCGTACGAATGAATTAAAATGGATACATTCGATCGAATGAATTAGAATGGATACATTTGTGCGAATGAATTAGAATGGATCGTACGAATGAATTAGAATGGATCGTACGATGCAATCTAATTCATTCGTCCAATGCGTTCTAATCCATTCGTATGATCCATTATAATTCATTCGTACGATCTATTCTAATTCATTCGCACGAATGTATCCATTCTAATTCATTCGTACGATCCATTCTAATTCATTCGTACGATCCATTCTAATTCATTCGTTCGATCCATTCTAATTCATTTGTACGATCCATTCTAATTCATTCGCACAAATGTATCCATTTTAATTCATTCGTACGATCCATTCTAATTTATTCAAACGATCCATTCTAATTCATTTGCACGATCCATTCGAATTCATTCGTACGATCCATTCTAATTCATTCGCACAGAAATGTAACCTTTCTAATTCATTTGTACGATCCATTCTAATTCATTTGTACGATCCATTCTAATCCATTCGTACGATCCATTCTAATCCATTCGTACGATCCATTCTAATTCATTCGTAGGAATGAATTAGAATAGATATATTCGTGCGAATGAATTAGAATGGATACATTCGTGCGAATGAATTAGAATGGATCGTACGAACGAATTAGAATGGATCGTATGAACAAATTAGAATGGATCGTATGAATGAATTAGAATGGATACATTCGAGCGAATGAATTAATATGGATCGTACGAATGAATTAGAATAGATCATAGGAATAAATTAGAATGGATCTTGCAAATGAATTAGAATGGATACATTCGTTCGAATGAATTAGAATGGATCGTAGGAATGAATTAGAATGAATCGTACGAATGGATTAGAATGGATCGTACGAATGAATTAGAAAGGATCGTACAAATGAATTAGAAAGGTTACATTTGTGAGAATGAATTAGAATAGATCGTATGAATGAATTAGAATGGATCGTACGAATGGATTAGAATGGATCGTACGAATGGATTAGAATGGATCATACGAATGAATTAGAATGGATACATTCGTGCGAATGAATTAGAATGGATTGTATGAATGAATTAGAATGGATCGTAGGAATGAATTAGAATGGTTACATTCGTGCGAATGAATTAGAATGGATCGTACGAATGAATTAGAATGGATACATTCGTGCGAATGAATTAGAATGGATCGTACGAATGAATTAGAATGGATACATTCGAGCGAATGAATTAGAATAGATCGTACGAATGACTTAGAATGGATCGTACAAATGAATTAGAAAGGTTACATTTGTGAGAATAAGTTAGAATGGATCGTATGAATGAATTAGAATGGATCATACGAATGAATTAGAATGGTTACATTCGTGCGAATGAATTAGAATGGATCGTACGAATGGATTAGAATGGATCGTACGAATGGATTAGAATGGATCGTACGAATGAATTAGAATGAATCGTACAAATAAATTAGAAAGGTTACATTTGTGAGAATGAATTAGAATGGATCGTACGAATGAATTATAATGGATCGTACGTATGGATTAGAATGGATCGTACGAATGAATTAGAATGGATCGTACGAATGAATTAGAATGGATACATTCGAGCGAATGAATTAGAATGGATCGTACGAATGAATTAGAATGGATCGTAGGAATGAATTAGAATGGATACATTCATGCGAATGAATTAGTATGGATCGTACGAATGAATTAGAATAGATCGTACAAATGAATTAGAATCGATCGTGCGAATGAATTAGAATTGATCATAAGAATGAATTAGAATGGATCGTACGAATGAATTAGAATGGATCGTACGAATGAATTAGAATGGATCGTGCGAATGAATTAGAATGGATACATTCGAGCGAATGAATTAGAATGGATTGTGCGAATGAATTAGAACGGATCGTGCGAATGAATTTGAATGGATCGTGCGAATGCATTAGAATGGATCATACGAATAAATTAGAATGGATCGTACGAAAGAATTAGAATGGATACATTCGTGCGAATGAATTAGAATGGATCGTATGAATGAATTTGGCTGGAACGTATGAATAAATTAGAATAGATACATTCATGCAAATGAATTAGAATGGATCGTACGAATGAATTAGAATGGATCATATGAATGAATTAGAATGGATCGATCGAATGAATTAGAATGGATTCATCCATTCTAATTCATTTGCATGAATGTATCCATTCTAATTTATTCGTACGAATGAATTAGAATAGATCGTATGAACGAATTAGAATGGATCGTACGAATGAATTAGAATGGATACATTCGTGCGAATGAATTAGATTAGATCGTACGAATGAATTAGAATAGATTGTACGAATGAATTAGTTCATACGAATGCATTAGAATGGATCATACGAATGAATTAAAATGGATACATTCGAGCGAATGAATTAGAATGGATACATTTGTGCGAATGAATTAGAATGGATCGTACGAATGAATTTGAATGGATCGTACGATGCAATCTTATTCATTCGTACAATGTGTTTTAATCCATTCGTACGATCCATTATAATTCATTCGTACGATCTATTCTAATTCATTTGCACGAATGTATCCATTCTAATTCATTCGTACATTCTAATTCATTTTCACGATCCATGCTAATTCATTCCTATGATCCATTCTAATTCATTCGTACGATCCATTCTAATTCGTTCATACGATCCATTCTAATTCGGTCGTACGATCCATTCTAATTCATTTGTACGATCTATTCTAATTCATTCGTACGATCCATTCTAATTCATTCTCACAAATGTAACCTTTCTAATTCATTTGTACGATCCATTCTATTTCATTCGTACGATCCATTCTAATCCATTCGTACGATCCATTCTAATTCATTTGTACGATCCATTCTAATTCATTCGTACGAATGTATCCATTCTAATGCATTCGTACGATTCATTCTAATTCATTCTCTAGAATGTAACCTTTCTAATTCATTTGTATGATCCATTCTAATTCATTCGTACGATCCATTCTAATCCATTCGTACGATCCATTCTAATCCATTCGTATGATCCATTCTAATCCATTCGTTCGATCCATTCTAATCCATTCGTACGATCCATTCTAATTCATTCTCACAAATGTAACCTATCTAATTTATTTGTACGATCCATTCTAATTCATTCGTACGATCCATTCTAATCCATTCATACGATCCATTCTAATCTATTCGTACGATCCATTCTAATTCATTCGTACGATCCATTCTAATTCATTCTCACAAATGTAACCTTTCTAATTCATTTGTACGATCCATTCTAATTCATTCGTACGATCCATTCTAATCCATTCGTATGATCCATTCTAATTCATTCGTACGATCCATTCTAATTCATTCGTGCAAATGTATCCATTCTAATTCATTCGTACGATCCATTCAAATTCATTCATACGATCTATTCTAATTCATTCGCACGAATGTATCCATTCTAATTCATTCGCACAATCCAATCTAATTCAAACGTACGATCCATTCTAATTCATTCACATGATGTATTCTAATTCATTCGTACGATCCATTCCAATTCATTTATACGATCCATTTTAATTCATTTGTATGATCCATTCTAATACATTCGTACTATTCATTCTAATTCATTCGCACGATCTATTCTAATTCATTCGTCCGATCCATTCTAATTCATTCGCACGATCCATTCTAATTTATTCGTACGATCCATTCTAATCCATTCGTACGATCCATTCTAATCCATTTGTACGATCCATTCTAATTCATTCGTACGATCCATTCTAATTCATTCGCACTATCCATTCTAATTCATTCATACGATCCATTCTAATTCATTCCTACGATCCATTCTAATTCATTCGCACGAATGTATGCATTCTAATTCATTCGTACGATCCATTCTAATTCATTCGTACGATCCATTCTAATTCATTCGTACGATCCATTCTAATTCATTCGCACAAATGTATCCATTCTAATTCATTCGTATGATCCATTCTAATTCATTCGCACGATCCATTCTAATTCATTCGTATGATCCATTCTAATTCATTCCTACGATCTATTCTAATTCATTCGTACGATTCATTCGAATGGATTAGAATGGATCGTACGAATGGATTAAAATGGATCATAGGAATGAATTAGAATGGATCGTGCAAATGAATTAGAATGGATACATTCGTGCGAATGAATTAGAATGGATCGTAGGAATGAATTAGAATGGATCGTACGAATGAATTAGAATGGTTACATTCGTGCGAATGAATTAGAATGGATCGTACGAATGGATCGTACGAATGGATTAGAATGGATCGTACGAATGAATTAGAATGGATCGTACAAATGAATTAGAAAGGTTACATTTGTGAGAATGAATTAGAATGGATCGCACAAATGTATCCATTCTAATTCATTCGTACGATCCATTCTATTCATTCGTACGAATGAATTTGAAAGGATCGTACGAATGAATTAGAATGGATCGTGCGAATGAATTAGAAGGGATCGTACGAATGAATTAGAATGGATTAGAATGGATCGTATGAATGAATTAGAATGGATCGTTCAAATATATCCATTCTAATTCATTCGCACAAATGTAACCATTCTAATTCATTCGTACGATCTATTCTAATTCATTCGTATGATCCATTCTAATTTATTCACACGATCTATTCTAATTCATTCATACGATTCATTCTAATTCATTCGCACGATCCATTCTAATTCATTCGTATGATCCATTCTAATTTATTCGCACGATCGATTCTAATTCATTCATATGATCCATTATTCATTCGTACGATCTATTCTAATTCTTTCGTACGATCCATTATAATTAATTCGCACGATCTATTCTAATTCATTCGTACAATCCATTCTAATTTATTCGTACGATCCATTCTAATTTATTCGCACTATCCATCCAAATTCATTCGTACGATCCATTCTAATTCATTCGTACGATCCATTCTAATTAGATCGTATGATCCATTCTAATTCATTCGCACAAATGTATCCATTTTAATTCATTCATACGATCCATTCTAATTTATTCATATGATCCATTCTAATTCATTCGCACGATCCATTCTAATTCATTCGTACGATCCATTCTAATTCATTCGTATGATCAATTCTAATTCATTCACAGATGTATTCTAATTTATTCGTATGATCCATTCTAATTCATTCGTATGATTCATTGTAATTCATTCGTACGATCCATTCTAATTCATTCGCACAAATGTATCCATTCTAATTTATTCGTACGATCCATTCTAATTCATTCGCACGATCCATTGTAATTCATTTGTACGAATGTATCCTTTCTATTTCATTCGCACGATCCATTCTAATTCATTCGCACGATCCATTCTAATTCATTCGTCCGATCCATTCTAATTCATTCGTACGATCCATTCTAATTCATTCGCACGAATGTATCCATTCTAATTCATTCGTACGATCAATTCTAATTCATTCGCACGATCCATTCTAATTCATTCGTACGATCAATTCTAATTCATTCTCACAAATGTAACCTTTCTAATTCATTTGTATGATCCATTCTAATTCATTCGTATGATCGATTCTAATCTATTCGTACGATCCATTCTAATCTATTCGTACGATCCATTCTAATTCATTCGTACGATCTATTCTAATTCTTTCGTATGAACGAATTAGAATGAATCGTACGAATGAATTAGAATGGATCGTACGAATGAATTAGAATGAATTAGAATGGATCATACTTATGAATTAGAATGGTTACATTCGAGTGAATGAATTAGAATGGATCGTACGAATGAATTAGAATGGATCATAGGAATGAGTTAGAATGGATCGTGCAAATGAATTAAAATGGAAACATTCATGCGAATGAATTAGAATGGATCGTAGGAATGAATTAGAATGGATCGTACGAATGAATTAGAATGGATCGTACGAATGAATTAAAATGGATCATACTAATCCATTCGAACGATCCATTCTAATTCATTCGCATGAATGTAACTATTCTAATTCATACGTATGATCCATTCTAATTTATTCGTATAATTTATTCGCACGATCCATTCTAATTCATTCGTACGATCCATTCTAATGCATTCGTACGATTCATTCTAATTCATTCACACGATCCATTCTAATTCAATCGTATGATCCATTCTAATTTATTCATATGATCCATTCAAATTCATTCGCATGATCCATTCTAATTCATTCGTACGATCTATTCTAATTCATTCGTTCGATCCATTCTAATTCATTCGTACGATCCATTCTAATTCATTCGTACGATCCTTTTTAATTCATTCGCACGATCCATTCTAATTTATTCGTACGATCCATTCTAACTCATTTGGACGATCTATTCTAATTCATTTGCACGATCCATTCTAATTCATTCGTACGATCCATTCTAATTCATTCGCACGATCCATTCTAATTCATTCGTACGATCTATTCTAATTCATTCGTACGAATGTAACCATCCTAATTCCTTCGTACGATCCATTCTAATTCATTCCTACGATCCATTCTAATTCATTCGCACGAATGTATCCATTCTAATTCATCTGCACGATCCATTCTAATTCATTCCTACGATCCATTCTAATTCATTCGCACGAATGTATCCATTATAATTCATTTGCACGATCCATTCTAATTCATTCGCATGAATGTATATATCCATTCTAATTCATTCGTACGATCCATTCTAATTCATTCGTATGATCAATTCAAATTCATTCGCACGATCCGTTCTAATTCATTCGTACGATCCATTCTAATTCATTCGCACGAATGTAACCATTCGTATGATCCATTCTAATTCATTCGTATGAATGTATCCTTTCTAATTCATTTGTACGATCCATTCTAATTCATTTGTACGATCCATTCTAATTCATTCGCACGATCCATTCTAATTCATTCGCTCGAATGTATCCATTCTAATTCATTCGCTCGAATGTATCCATTTTAATTCATTCGTACGATCGAACGAATGAATTAGAATGGATGCATTCGAGCGAATGAATTAGAATAGATCGTAGGAATGAATTAGAATGGATCATACGAATGAATTAGAATGGATCGTGTGAATAAATTAGAATGTATTGTACGAATGAATTAAATGGATACATTCATGCGAATGAATTAGAATGGATCGGACGAATGAATTAGAATGGATCGTACGATCCAATCTAATTCATTTGTATGATCCATTCTAATTCATTCGTACGATCCATTCGTACGATCCATTCTAATTCATTTGCACGATCCATTCTAATTCATTCGTGAGAATGGATTAGAATGGATCGTACGAATGGATTAGAATGGATCGTATGAATGAATTAGAATGGATCATACGAATGAGTTAGAATGGATCCACCGAATTGTGTTAGAACGGATCATACGAATGAATTAGAATGGATCGTACGAATGAATTAGAATGGATTGTGTGAATGAATTAGAATAGATCGTAGGAATGAATTAGAATGGATCATACGAATGAATTAGAATGGATCATACGAAAGAATTAGAATGGATCGTACGAATGAACTAGAATGGATACATTCGTGCGAATGAATTAGAATGGATCATATGAAAGAATTAGAATGTATCGTGCGAATGAATTAGAAGGGATCGTACGAATGAATTAGAATGGATATATTCGTGCGAATGAATTAGAATGGATCGTACGAATGGATTAGAATGGATCGGACGAATGAATTAGAATGGATACATTCGAGCGAATGAATTAGAATAGATCGTAGGAATGAATTAGAATAGATCATACGAATGAATTAGAATGGATCGTGCGAATGAATTAGAATGGATCGTATGAATGAATTAGAATGGATCGTACGAATGAATTAGAATGGAAACATTCGAGCGAATGAATTAGAATAGATCGTACGAATGAATTAGAATGGATCATAGGAATGAATTAGAATGGATCGTGCAAATGAATTAGAATGGATACATTCGTGCGAATGAATTAGAATGGATACATTCGAGCGAATGAATTAGAATGGATCGTACGAATGGATAGAATGGATCGTACGAATGAATTAGAATGGATCGTACAAATGAATTAGAATAGATATATTCATGCGAATGAATTAGAATGGATCGTAGGAATGAATTAGAATGGATCCACCGAATGAGTTAGAATGGATCAAACGAATGAATTAGAATGGATCGTACGAATGAATTAGAATGGAATGTGCGAATGAATTAGAATGGATCGTATGAATGAATAAGAATGGATCGTACGAATGAATTAGAATGGATCGTGCGAATGAATTAGAATGAATCGTACGAATGCATTAGAATGGATACATTCGTGCGAATGAATTAGAATGGATCGTACGAATGAATTAGAATGGATCGTGCGAATGAATTAGAATGAATCGTACGAATGAATTAGAATGGATCGTACGAATGAATTAGAATGGATACATTTGTACGAATAAATTAGAATGGATTGTACGAATGAATTAGAATGGATACATTCTTGCGAATAAATTAGAATGGATCGTATATTCGTGCAAATAAATTAGAATGGATCATACGAATGAATTAGAATGGATCGTGCGAATGAATTAGAATGAATTGTATGAATGCATTAGAATGGATCGTACGAATGAATTCGAATGGATCGTACGAATGAATTAGAATGGATCGTGCGAATGAGTTAGAATGGATACATTCGTGCGAATGAAGTTGAATGGATCGTACGAATGAATTAGAATGTATCATAGGAATGAATTAGAATGGATCGTACAAATGAATTAGAATGGAAACATTCGTGCGAATGAATTAGAATGGATCGTACGAATGGATTAGAATGGATCGTACGAATGGATTAGAATGGATCATACGAAAGAATTAGAATGGATCATACAAATGAATTAGAAAGGTTACATTTGTGAGAATGAGTTAGAATGGATCGCACAAATGAATTAGAAAGGTTACATTTGTGAGAATGAGTTAGAATGGATCGTACGAATGAATTAGAATGGATTAGAATGGATCGTACGAATGAATTAGAATGGATCGTATAAATGAATTAGAATAGCTCATACGAATGAATTAGAATGAATCGTACGAATGAATTAGAATGGTTACATTCGTGTGAATGAATTAGAATAGATCATACGAATGAATTAGAATGGATCGTACGAATGAATTAAAATGGATACATTTGTGCGAATGAATTAGAATGGATCGTATATTCGTGCAAATATACTAGAATGGATCGTACAAATGAATTAGAATGGATCGTACGAATGAGTTAGAATGGATCGCGCGAATGAATTAGAATGGATCGTACGAATAAATTAGAATGGATCCACCGAATGAGTTAGAATGGATCATACGAATGAATTAGAATGGATCGTGCGAATGAATTAGAATGAATCGTACGAATGCATTAGAATGGATACATTCGTGCGAATGGATTAGAATGGATCGTGCGAATGAATTAGAATGAATCATAAGAATGAATCATAAGAATGAATTAGAATGGATCGTATGAATGAATTAGAATGGATACATTTGTGCGAATAAATTAGAATGGATTGTACGAATGACTTAGAATGGATTGTATGAATAAATTAGAACGGATTGTACGAATGAATTAGAATTGATCATGCGAATGAATTAGAATGGATACATTCTTGTGAATGAATTTGAATGGAACGTACGCATGAATTAGAATGGATCGTACGCATGAATTAGAATGGATCATGCGAATGAATTAGAATGGATTGTACGAATGAATTAGAATGGATACATTTGTGCGATTGAATTAGAATGGATCGTGCGAATGAATTAGAGTGGATCGTACGAATGAATTAGAATGGATATATTTATGCGAATGAATTAGAATGGATCGAACGAAAGAATTAGAATTGATACATTTGTGCGAATGATTTAGAATAGATCCTACGAATGAATTTGAATGGATCATACGAATGAATTAGAATGGATACATTTGTGCGAATGAATTAGAATGGATCGTATATTTGTGCAAATTAATTAGAATGGATCGTACGAATGAATTAGAATGGATCCACCGAATGAGTTAGAATGGATCATACGAATGAATTAGAATGGATCGTACAAATAAATTAGAATGGATTGTGCGAATGAATTAGAATGGATCGTATGAATTAATAAGAATGGATCGTGCGAATAAATTAGAATGGATCGTACGAATGAATTAGAATGGATCATGCGAATGAATTTGAAATATTCGTGCGAATGAATTAGAATGAATTAGATTGCATCATACGATCAATTCTAATCCATTCGTACGATCCATTCTTATTCATTCATTCGATCCATTTAATTCATTCGTACGATCCATTCTAATTCATTCGTATGATCCATTCTAACTCATTCGGTGGATCCATTCTAATTCATTCGTATGATCCATTCTAATTCATTCGCTCGAATGTATCCATTCTAATTCATTCGTACGATCCATTCTAATTCGTTCATACGATCCATTCTAATTCGTTCGTACGATCCATTCTAATTCGTTCGCACGATCCATTCTAATTCATTCGCACGATCCATTCTAATTCATTCGCATGATCCATTCTAATTCATTCGTATGATACATTCGTGCGAATGAATTAGAATGGATCGTACGAATGAATTAGAATGGATCATACGGTTGAATTTGAATGGATCGTACGAATGAATTAGAATGGATACATTTATGCGAATTAATTAGAATGGATCGTACGAATGAATTAGAATGGATCGTACGAATGAATTAGAATGGATTGTGCGAATGAATTAGAATGGATCGTACGAATGAATTAGAATAGATATATTCGTGCGAATGAATTAGAATAGATCGTACGAATGAATTAGAATAGATTGTACAAATGAATTAGAATGGATCGTGCGAATGAATTAGAATTGATCATACGAATGAATTAGAATGGATCATATGAATGATTTAGAATGGATCGTGCGAATGAATTAGAATGGATCGTACGAATGAATTAGAATGGATATATTTGAACGAATAAATTAGAATGGATCATATGAATGAATTAGAATGCATCGTACGAATGAATTAGAATGGATCGTGCGAATGAATTAGAATCGATCGTACGAATGAATTAGAATGGATCGTACGAATGAAATAGATCGTACGAATGAATTAGAATGGATCGTACGAATGAATTAAAATAGATACATTCATACGACTGAATTAGAATGGATTGTACGAATGAATAAGAATGGATCGTACGAATGAATTAGAATGGATCGTATGAATGAATTAGAATGGATCGCACGAATGAATTAGAATGGATCGTACAAATGAATTAGAATGGATATATTTGAACGAATAAATTAGAATGGATCGTACGAATGAATTAGAATGGATCGTACGAATGAATTAGAATGGATCACGCGAATGAATTAGAATCGATCGTACGAATGAATTAGAATGGATCGTACGAATGAATTAGATCATACGAATGAATTAGAATGGATCGTATGAATGAATTATAATGGATATATTCATACGACTGAATTAGAATGGATCTTGAGAATTAATTAAAATGGATCGTACGAATGAATTAGAATGGGTCATATGAATGAATTAGAATGGGTACATTCGTGCGAATGAATTAGAATGGATCGGACGAATGAATTAGAATGGATCGTACGAACAAATTAGAATGGATCGTACGAACGAATTAGAATGGATCATACGAACTAATTAGAATGGATCGTACGAATGAATTAGAATGGATACATTCGAGCGAATGAATTAGAATGGATCGTACGAATGAATTAGAATGGATCATAGGAATGAATTAGAATGGATCATGCAAATGAATTAGAATGGATACATTCGTGCGAATGAATTTGAATGCATCGTAGGAATGAATTAGAATGGATCGTACGAATGAATTAGAATGGTTACATTCATGCGAGTGAATTAGAATGGACCGTACGAATGGATTAGAATGGATCGTACGAATGGATTAGAATGGATCATACGAATGAATTAGAATGGATCGTACAAATGAATTAGAAAGGTTATATTTGGGAGAATGAATATATTAGAATGGATCGTACGAATGGATTAGAATGGATTGTACGAATGGATTGGAATGGATCGTATGAATGGATTAGAATGGATCGTACGAATGAATTAGTAAGGTTATATTCGTGAGAATAAATTAGAATAGATCGTACAAATGAATTAGAATGGATCATGCGAATGAATTTGAATGGATCGTACGAATGAATTAGAATGGATCGAACGAATGAATTAGAATGGATATATTCGAGCGAATGAATTAGAATAGATCATAGGAATGAATTAGAATGGATCGTACGAACGAATTAGAATGAATCGTATGAACGAATTAGAATGGATCGTACAAATGAATTAGAATGGATACATTCGAGCGAATGAATTAGAATTCTAATTCATTCGTACGATCCATTCTAATTCATTCGTATGAACCATTCTAACTCATTCGGTGGATCCATTCTAATTCACTCGTACAATCCATTCTAATTCATTCGCATGATCCATTCTAACTCATTCGTACGATCCATTCTAATTCATTTGTACGATCCATTCTAATTTATTTGCACGAATATACGATCCATTCTAATTCATTCGCACAAATTTATCCATTCTAATTCATTCGCACAAATTTATCCATTCTAATTCATTCGTATGATCTATTCTAATTCATTCGCACGAAAGTAACCATTCTAATTCATTCGTACGATCCATTCTAATTCATTCCTACGATCCATTCTAATTCATTCGCACGATTGTATCCATTCTAATTCATTTGCACGATCCATTCTAATTCATTCGTACGATTCATTCTATTTTATTCGCTCGAATGTATCCATTCTAATTCATTCATACGATCCATTCTAATTCGTTCATACGATCCATTCTAATTCGTTCGTACGATCCATTCTAATTCGTTCGTACGATCCATTCTAATTCATTCGTACAATCCATTCTAATTCATTCGCACGAATGGATCCATTTTAATGCATTCATACGATTCATTCTAATTCATTCGCACGATCCATTCTAATTCATTTGTACGATCCATTCTAATTCATTCGCTCGAATGTATCTATTTTAATTCATTCATACGATCCATTCTAATTCATTTGTACGAATGAATTACAATGGATCGTACGAATGGATTAGAATGGATCGTGCGAATGAATTAGAATGGATCGTAGGAAAAAATTAGAATGGATCGTATGTACGAATTAGAATGGATCGTACGAATGAATTAGAATGGATACATTCGAGCGAATGAATTAGAATGGGTCGTACAAATGAATTAGAATGGATCATAGGAATGAATTAGAATGGATCGTACGAATGGATTAGAACGCATTGTATGAATGAATTAGAATGCATCGTACAAATGAATTAGAATGGATACATTCGTGCGAATGAATTAGAATGGATCGTACGAATGAATTAGAATGGATCGTGCGAATGAATTAGAATGGATAGTGCGAATGAATTAGAATGGATCGTACGAATGAATTAGAATAGATACATTCGTGCGAATGAATTAGAATGGATCGTACGAATAAATTAGAATGGATCGTACGAATAAATTAGAATGGATCGTACGAATGAATTAGAATGGATCTATCGAATTAGTTAGAATGGATCATACGAATATATTAGAATGGATCGTACGAATGAATTAGAATGGATACATTCGAGCGAATGAATTAGAATAGATCGTAGGAATGAATTAGAATGGATCATACGAATAAATTAGAATGGATTGTGCGAATGAATTAGAATGGATTGTACGAATGAATTAGAATGGATACATTCGAGCGAATGAATTAGAATAGATCATAGGAATGAATTAGAATAGATTATACGAATGAATTAGAATGGATCGTGCGAATGAATTAGAATGGATTGTACGAATGAATTAGAATAGATACATTCGTGCGAATGAATTAGAATAGATTGGATGAATGAATTAGAATGGATCGTACGATTCATTTTAATTCATTCGTACGATCCATTCTAATGGATTCGTACGATTCATTCTAATTCATTCGCACGATCCATTCTAATTCATTCGTACGGTCCATTCTTATTCATTCATACGATCCATTCTAATTCATTCGCACAATCTATTCTAATTCATTCGTACGATCCATTCTAATTCATTCGTATGATCCATTCTAACTCATTCGGTGGATCCATTCTAATTCATTCGTACGATCCATTCTAATTTATTCGCACGATCCATTCTAATTTATTCGTACGATCCATTCTAATTCATTCGTACGATCTATTCTAATTCATTCGCATGATCCATTCTAATTCATTTATACGATCCATTCTAACTCATTCGTACAATCCATTCAAATTCATTCGTACGATGCAATCTAATTCATTTGCACAAATGTATCTATTCTAATTCATTCGTACAATGCGTTCTAATCCATTCGTACGATCCATTCTAATCCATTCGTACGATCCATTCTAATTAATTCGCACGAATGTAACCATTCTAATTCATTCATATGATCCATTCTAATCCATTCATACGATCCATTCTAATTCATTCCTACGATCCATTCTAATTCATTCGCACGAATGTATCCATTCTAATTCATTTGCACGATCAATTCTAATTCATTCCTATGATCCATTCTAATTCATTCGTACGATCCATTCTAATTCGTTCGTACGATCCATTCTAATTCGTTCGTACGATCCATTCTAATTCGTTCGTACGATCCATTCTAATTTGTTCGCACGATCCATTCTAATTCCTTCGCACGATACTTTCTAATTCATTCGCACGATCCATTCTAATTCATTCGTATGATCCATTCTAATTCATTCGCATGATCCATTCTAATTCATTCGTTCGATCCATTCTAATTCATTCATACAATCCATTCAAATTCATTCGCATGATCCATTCTAATTCATTCGTACGATCCATTCTAATTCATTCATACGAATGTATCCATTCTAATTCATTCGTACAATCCATTCTAATTCATTCGCACAATCCATTCTAATTCATTCGTATGATCCATTCTAATTCATTCCTACGATCTATTCTAATTCATTCGCTCCAATGTATCCATTCTAATTCATTCGTACAATCCATTCTACTTCATTCGCACGATCCATTCAAATTCATTCGTATGATCCATTCTAAATCATTCCTACGATCTATTCTAATTCATTCGCTCGAATGTATCCATTCTAATTCATTCGTACGATCCATTCTAATTCATTTGTATGATCCATTCTAACTCATTCGGTGGATCCATTCTAATTCATTCGTACGATCCATTCTAATTTATTCGTACGATCCATTCTAATTCATTCGTACGATCCATTCTAATTCATTCGCACGAATGTATCCATTCTAATTCATTCGTACGATCCATTCTAATTCATTCGCACTATCCATTTTAATTCATTCGCACGATCCATTCTAATTCATTTGTACGATCCATTCTAATTCATTCGCACGAATGTATCCATTCTAATCCATCAGTACGATCCATTCTAATTCATTCGTACAATGCGTTCTAATCCATTCGTACGATCCATTCTAATTCATTCATACGATCCATTCTAATTCGTTCATACGATCCATTCTAATTCGTTCGTACAATCCATTCTAATTCATTCGCACGATCCATTCTAATCCATTCGTACGATCCATTCTAATTCATTCGTACAAATGAATTAGAATGGATCGTATGAATGAATAAGAATGGATTGTACGAATGAATTAGAATGGATCGTGCGAATGAATTAGAATGAATCGTACGAATGCATTAGAATGGATACATTCGTGCGAATGAATTAGAATGGATCGTACGAAAGAATTAGAATGGATCGTACGAATGAATTAGAATGGATCGTAGGAATGAATTAGAATGGCTCGTGCGAATGAATTAGAATGAATTGTATGAATAAATTAGAATGGATCGTACGAATGAATTAGAATGGATCGTACGAATGAATTAGAATGGATACATTCGTGTGAATGAATTAGAATGGATCGTACGAATGAATTGGACTGGATCGTACGAATAAATTAGAATGGATACATTTATACGAATGAATTAGAATGGATCATAGGAATGAATTAGAATGGATACATTCATGCGAACGAATTAGAATGGACCGTACGAAAGAATTAGAATGGATCATGCGAATGAATTAGAATGAATCGTACGAATGCATTAGAATGGATCGTACGAATGAATTAGAATGTATCGTACGAATGAATTAGAATAGATCGTGCGAATAAATTAGAATGGATCATACGAATGAATTTGAATAGATATATTCATGCGAATGAATTAGAATGAATCGTACGAATGAATACGAATGGATCGTGCGAATGAATTAGAATGGATCGTATGAATAAATTAGAATGGATCGTACGAATGAATTAAAATGGATACATTTGTGCGAATTAGAATGGATCGTACGAATGGATTAGAATTAGATCGTACGAATAAATTAGAATGGATCGTACGAATGAATTAGAATGAATCATACGAATGCATTAGAATGGGTCATACGAATGAATTAGAATGAATTAGAATGGATACATTTGAGCGAATGAATTAGAATGGATCGTACAAATGAATTTGAATGGATCGTACGAATGTTACGATTCATTCTAATTCATTCGTACGATCCATTCTAATGCATTCGTACGATTCATTCTAATTCATTCGCACGATCCATTCTAATTCATTCATACGATCCATTCTTATTCATTCATACGATTCATTCTAATTCATTCGCACAATCCATTCTAATTCATTCGTACGATCCATCCAAATTTATTCGTATGATCCATTCTAACTCATTCGGTGGATCCATTCTAATTCATTCGTACGATCCATTCTAATTTATTCGTACGATCCATTCTAATTCATTCACACGATCCATTCTAATTCATTCGTACGATCTATTCTAATGCAGTCGCACGAGTGTAACTATTCTAATTCATTCGTACGATTCATTCTAATTCATTCGTATGAGCTATTCTAATTCATTCATACAAACCATTCTAATTCATTCATACTATCTTGTCTAATTCATTCACACAATCCATTATAATTCATTCGTACGATCCATTCTGATTCATTCGTATGATCCATTCTAACTCATTCGGTGGATCCATTCTAATTTATTCGTACGATCCATTCTAATTCATTCGCACGATCCATTCTAACTCATTCATACGATCCATTCTAATTCATTTGTACGATCCATTCTAATTTATTTGCACGAATATACGATCCATTCTAATTCATTCACACAAATGTATCCATTCTAATTCATTCGTACGATCCATTCTAATTCATTCGTATGATCTATTCTAATTCATTCGCACGAATGTAACTATTCTAATTCATTCGTACGATTCATTCTAATTCATTCGTATGAGCTATTCTAATTCATTCGTACGATCCATTCAAATTCATTCGTACGATCCATTCTAATCCATTCGTACAATCCATTCTAATTCATTCGCACGATCCATTCTAATTCATTCGTATGATCCATTCTAACTCATTCGGTGGATCTATTTTAATTCATTCCTACGATCCATTCTAATTCATTTGTACGATCCATTCTAATTCATTCGTACAATCCCTTCTAATTCATTCGCACGAATGTATCCATTCTAATTCATTTGTATGATCCATTCTAATTCATTTGCTCGAATGTATCCATTCTAATTCATTCGTACGATCCATTCTAATTCATTCGCATTATCCATTCTAATTCATTCGTACGATCCATTCTAATTCATTCGTACGATGCAATCTAATTCATTCGCACAAATGTATCTATTTTAATTCATTCGTACAATGCGTTCTAATCCATTCATACGATCCATTCTAATCCATTCGTACGATCCATTCTAATTCATTCGCACGAATGTAACCATTCTAATTCATTCGTCTGATCCATTCAAATTCATTCGTACGATCCATTCTAATTCGTTTGTACGATCCATTCTAATTCATTCGTACGATCCATTCTAACTCATTCTCACAAATGTAACCTTTCTAATTCATTTGTACGATCCATTCTAATTCATTCGTACGATCAATTCTTATCCATTCGTACGATCCATTCTAATTCATTCGCACGAATGTAACCATTCTAATTCATTTGTACGATCCATTCTAATTCATTCCTACGATCCATTCTAATTCATTCGTACGAATGTATCCATTCTAATTCATTTGCATGATCCATTCTAATTCATTCCAATGATCCATTCTAATTCATTTGTACGATCCATTCTAATTCATTCGCTCGAATGTATCCATTTTAGTTCATTTGCACGATCCATTCTAATTCATTCGTACGATCCATTCAAATTAATTCGCACGATCCATTCTAATTCATTCGTACGATCCATTCTAATTCATTCATACGATCTATTCTAATTCATTTGCACGAATGTAACCATTCTAATTCATTCGTACGATTCATTCTAATTCATTCGTATGAGCTATTCTAATTCATTCGTACGATCCATTCTAATTCATTCGTACGATCCATTCTAATTCATTCGCACGAATGTATCATACGAATGAATTATAATGGATCATGCGAATGAATTAAAATGGATCGTACAAATGAATTAGAATGGATCGTGCGAATGAATTAGAATGGATCGTACGAATGAATTAGAATGGATCGTACGAACGAATTAGAATGGATCGTATGAATGAATTAGAATGGATACATTCAAGCGAATGAATTAGAATGGATCGTACGAATGAATCAGAATGGATCGTGCAAATGAATTAGAATGGATACATTCGTGCGAATGAATTAGAATGGATCGTAGGAATGAATTAGAATGGATCGTACGAATGAATTAGAATGTTTACATTAGTGCGAATGAATTAGATAGGATCGTACGAATGGATTAGAATGGATTATACGAATGAATTAGAATGGATCATACGAATGAATTAGAATGGATCGCACAAATGAATTAGAAAGGTTACATTTGTGAGAATGAATTAGAATGGATCGTACGAATGAATTAGAATGGATCGTACGAATGGATTAGAATGCATCGTACGAATGAATTAGAATGGATCGTACGAATGAATTAGAATGGATCGTGCAAATGAATTAGAATGGATCGTGCGAATGAATTAGAATGGATCGTACGAATGAATTAAAATGGATCGTGCGAATGAATTTGAATTGATCGTACGAATGAATTAGAATGGATCGAACGAATGAATTAGAATGGATACATTCGAGCAAATGAATTAGAATAGATCGTAGGAATGAATTAGAATGGATCCTATGAATGAATTAGAATGGATCGTGCGAATGAATTAGAATGGATCGTACGAATGAATTAGAATGGATCGTATGAACGAATTAGAATGGATTGTGCAGATTGTATGAATGAATTACAATGGATCGTACGAATGAATTAGAATGGATCGTACGAATGAATTAGAATAGCACATACGAATGAATTAGAATGAATCGTACGAATGAATAAGAATGGTTACATTCGTGCAAATGAATTAGAATAGATCGTACGAATGAATTAGAATGGATCGTACGAATAAATTAGAATGGATCGTGCGAATGAATTAGAATGGATCGTACGAATGAATTAGAATGGATCCACCGAATGAGTTAGAATGGATCATACGAATGAATTAGAATGGATCGTACGAATGAATCAGAATGGATTGTGCGAATGAATTAGAATGGATTGTATGAATGAATAAGAATGGATCGTGCAAATGAGTTAGAATGGATCGTGCGAATGAATTAGAATGGATCATACGAATGAATTAAAATGGATCCACCGAATGAGTTAGAATGGATCATACGAATGAATTAGAATCGATCATATGAATGAATTAGAATGGATTGTGCGAATGAATTATAATGGATCGTACGAATGAATAAGAATTGATCGTGCGAATGAATTAGAATACATCGTATGAATAAATTAGAATGGATCGTACAAATGAATTAGAAAGGTTACATTTGTGAGAATGAATTGGAATGGATCGTACGAATGAATTAGAATGGATCGTACGAATGGATTAGAATGGATCGTACTAATGGATTAGAATGGATCATATGAATGAATTAGAATGGATCATACAAATGAATTAGAAAGGTTACATTCGTGAGAATGAATTAGAATGGATCGTACGAATGAATTAGAATGGATCATGCGAATGAATTTGAATGGATCGTACGAATGAATTAGAATGGATCGAACGAATGAATTAGAATGGATCATACGAATGAATTAGAATGGATCGAACGAATGAATTAGAATGAATCGTACGAATGAATTAGAATGGTTACATTCGTGCGAATGAATTAGAATAGATCGTACGAATGAATTAGAATGGATCGTACGAATAAATTAGAATGGATCGTGCGAATGAATTAGAATGGATCGTACGAATGAATTAGAATGGATCCACCGAATGAGTTAGAATGGATCATACGAATGAATTAGAATGGATCGAACGAATGAATTAGAATGGATTGTGCGAATGAATAAGAATGGATCGTATGAATGAATAAGAATAGATCGTACGAATGAATTAGAATGGATCGTGCGAATGAATTAGAATGAATCGTACGAATGCATTAGAATGGATCGTACAAATGCATTAGAATGGATCGTACGAATGAATTAGAATGGATCATACGAATGAATTAGAATGGATCATACGAATGAATTTGAATGGATACATTTGTGCGAATGAATCTGAATGGATTGTATGAATGAATTAGAATGGATCGTGCGAATGAATTAGAATCGATCGATCCATTCTAATTAGAATCGATCGTACGACTGAATTAGAATGGATCGTGCGAATTAATTAGAATGGATCGTACGAATGAGTTTGAATGGATACATTTGTGCGAATGAATCTGAATGGATTGTATGAATGAATTACAATGGATCGTACGAATGAATTAGAATGGATCGTTCGAATGAATTAGAATAACTCATATGAATGAATTAGAATGGATCGTACGAATGAATTAGAATTGATCATGCGAATGAATTTGAATGGATCATACGAATGAATTATAATGGATCGTACCAATGGATTAGAATGGATCGTGCGAATGAATTAGAATGGATCGTATGAATGAATAAGAATGGATCGTACGAATAAATTAGAATGGATACATTCGAGCGAATAAATTAGAATGGATTAGAATGGATCGTACGAATGAATTAGAGTGGATCGTACGAATGGATTAGAATGCATTGTACGAATGAATTAGAATGGATCGTACGAATGGATTAGAATGGATCGTACGAATGAATTAGAATGGATCGTATGAATGAATTAGAATGGATACATTCGAGCGAATGAATTATAATAGATCGTGCGAATGAATTAGAATGGATTATACGAATGAATTAGAATGGATCGTACGAATGGATTAGAATGGATCATACGAATATATTAGAATGGATTGTACGAATGAATTAGAATGGATCATACAAATAAATTAGAAAGGTTACATTCGTGAGAATGAATTAGAATGGATCATACGAATGAATTAGAATGGATCCACCGAATGAATTAGAATGGTTACATTTGTGCGAATGAATTAGAATGTATCATGCGAATGAATTAGAATGGATCGTACGAATGAATTAGAATGGTTACATTCATGCGAATGAATTAGAATAGATCGTACGAATGAATTAGAATGGATCGTTCGAATGAATTAGAATTGATCATATGAATGAATTAGAATGGATCATAAGAATGAATTAGAATGGATCGTATGAATGAATTAGAATGGTTACATTCGTGCGAATGAATTAGAATGGATCGTATGAATGGTTTAGAATGGATCGTACGAATGGATTAGAATGGATCGAACGAATGAATTAGAATGGATCGTGCGAATGAATTAGAATTGATCATACGAATGAATTAGAATGGATCGTACGAATGAATTAGAATGGATCACTCGAATGGGTCCATTCTAATTAGAATGGATCGTACGAATAAATTAGAATGGATCATAGGAATGAATTAGAATGGATTGTGCAAATGAATTAGAATGGATACATTCGTGCGCATGAATTAGAATGGATCATTCGAATGAATTTGAATGGATCGTACGAATGAATCCAATCTAATTCATTCGTACGATCCATTCTAATTAGAATGGATCCATTCGAATTCATTTGCATAATCCATTCTAATTCATTTGTACGATCCATTCTAATTCATTCGTATGATCCATTCTAATTAGAATGGATCCATTCGAGCGATCCATTCTAATTCATTCGTACGATCCATTCTAATTCATTCGTATGATCAATTCGAATTCATTCGATCGAATGTATCCATTCTAATTTATTCGTACGATCCATTCTAATTCATTCGTACGATCCATTCTAATTCATTCGTACGATCCATTCTAATTCATTCGCACGAATGTAACCATTCTAATTCATTCATACGATCCATTCTAATTCATTCGCATGATACATTCTAATTCATTCGCACAAATGTAACCATTCTAATTCATTCGGTGGATCCATTCTAATTCATTCGTACGATCATTCTAATTCATTCTCACAAATGTAACATCTCTAATTCATTCGTACGATCCATTCTAATCCATTCGTACGATCCATTCTAATCCATTCGTACGATCCATTCTAATTTATTCGCACGATCCATTCTAATTCATTCGTACGATCCATTCTAATTCATTCGCTCGAATGTATCCATTCTAATTCATTCGTACGATCCATTCTAATTCATTCGCCTGATCCATTCTAATTGTGCGAATGAATTAGAATGGATACCTTTGTGCACATGGATGTATCCATTCTAATTCATTCGTACGATCCATTCTAATTCATTCGCTCGAATGTATCCATTCTAATTCATTCATATGATCCATTCTAATTTATTCGTACGATCCATTCTAATTCATTCTCACGAATGTAACCTTTCTAATTCATTTGTATGATCCATTCTAATTCATTCGTACGATCCATTCTAATTCATTCGCACGATCCATTCTAATTTGTTTGTATGATCCATTCTAATTCATTTGTACGATCCATTCTAATTTATTTGCATGAATGTATCCATTCTAATTCATTCGTACGATCCATTCCAATTTATTCGTATGATCCATTCTAATTCATTCATGCAATCCATTCTAATTCATTCATATGATCCATTCTAACTCATTCTCACAAATGTAACCTTTCTAATTCATTTGTAGTATCCATTCTAATTCATTCGCTAGAATGTATCCATTCTAATTCATTCGTACGATCCATTCTAATTCATTCGCACGAATGTAACCCTTCTAATTCATTCGTACGATCCATTCTAATTCATTCATACAATCCATTCTAGATCATTCGCACGAATGTATCCATTCTAATTCCGTCGTACGATCCATTCTAATCCATTTGTACGATCTATTCTAATCCATTCGTACGATCCATTCTAATTCATTCTCACAAATGTAACCTTTCTAATTCATTTGTACGATCCATTCTAATTCATTCATACGATCCATTCGTATTCATTCCTACGATCCATTCGTATTCATTCGCACGAATATATCCATTCTAATTCATTTGCATGATCCATTCTAATTCATTCCTATGATCCATTCTAATTCATTCGTACGATCCATTCTAATTCATTCGCTAGAATTTATCCATTCTAATTCATTCGTACGATCCATTCTAATTCGTTCGCACGAATGTATCCATTCTAATTCATTTGCACGATCCATTCTAATTCATTCCTATGATCCATTCTAATTCATTCGTACGATCCATTCTAATTCATTCGCTCGAATGTATCCATTATAATTCATTTGTACGATCCGTTCTAATTCGTTCCTGTGATCTATTCTAATTCGTTCGTACGATCCATTCTAATTCATTAGTACGATCCATTCTAATTCATTTGTACAATTCATTCTAATTCATTCGTACGATCCATTCTAATCCATTCGTACGATCCATTCTAATTCATTCGCACGAATGTAACCATTCTAATTCATTCGTTCGATCCATTCTACTTCATTCGTGCGAATGAATTAGAATGGATCGTAGGAATGAATTAGAATGGATCGTACGAATGAAATAGAATGGTTACATTCGTGCGAATGAATTAGAATGGATCATATGAATGGATTAGAATGGATCGTACGAATGGATTAGAATGGATCGTACGAATGAATTAGAATGGATCGTACGAATGAATTAGAATGGATCGTATGAATGAATTAGAATGGATCGTGCGAATGAATTAGAATGGATCGTGCGAATGAATTAGAACGGATCATATGAATGAATTAGAATGGATACATTTGTGCGAATGAATTAGAATGGATCGTACGAATGAATTAGAATGGATCGTACGATGCAATCTAATACATTCGTACAATGCGTTCTAATCCATTCGTACGATCCATTATAATTCATTCGTACGATCTATTCTAATTCATTCGCACGAATGTATCCATTCTAATTCATTCATACGATCCATTCTAATTCATTCTCACAAATGTAACCTTTCTAATTCATTCGTACGATCCTTTCTAATTCATTCGCACGATCCATTCTAATTCATTCCTACGATCTATTCTAATTCATTCGCTCGAATGTATCCATTCAAATTCATTCGTTCGATCCATTCTAATTCATTCGTATGATCCATTCAAATTCATTCCTATGATCTATTCTAATTCATTCGTACGATCCATTCTAATTCATTCTCACGAATGTAACCTTTCTAATTCATTTGTATGATCCATTCTAATTCATTCATACGATCCATTCTAATCCATTCGTATGATCCATTCTAATTCATTCTCACAAATGTAACCATTCTAATTCATTTGTACGATCCATTCTAATTCATTCGTACGATCCATTCTAATCCATTCGTACAATCCATTCTAATCCATTCGTACGATCCATTCTAATTCATTCGCACGAATGTAACCATTCTAATTCATTCGTACGATCCTTTCTAATTCATTCCTACGATCCATTCTAATTCATTCGCATGAATGTATCCATTCTAATTCATTCCTATGATCCAATCTAATTCATTCGTACGATCCATTCTAATTCATTTGCTTGAATGTATCCATTCTAATTCATTCGTACGATCCATTCTAATACGTTCATACAATCCATTCTAATTCGTTCGTACGATCCATTCTAATTCATTCGTACGATCCATTCTAATCCATTCGTACGATCCATTCTAATTCATTCGTACAAATGAATTATTCGTACGAATGGATTAGAATGGATCGTACGAATGAATTAGAATGGATCGTACGAACGAATTAGAATGGATCGTGCGAATGAATTAGAATGAATCGTACGAATGAATTAGAATGGATACATTCGAGCGAATGAATTAGAATGGATCGTACGAATGAATTAGAATGGATCATAGGAATGAATTAGAATGGATCATGCAAATGAATTAGAATGGATACATTTGTGCGAATGAATTAGAATGGATCGTAGGAATGAATTAGAATGGATCGTACGAATGAATTAGAATGGTTACATTCGTGCGAATGAATTAGAATGGATCGTACGAATGGATTAGAATGGATCGTACGAATGGATTAGAACGCATTGTACGAATGAATTAGAATAGATACATTTGTGCGAATGAATTAGATTGCATCGTACAAATAAATTTGAATGGATTGTACGAATGAATTAGAATGGATCATACGAATGAATTAGAATGGATCGCACGAATGTAACCATTCTAATTCATTCATATGATCCATTCTAATTCATTCGTACGATCCATTCTAATTCATTCGTATGATCCATTCTAATTCATTCGTACGATCCATTCTAATTCATTTGCATGAATGTATCCATTCTAATTTATTCGTACGATCCAGTCTAATTCATTCGTACGATCCATTCTAATTCATTCGCACGAATATATCTATTCTAATTCATTCGGACGATCCTTTCTAATTCATTCGCACGGTCCATTCTAATTCTTTCATATGATCCATTCTAATTCATTCGCATGAATGTATCCATTCTAGTTCATTCGTACGCTCCATTCTAATTCATTCGTACGCTCCATTCTTATTCATCGCACAAATGTATCCATTCTAATTTATTCGTACAATCCATTCAAATTCAATCGTATGATCCATTCTAATTCATTCGCACAAATGTATCCATTTTAATTCATTTGTACGATCCATTCTAATTTATTCATACGATTCATTCTAATTCATTCACACGATCCATTCTAATTCATTCGTACGATCCATTCTAATTCATTCGCATGAATATATCTATTCTAATTCATTCGTATGATATATTCATACGACTGAATTAGAATGGATGGTACGAATGAATTAGAATTTATCATATGAATGAATTAGAATGGATCGTACGAATTAATTTGAATGGATCATGCAAATGAATTACAATGGATCGTACAAATGAATTAGAATGGATCGTACGATTCATTCTAATTCATTTGTACGATCCGTTCTAATGCATTCGTACGATTCATTCTAATTCATTCGTACGATCCAATCTAATTCATTCGTATGATCCATTCTAATTTATTTGCATGAATATACGATCCATTCTAATTTATTCGCAAGTATGTATCCATTCTAATTCATTCGTACAATCTATTCTAATTTATTCGTACAAATGTATCCATTCTAATTCATTCGTACGATCTATTCTTATTTATTCATACGATTCATTCTAATTCATTCGCACGAGCCATTCTAATTCATTCGTACGATTCATTCTAATTCATTCGCACGAATGTATCCATTCTAATTCATTCGTACAATCCATTCTAATTCATTCGCACGATCCATTCTAATTCATTCGTACAATCCATTCTAATTCATTCGCACGGTCCATTCTAATTCATTCATATGATCTATTCTAATTCATTCCTACGATCTATTCGAATTCATTCGCTCGAATGTATCCATTCTAATTCATTCGTTCGATCCATTCTAATTCATTCGTACGATCCATTTAAATTCATTCGCATGATCCATTCTAATTCATTCGTACGATCCATTCTAATTCATTCTCACGAATGTAACCTTTCTAGTTAATTCGTTTGATCCATTCTAATCCATTCGTACGATCCATTCTAATCCATTCATACGATCCATTCTAATCCATTCGTACAATCCATTCTAATTCATTCTCACAAATGTAATCTTTCTAATTCATTTGTACGATCCATTCTAATTCATTCGTACGATCCATTCTAATCCATTCGTACGATCCATTCTAATCCATTCGTACGATCCATTCTAATTCATTCGCACGAATGTAACAATTCTAATTCATTCGTACGATCCATTCTAATTCATTCCTACGATCCATTCTAATTCATTCGCACGAATGTATCCATTCTAATTCATTTGCACGATCCATTCTAATTCATTCCTATGATTAATTCTAATTCATTCGCACGATCAATTCTAATTCATTCGTATGATCCATTCTAATTTATTCATACAATCCATTCTAATTCATTCGTACAATCCATTCTAATTTATTCGTACAAATGTATCCATTCTAATTCATTCGTACGATCCATTCTAATTCATTCGGACGAATGTATCCATTCTAATGCATTCATACGATTCATTCTAATTCATTCGTACGATCCATTCTAATTCATTCGCACGATCCATTCTAACTCATTCGTACGATCCATTGTAATTCATTTGTACGATCGATTCTAATTTATTTGCACGAATATACGATCCATTCTAATTCATTCGCACAAATGTATCCATTCTAATTCATTCGTACGATCCATTCTAATTCATTCGTATGATCTATTATAATTTATTCGCACAAATGTAACCATTCTAATTCATTCATACGATTCATTCTAATTCATTCGTATGAGCTATTCTAATTCATTCGTACGATCCATTCTAATTCATTCGTACGATCCATTCTAATTCATTCGTATGATCTATTCTAATTCATTCGCACGAATGTAGCCATTCTAATTCATTTGTATAATTCATTCTAATTCATTCGTATGAGCTATTCTAATTCATTCGTACGATCCATTCTAATTCATTCGTACGATCCATTCTAATCCATTCGTACGATCCATTCTAATTCATTCGCTCGAATGTATCCATTCTAATTCATTCGTACGATCCATTCTAATTCGTTCATACGATCCATTCTAATTCATTCTCACGAATGTAACCTTTCTAATTCATTTGTATGATCCATTCTAATTCATTCGTACGATCCATTCTAATCCATTTGTACGATCCATTCTAATCCATTCATACGATCCATTCTAATCCATTCGTACGATCCATTCTAATTCATTCTCACAAATGTAAGCTTTCTAATATTTTTGTATAATCCATTCTAATTCATTCGTACGATCCATTCTAATCCATTTGTACGATCCATTCTAATCCATTCGTACGATCCATTCTAATCCACTCTAATTCATTCGTGCGATCCATTCTAATTCATTCCTACGATCTACGAATAAATTAGAATGGATCATACGAATGAATTAGAATGGATACATTCATGCGAATGAATTAGAATGGATCGTACGAATGGATTAGAATGGATCATACGAATGGATTAGAATGGATCGTACAAATGAATTAGAATGGATCGTACAAATGAATTAGAAAGGTTACATTTGTGAGAATGAATTAGAATGGATCGTACGAATGGATTAGAATGGATCGTACGAATGGATTAGAATGGATCATAGGAATGAATTAGAATGGATCGTGCAAATGAATTAGAATGGATACATTCGTGCGAATGCATACAAGTGAATTAGAAAGGTTACATTCGTGAGATCGTACGAATGAATTAAAATGGATCATGCGAATGAATTAAAATGGATCGTACGAATGAATTAAAATGGATCATGCGAATGAATTTGAATGGATCGTACGAATGAATTAGAATGGATCGAACGAATGAATTAGAATGGATACATTCGAGCGAATGAATTAGAATAGATCATAGGAATGAATTAGAATGGATCATACGAATGAATTAGAATGGATCGTGCGAATGAATTAGAATGGATTGTACAAATGAATTAGAATGGATACATTCGTGCGAATGAATTAGAATGGATCGGATGAATGAATTAGAATGGATCGTACGAATGAGTTAGAATGGATCGTACGAATGAATTAGAATGGATCGTGCGAATGAATTAGAATGGATCGTACGAATGAATTAGAATGGATACATACAAATGAATTAGAAAGGTTACATTCGTGAGAATGAATTAGAATGGATCGTACGAATGAATTAGAATGGATCGTACAAATGGATTAGAATGGATCGTACGAATGAATTAGAATGGATCGTACGAACGAATTAGAATGGATTGTATAAACGAATTAGAATGGATCGTACGAATGAATTAGAATGGATACATTTGTGCGAATGAATTAGAATGGATGGTACGAATGGATTAGAATGGATCATAAGAATGAATTAGAATGGATCGTACGAACGAATTAGAATGGATACATTCGAGCGAGTGAATTAGAATGGATCATACGAATGAATTAGAATGGATCATAGGAATGAATTAGAATGGATGGTGCAAATGAATTAGAATGGATACATTCGTGCGAATGAATTAGAATGGATGTAAGGAATGAATTAGAATGGATCGTACGAATGAATTAGAATGGTTACATTCGTGCGAATGAATTACAATGGATCGTACGAATGGATTAGAATGGATCGTACGAATGGATTAGAACGCATTGTACGAATGAATTAGAATAGATACATTTGTGCGAATGAATTAGATTGCATCGTATGAATAAATTTGAATGGATTGTACGAATGAATTAGAATGGATCATATAAATGAATTAGAATGGATACATTCGTGCGAATGAATAAGAATGGATCGTAGGAATGAATTAGAATGGATAAATTCGAGCGAATGAATTAGAATGGATCGTACGAATGAATTAGAATGGATACATTTGTGCGAATGAATTAGAATGTATCATACGAATGAATTAGAATGGATACATATGTGCGAATGAATTTGAATGGATTGCAGGAATTGAATTAGAATGGATCGTATGAATGGATTAGAATGGATCGTACGAATGAATTAGAATGGATCATACAAATGAATTAGAAAGGTTACATTCGTGAGAATGAATTAGAATGGATCGTGCTAATGAATTAGAATTCATCGTACGAATGGATTAGAATGGATCATACGAATGAATTAGAATAGATCGTGCGAACGAATTAGAATGGATCGTACGAACGAATTAGAATGGATCGTACAAACGAATTAGAATGGATCGTACGAACGAATTAGAATGGATACATTCGAGCGAATGAATTAGAATGGATCGTACGAATGAATTAGAATGGATCATAGGAATGAATTAGAATGGATCGTGCAAATGAATTAGAATGTATACATTCGTGCGAATGAATTAGAATGGATCGTAGGAATAAATTAGAATGGATCGTACGAATGAATTAGAATGGTTACATTCGTGCGAATGAATTAGAATGGATCGTACGAATGAATTAGAATGGATCGTGCGAATGAATTAGAATGGATCGTACGATCCATTCTAATTCATTCGTATGATCAATTCTAATTCATTCGCACGATCCATTCTAATTCATTCGTACTATCCATTCTAATTCATTCGCACGAATGTAACCATTCTAATTCATTCGTACGATCCATTCTAATTCATTCCTACGATCCATTCTAATTCATTCGCACGAATGTATCCATTCTAATTCATTTGCACGATCCATTCTAATTCATTCCTATGATCCATTCTAATTCATTCCTACGATCCGTTCTAATTCATTCGCTCGAATGTATCCATTCTAATTCATTCGTACGATTCATTCTAATTCATTCGCACGATCCATTGTAATTCATTCGTACGATCCATTCTTATTCATTCATACGATCCATTCTAATTCATTTGTACGAATGAATTAGAATAGATCGTACGAATGAATTAGAATGGATACATTCGATCGAATGAATTAGAATGGATCGTACGAATGAATTAGAATGGATACATTCGAGCGAATGAATTAGAATGGATCATGTGAATGAATTTGAATGGATCGTACGAATGAATAAGAATGGATCGTACAAATGAATTAGAATTGATCGTATGAATAAATAAGAATGGATCGTACGAATGAATTAGAATGCATACATTTGTGCGAATGAATTAGAATGGATCGTGCGAATGAATTAGAATGGATCGTACGAATGAATTAGAATGGATATATTTATGCGAATGAATTAGAACGAATCGAACTAATTCATTAGAATGGATCGTACGAATGAATTAGAATAGCTCATACGAATGAATTAGAATGGATCGTACGAATAAATTAGAATGGATCGTGCGAATGAATTAGAATGGATCGTACGAATGAATTAGAATGGATCATACAAATGAATTGGAATGGATCGTACGAATGAATTAGAATACATCATGTGAATGAATTAGAATGGATCGTATGTTTGAATTAGATTGGATTGTACGAATGAATTAGAATTGATACATTCGTGCGAATGAATTAGAATAGATCGTATGAATGAATTAGAATGGATCGTACGAACAAATTAGAATGGATACATTTGTACGAATGAATTAGAATGGATCGTACGAATGAATTAGAATGGATCGTACGAATGAATTAGAATGGATAGTGCGAATGAATTAGAATGGATCGTACGAATGAATTAGAATGGATCGTACGAATGAATTAGAATAGATCGTGCGAATGAATTAGAATGGATCGTACGAAAGAATTAGAATGGATCGTACGAATGAATTAGAATGGATCATACGAATGAATTAGAATTGATCGTGCGAATGAATTAGAATGGATCGTACGAATGAATTAGAATGGATACATTTGTGCGATGAATAAGAATGGAGCGTACGAATGAATTAGAATGCATCATACGAATGGATTAGAATGGATTGTACGAATGGATCGTGCAAATGAATTTGAATGGATACATTCGTGCGATTGAATATTAGAATGGATCATACGAATGAATTAGAATAGATATATTCATGCGAATGAATTAGAATGGATCGTACGAATGAATTAGAATGGATCGTGCGAATGAATTAGAATGGATCGTATGTATAAATTAGAATGGATCGTAAGAATGAATTAAAATGGTTACATTCTTGCGAATAAATTAGAATGGATTGTGCGAATGAATTAGAATAGATCATACAAATGAATTAGAAAGGTTATATTTGTGCGAATGAATAAGAATGGATCGTACGAATGAATTAGAATGGATCGTACGAATGAATTAGAATGGATCGAACGAATGAATTAGAATGGATCGTGTGAATGAATTAGAAAGGATCGTGCGAATGAATTAGAATGGATCGTGCAAATGAATTAGAATGGATCGTGCGAATGAATTAGAATGGATCATACGATCTAATTAGAATGGATCGTACGAATGAATTAGAATGGATCGTACGAATGAATTAGAATGAATCGTACGAATGAATTAGAATGGATCGTACGAATGAATTAGAATGGATATATTTGTACGAATAAATTAGAATGGATCGTACGAATAAATTAGAATGGATCATACGAATGAATTTGAATGGATCGTATGAATGAATTAGAATGGATCGAACAAATGAATTAGAATGGATACATTCGAGCGAATGAATTAGAATAGATCGTAGGTACGAATTATAATGGATCGTACGAACGAATTAGAATGGATCATACGAACGAATTAGAATGGATTGTACGAATGAATTAGAATGGATACAATCGAGCGAATGAATTAGAATGGATCGTACGAATGAATTAGAATGGATCGTAGGAATGAATTAGAATCGATCGTGCAAATGAATTAGAATGGATCATACGAATGAATTAGAATGGATCGAGCGAACGAATTAGAATGGATCGTACGAATGAATTAGAATGGATCGTACGAATGAATTAGAATGGATACATTCGAGCGAATGAATTAGAATGGATCGTACGAATGAATTAGAATGGATCATAGGAATGAATTAGAATGGATCGTGCAAATGAATTAGAATGGATACATTCGTGCGAATGAATTAGAATGGATCGTAGGAATGAATTAGAATGGATCGTACGAATGAATTAGAATGGTTACATTCGTGCGAATGAATTAGAATGGATCGTACAAATGGATTAGAATGGATCGTACGAATGGATTAGAATGGATCGTACGAATGAATTAGAATGGATCGTACAAATGAATTAGAAAGGTTACATTTATGAGAATGAATTAGAATGGATCGTACGAATGAATTAGAATGGATCGTACGAACGAATTAGAATGGATCGTATGAACGAATTAGAATGGATCGTACGAATGAATTAGAATGGATACATTCGAGCGAATGAATTAGAATGGTTAGAATGGATCATAGGAATGAATTAGAATGGATCGTGCAAATGAATTAGAATGGATACATTCGAGCGAATGAATTAGAATAGATCATAGGAATGAATTAGAATGGATCATTCGAATGAATTAGAATGGATCGTATGAATGGATTAGAATGGATCGTACGAATGGATTAGAATGGATCGTACAAATGAATTAGAAAGGTTACATTTGTGAGAATGAATTAGAATGGATCGTACGAATGAATTAGAATGGATCGTATGATGGATTAGAATGGATCATACGAATGGATTAGAATGGATCGTACGAATGGATTAGAATGGATAGTACGAATGAATTAGAATGGATCATATAAATGAATTAGAAAGGTTACATTCGTGATAATGAATTAGACTGGATCGTACGAATGAATTAGAATGGATCATGCAAATGAATTTGAATGGATCGTACGAATGAATTAAAATGGATCGAACGAATGAATTAGAATGGATACATTCGAGCGAATGAATTTGAATAAATCATAGGAATGAATTAGAATGGATCATACGAATGAATTAGAATGGATCGTGCGAATGAATTAGAATGGATTGTACGAATGAATTAGAATGGATACATTCATGCGAATGAATTAGAATGGATCGTACTAATGAATTAGAATGGATACATTTGTACGAATAAATTAGAATGGATTGTACGAATGAATTAGAATGGATACATTCTTGCGAATAAATTAGAATGGATCGTATATTCGTGCAAATAAATTAGAATGGATCATACAAATGAATTAGAATGGATCGTGCGAACGAATTAGAATGAATCGTACGAATGCATTAGAATGGATCGTACTAATGAATCAGAATGAATCGTACGAATGGATCATACAAATGAATTAGAAAGGTTACATTCGTACGAATGAATTAGAATGGATCATACGAATGAGTTAGAATGGATCATGCGAATGAATTAGAATGGATTGTACGAATGAATTAGAAAGGTTACATTCTTGAGAATGAATTAGAATGGATCGTGCGAATGAATTAGAATTGATCATACGAATGGATTAGAATGGTTCGTACGAATGAATTAGAATAGATCGTGCGAATGAATTAGAATGGATCGTACGAATGAATTAGAATCGATTGTAGGAATGAATTAGAATGGATCATACGAATGAATTAGAATGGATCATACGATTAAATTTGAATGGATCGTACGAATAAATTTCTAATTCAGTCGTAAGAATGTATCCATTTTAATTCATTCGTACGATCCATTCTAATTCGTACGATCCATTCTAATCCATTTGTACGATCCATTCTAATCCATTCGTATGATCCATTCTAATTCATTCGCACGATCCATTCTAATTCATTCGTACGATCCATTCTAATTCATTCGTACGATTCATTCTAATTCATTCGTACGATCCATTCTAATTCATTCTTATGATCCATTCTAATTCATTCCTACGATCTATTCTAATTCATTCGTACGATCCATTCTAATTCATTCGCATGATCTATTCTAATTCATTCATACGAATGAATTAGAATGGATCGTACGAATGAATTAGAATAGATCGTACGAATAAATTAGAATGGTTACATTCGTGCGAATGGATTAGAATGGATCGTACGAATGGATTAGTATGGATCGTACGAATGAATTAGAATGGATCATACGAATGAATTAGAATGGATCATAGGAATGAATTAGAATGGATCGTACGAATGGATGAGAATGGATCGTGCGAATGAATTAGAATGGATCGTGCGAATGAATTTGAATGGATCGTGCGAATGAATTAGAATGGATCGTGCGAATGAATTAGAATGGACCGTACGAACGAATTAGAATGGATCGTACGAACGAATTAGAATGGATCATATGAAGGAATTAGAATGGATCGTACGAATGAATTAGAATGGATACATTCGTACGATCCATTTTAATTCATTCGTACGATCCACTCTTATTCATTCGTACGATCCATTCAAATTCATTCGCATGATCCATTCTAATTCATTCGTACGATTTATTCTTATTCATTTCTAATTCATTTGTACGAATGAATTAGAATGGATCGTACGAATGAATTAGAATGGATACATTTGTGCGAATGAATTAGAATGGATCGTACGAATGAATTTGAATGAATCATACGAATGAATTAGAATGGATCATACGAATGAATTAGAATACATCATGTGAATGAATTAGAATGGATCGTACGTTTGAATTAGATTGGATTGTGCGAATGAATTAGAATGGATACATTCATGCGAATGAATTAGAATAGATCGTATGAATGAATTAGAATGTGCGAATGAATTAGAATGGATCGTATGAATGAATAAGAATGGATACATTCGAATGGATCGTACGAATGAATTAGAATGAATCGTAAGAATGAATTAGAATGGATCATACGAATGAATTAGAATACATCATGTGAATGAATTAGAATGGATCGTACGTTTGAATTAGATTGGATTGTTTGAATGAATTAGAATGGATACATTCGTGCGAATGAATTAGAATAGATCGTATGTGAATGAATTAGAATGGATCGTACGAATGGATTAGAATGGATCGTACGAATGAATTAGAATGGATACATTCGAGCGAATGAATTAGAATGGATCGTGCGAATGAATTAGAATAGATCATTCGAATAAATTAGAATGGATCGTATAAATGAATTAGAATAGATCGTAGGAATGAATTAGAATGGATCGTGCAAATGAATTAGAATGGATCGTACGAATGAATTAGAATGGATCGTACGAATGAATTAGAATAGATCATGCGAATGAATTAGAATGGATCGTACGAATGAATTAGAATGGATCGTGCGAATGAATTAGAATGGATCATACAAATGAATTAGAAAGGTTACATTCGTGAGAATGAATTAGAATGGTTCGTACGAATGAATTAGAATGGATCATACGAATGGATCATACAAATGAATTAGAAAGGTTACATTCGTGAGAATGAATTAGAATGGATTGTACGATCCATTCTAATTCATTCTCACGAATGTAACCTTTCTAATTCATTTGTATGATCCATTCTAATTCATTCGTACGATTCATTCTAATGCATTTGTACGATTCATTCTAATTCATTCGCACGATCCATTCTAATTCATTCGTATGATCCATTCTAATTTATTTGCACGAATATACGATCCATTCTAATTTATTCGCAAGAATCTATCCATTCTAATTCATTCGTACAATCCATTCTAATTTATTCGTACAAATGTATCCATTCAAATTCATTCGTACAATCCATTCTAAATCATTCGTACGATTCATTCTAATTCATTCATGCGATCCATTATAATTCATTCGTACGATCCATTCTAATTCATTCGCACGAATGTAACCATTCTAATTCTTTCGTACAATCCATTCTAATTCATTCGCACGATCCATTCTAATTCATTCGTATAATCCATTCTAATTCATTCCTACAATCTATTCTAATTCATTCGCTCGAATGTATCCATTCTAATTCATTCGTTCGATCCATTCTAATTCATTTCTACGATCCATTCTAATTCATTCGTACGATCAATTCTAATCCATTCGTACGATCCATTCTAATATGTTCGTACGATCCATTCTAATCCATTCGTACAATCCATTCTAATTCATTCTCACAAATGTAACCCTTCTAATTCATTTGTACGATCCATTCTAATTCATTCGTACAATCCATTCTAATTCATTTGCACGAATGTATCCATTCAAATTCATTCGTTCGATCCATTCTAATTCATTCGTACGATCCATTCTAATTCATTCGAACGATCTATTCTAATTCATTCGTATGATCCATTCTAATTCATTCCTACGATCTATTCTAATTCATTCGCTCGAATATATCCATTCTAATTCATTCGTTCGATCCATTCTAATTCATTCGTGCGATCCATTCAAATTCATTCGCATGATCCGTTCTAATTTATTCGTACGATCCATTCTAATTCATTCTCACGAATGTAACCTTTCTAATTCATTTGTATGATCCATTCTAATTCATTCATACTCATTCGGTGGATCCATTCTAATTCATTCCTACGATCCATTCTAATTCATTCGTACGATCCATTCTAATTCATTCGTACGATCCATTCTAATTCATACAAATGAATTAGAAAGGTTACATTTGTGCGAATGAATTAGAATAGATCATACGAATGAATTAGAATGGATCGTACGAATGAATTAGAATGGATCGTCCGAATGGATTAGAATGGATCGTACGAATGGATCGTACGAATGGATTATAATGGATCGTACGAATGGATTAGAATGGATCGTACGAATGGATTAGAATAGATCGTACGAATGAATTAGAATGGATCGTACGAATGAATTAGAATGGATCGTACGAATGAATTAGAATGGTTACATTCGTGCGAATGAATTAGAATGGATCGTACGAATGGATTAGAATGGATCGTACGAATGAATTAGAATGGATCGTACGAATAAATTAGAATGGATCGTACGAATGGATTAGAATGGATAGTACGAATGAATTAGAATGCATCATATGAAAGAATTAGAATGGATCGTGCGAATGGATTAGAATGGATCGCGTGAATGAATTAGAATGCATCGTACGAATGAATTAGAAAGGATCGAATGAATGAATTAGAATGGATACATTCGAGCGAATGAATTATAATAGATCGTAGGAATGAATTAGAATGGATAATACGAATGAATTAGAATGGATCGTGTGAATGAATTAGAATAGATTGTACGAATGGATTAGAATGGATACATTCGTGCGAATGAATTCGAATGGATCGGACGAATGAATTAGAATGGATCGTACGAATCATTCTAATTCATTCGTACGATCCATTCTAATGCATTCATATGATTCATTCTAATTCATTCACACGATCCATTCTAATTCATTCGTATGATCCATTCTAATTTATTTGCACGAATATACGATCCATTCTAATTTATTCGCAAGAATGTATCCATTCTAATTCATTCGTACAATCCATTCTAATTTATTCGTACAAATGTATCCATTCTAATTCATTCCTACGATTCATTCTAATTCATTCGTACGATCCATTCTAATTCATTCGTACGATCCATTCTAATTCATTCGCACGAATGTATCCATTCTAATTCATTCGTATAATCCATTCTAATTCATTCGCACGATCCATTCTAATTCATTGGTATGATCCATTCTAATTCATTCCCACGATCTATTCTAATTCATTCGCTCGAATGTATCCATTCTAATTCATTCGTTCGATCCATTCTAATTCATTCGTACGATCCATTCAAATTCATTCGTACGATCCATTCTAATGGATCGTACGAATGAATTAGAATGGTTACATTCGTGCGAATGAATTAGAATAGATCGTACGAATGAATTAGAATGGATCGTACGAATAAATTAGAATGGATCGTGCGAATGAATTAGAATGGATCTTACAAATGAATTAGAAGGGATCCACCGAATGAGTTAGAATGGATCATACGAATGAATTAGAATGGATCGTACGAAAGAATTAGAATGGATCGTGCGAATAGATTAGAATGGATCGTACGAATGAATTTGAATGGATCGGACGAATTAGTATGGATCATGTGAATGAATTAGAATACATCGTACGAATGAATTAGAATGGATCGTGCGAATGAATTAGAATGGATCGTACGAATGAATTAGAATAGATTCGTACGAATGAATTTGAATGGATCGTACGAATGGATTAGAATGGTTCGTACGAATTAGAATGGATCATACGAATGAATTAGAATGGTTACATTCCACCGAATGAGTTAGAATGGATCATACGAATGAATTAGAATGGATCATACGAATGCATTAGAATGGATTGTACGAATGAATTAGAATGGATCGTACAAATGAATTAGAAAGGTTACATTTGTGAGAATGAATTAGAATGGATCGTACGAATGAATTAGAATGGATTGTACGAACGAATTAGAATGGATCGTACGAATGAATTAGAATGGATCGTACGAATGAATTAGAATGGATCATATGAATGAATTAGAATGGTTACATTCGTGCGAATGAATTAGAATGGATCGAACGAATGGATTAGAATGGATCGTACGAATGGATTAGAATGCATTATACGAATGAATTAGAAAAGATACATTTGTAAGAATGAATTAGAATGGATCGTACGAATCAATTAGAATGGATCGTACGAATGAAATAGAATGGATCGAACGAATGAATTAGAATGGATACATTCGAGCGAATTCATTAGAATAGATCGTAGGAATGAATTCGAATGGATCATACGAATGAATTAGAATGGATCGTGCGAATGAATTAGAATGGATTGTACGAATGAATTAGAATGGATACATTCGAGCGAATGAATTAGAATGGATCGTACGAATGAATTAGAATGGATCATAGGAATGAATTAGAATGGATCGTACGAATGGATTAGAACTCATTGTACGAATGAATTAGAATGGATCGTACAAATGAATTAGAATGGATACATTCATGCGAATGAATTAGAATGGATCGTACGAATAAATTAGAATGGATCATGCGAATGAATTAGAATGGATAGTGTGAATGAATTAGAATGGATCGTGCAAATGAATTAGAATGGATCGTATGAATGAATAAGAATGGATCGTACGAAAGAATTAGAATGGATATATTTGTGCGAATGAATTAGAATGGATCGTGCGAATGAATTAGAATGGATCGTACGAATGAATTAGAATGGATATATTTATGCAAATGAATTAGAATGGATCGTGTGAATGAATTAGAATGAATCGTACGAATGAATTAGAATGGTTACATTCGTACGATCCATTCTAATTCATTCGCACGATCCATTCTAATTCATTCGTACGATCCATTCTAATTCATTCGCACGATCCATTCTAATTCGTCCGATCCATTCTAATTCATTTGTACGATCCATTCTAATCCATTCGCACGATCCATTCTAATTCTTTCATATGATCTATTCTAATTCAATCGCACGAATGTATCCATTCAAGTTCATTCGTAAGCTCCATTCTAATTCATTCGTTCGCTCCATTCAAATTCATTCGCACGATCCATTCTAATTCACTCGTACGATCCATTCTAATTCATTCGTACGATCCATTCTAATTCATTCGCACGATCCAGTCTAATTCATTCGTACGCTCCATTCAAATTCATTCACACGATCCATTCTAATTCATTCGTACGATCCATTCTAATCCATTCGTACGATCCATTCTAATTCATTCGCTCGAATGTATCCATTCTAATTCATTCGTATGATCCATTCTAATCCATTCGTACGATCCATTCTAAACCATTCGTACGATCCATTCTAATTCATTCGTACGATCCATTCTAACACGATCCATTCTAATTCATTCCTACGATCCATTCTAATTCATTCGCACGAATGTATTAGAATGGATCGTACGAATGGATTAGAGTGGATCGTACGAATGAATTAGAATTGATCATGCGAATGAGTTAGAATGGATCGTACGAATGAATTAGATTGGATTGTATGAATGAATTAGAATGGATCATACGAATAAATTAGAATGGGTCATGCGAATGAATTAGAATGGTTACATTCGTGCGAATGAATTAGAATGGATCGTACGAATGAATTAGAATAGATCGTACAAATGAATTAGAATTGATCATACGAATGAATTAGAATGGATCGTGCGAATGAATTAGAATGGATTGTACAAATGAATTAGAATGGATATATTTGTGCGAATGAATTAGAATGGATCGTGCGAATGAATAAGTATGGATCATAGGAATGAATTAGAATGGATCGTGCAAATGAATTAAAATGGATACATTCGTGCGAATGAATTAGAATGGATCGTAGGAATGAATTAGAATGGATCGTACGAATGAATTAGAATGGATACATTCGAGCGAATGAATTAGAATGGATCGTACGAATGAATTAGAATGGATCATAGGAATGAATTAGAATGGATCGTACGAATGGATTAGAACTCATTGTACGAATGAATTAGAATGGATCGTACAAATGAATTAGAATGGATACATTCATGCGAATGAATTAGAATGGATCGTACGAATAAATTAGAATGGATCATGCGAATGAATTAGAATGGATAGTGTGAATGAATTAGAATGGATCGTGCAAATGAATTAGAATGGATCGTATGAATGAATAAGAATGGATCGTACGAAAGAATTAGAATGGATATATTTGTGCGAATGAATTAGAATGGATTGTACAAATGAATTAGAATGGATACATTTGTGCGAATGAATTAGAATGGATCGTGCGAATGAATAAGTATGGATCATAGGAATGAATTAGAATGGATCGTGCAAATGAATTAAAATGGATACATTCGTGCGAATGAATTAGAATGGATCGTAGGAATGAATTAGAATGGATCGTACAAATGAATTAGAATGGTTACATTCGTGCGAATGAATTAGAATGGATCGTACGAATGGATTAGAATGGATCGTACGAATAAATTAGAATGGATCGTGCGAATGAATTAGAGTGGATACATTTGTGCGAATGAATTAGAATTTATCATACGAATGAGTTAGAATGGGTCGTATGAATGAATTAGATTGGATTGTACGAATGAATTAGATTTGATTTTACGAATGAATTAGAATGGATCATACGAATGAATTAGAATGGATCGTGTGAATGAATTAGAATGGTTACATTCGTGCGAATGAATTAGAATGGATCGTACGAATGAATTAGAATGGATCGTGCGAATGAATTAGAAATTATCATACGAATGAATTAGTATGGATCGTGCGAATGAATTAGAATGGATTGTACGAATGAATTAGAATGGATACATTTGTGCGAATGAATTAGAATGGATCGTGCGAATGAATAAGAATGGATCATAGGAATGAATTAGAATTGATCGTGCAAATGAATTAGTATGGATACATTCGTGCGAATGAATTTGAATGGATCGTAGGAATGAATTAGAATGGATCGTACGAATGAATTAGAATGGTTACATTCGTGCGAATGAATTAGAATGGATCGTACGAATAGATTAGAATGGATCGTACGAATAAATTAGAATGGATCATGCGAATGAATTAGAATGGATTGTACGAATAAATTAGAATGGATACCTTTGGGCGAATGAATTAGAATAGATCGTGCGAATGAATAAGAATGGATTATAGGAATGAATTAGAATGGATCGTGCAAATGAATTAGAATGGATACATTCGTGAGAATGAATTAGAACGGATCGTACGAATGAATTAGAATGGATCGTACGAATGAATTAGAATGGATCGTATAAATGGATTAGAATGGATCGTACGAATGAATTAGAATGGATCGTACGAACGAATTAGAATGGATCGTATGAACGAATTAGAATGGATCGTGCAAATTAATTAGAATGGATACATTCATGCGAATGAATTAGAATGGATCGTATGAATGGATCAGAATGGATCGTACGAATGAATTAGAATGGATCGTACGAACGAATTACAATGGATCGTATGAACGAATTAGAATGGATCGTACGAATGAATTAGAATGGATACATTCAAGCAAATGAATTAGAATGGATCGTACGAATGAATTAGAATGGATCATAGGAATGAATTAGAATGGATCGTGCAAATAAATTAGAATAGATACATTCGTGCGTATGAATTAGAATGGATCGTAGGAATGAATTAGAATGGATCGTACGAATGAATTAGAATGGTTACATTCGTGCGAATGAATTAGAATGGATCATACGAATGGATTAGAATGGATCGTACGAATGGATTAGAATGCATTGTACGAATGAATTAGAATAGATACATTTGTGCGAATGAATTAGATTGCATCGTACGAATGAATTTGAATGGATTGTACGAATGAATTAGAATGGATCGTACGAATGAATTAGAATGGATACATTCGTGCGAATGAATAAGAATGGATCGTAGTAATGAATTAGAATGGATCGTACGAATGAATTAGAATGGATACATTCGAGCGAATGAATTAGAATGGATCGTACGAATGAATTAGAATGGATACATTCGTGGGAATGAATTAGAATGGATCATACGAATGAATTAGAATGGATACATTTGTGCGAATGAATTTGAATGGATTATAGGAATTGAATTAGAATGGATCATATGAATGGATTAGAATGGATCGTACGAATGAATTAGAATGGATCATACAAATGAATTAGAAAGGTTACATTCATGAGAATGAATTAGAATGGATCGTGCGAATGAATTAGAATTAATCGTACGAATGGATTAGAATGAATCGTACGAATGAATTAGAATCGATCATGCGAACGAATTAGAATGGATCGTACGAACGAATTAGAATGGATCGTACGAATGAATTAGAATGGATCGTACGAACGAATTAGAATGGATCGTACGAATGAATTAGAATGGATACATTCGAGCGAATTAATTAGAATTGATCGTACGAATGAATTAGAATGGATCATAGGAATGAATTAGAATGGATCGTGCAAATGAATTAGAATGGATACATTCGTGCGAATGAATTAGAATGGATCATAGGAATGAATTAGAATGGATCGTACGAATGAATTAGAATAGTTACATTCATGCGAATGACTTAGAATGGATTGTACGAATGAATTAGAATGGATCGTGCGAATGAATTAGAATGGATCGTACGATCCATTCTAATTCATTCATATGATCAATTCTAATTCATTCGCACGATCCATTCTAATTCATTAGTACGATCCATTCTAATTCATTCGCACGAATGTAACCATTCTAATTCATTCGTACGATCCATTCTAATTCATTCCTACGATCCATTCTAATTCATTCGCACAAATGTATCCATTCAAATTCATTTGCACGATCAATTCTAATTCATTCCTATGGTCCATTCTAATTCATTCCTACGATCCATTCTAATTCATTCGCTCGAATGTATCCATTCTAATTCATTCGTACGATTCATTCTAATTCATTCGCACGATTCATTCTAATTCATTCGCACGATCCATTCTAATTCATTCGTACGATCCATTCTAATTCATTCGCACGATCCATTCTAATTCATTCGTATGATCCATTCTAATTCATTCCTACGATCTATTCTAATTCATTCGTATGATCCATTCTAATTTATTCGTTCGATCCATTCTAATTCATTCGTACAATCCATTCAAATTCATTCGCATGATCCATTCTAATTCATTCGTACGATCCATTCTAATTCATTCTCACGAATGTAACCTTTCTAATTCATTTGTATGATCCGTTCTAATTCATTCGTACGATCCGTTCTAATTCATTCGTACGATCCATGCTAATCCATTCGTACGATCCATAATAATCCATTCGTACGATCCATTCTAATTCATTCGCACGAATGTATCCATTCTAATTCATTCGTACGAATGTAACCATTCTAATTCATTCGTACGATCCATTCTAATTTATTCCTACGATCTATTCCAATTCATTCGCACGATCTATTCTAATTTATTTGTACGATCCATTCTAATTCATTCGTACGATCTATTCTAAATCATTCGCACGAATGTAACCATTCTAATTCATTCGTACGATCTATTCTAAATCATTCGCACGAATGTAACCATTCTAATTCATTCGTACGATCCATTCTAATTCATTCGTACGATCCATTGTAATTCATTCATACAATCCATTCAGATTTATTCGCACAAATGTATCCATTCAAATTCATTCGTATGATCCATTCTAATTAATTCGCACGATCCATTCTAATTAAGTCGTATGAATGTATCCATTTTAATTCATTCGTACGATCCATTCTAATTCATTTGTACGATCTAATTCATTCGTACGATCCATTCTAATTCATTCGTACAATCGATTCAAATTCATTCGCACGATCCATTCTAATTCATTCGTACGATCCATTCTAATTCTTTCGTATGATCAATTCTAATTCATTCGTACAATCCATTCTAATTCAGTCATATGAATGTATCCTACGAATGAATTAGAATGGATAATAGGAATGAATTAGAATGGATCGTGCAAATGAATTAGAATGGATACATTCGTGCGAATGAATTAGAATGGATCGTAGGAATGAATTAGAATGGATCGTACGAATGAATTAGAATGGTTACATTTGTGCGAATGAATTAGAATGGATCGTACGAATGGATTAGAATGGATCGTACGAATGGATTAGAATGGATCATACGAATGAATTAGAATGGATCGTACGAATGAATTAGAATGGATCATAGGAGTGAATTAGAATGGATCGTACGAATGGATTAGAACGTATTGTACGAATGAATTAGAATGGATCGTACAAATGAATTAGAATGGATACATTCGTGCGAATGAATTAGAATGGATCATACGAATGAATTAGAATGGATCGTGCGAATGAATTAGAATGGATAGTGCGAAAGAATTAGAATGGATCGTACGAATGAACTAGAATGGACACATTCGTGCGAATGAATTAGAATGGATCATACGAATGAATTAGAATGGATTGTACGAATGAATTAGAATGGATCGTACGAATGGATCGTACGAATGGATTAGAATGGATCGTACGAATGAATTAGAATGGTTCATACAAATGAATTAGAAAGGTTACATTCGTGAGAATGAATTAGAATGGATCGTACGAATGGATTAGAATGGATCGTACGAATGGATTAGAACGCATTGTACGAATGAATTAGAATGGATCGTACAAATGAATTAGAATGGATACATTCGTGCGAATGAATTAGAATGGATTGTACGTATGAACAAATTAATAAGAAAGGTTACATTCGTGAGAATGAATTAAAATGGATCGTACGAATGAATTAGAATAGATCATACGAATGAATATGAATGGATTGTACGAATAAATTAGAATGGATCGAACAAATGAATTAGAATGAATCATACGAATGAATTAGAATAGATCGTAGGAATGAATTAGAATGGATCATACGAATAAATTAGAATGGATCGTGCGAACGAATTAGAATGGATCGTACGAACGAATTAGAATGGATCGTACGAACGAATTAGAATGGATCGTACGAATGAATTAGAATGGATATATTCGTGCGAATGAATTAGATTGCATCGTACGAATGAATTTGAAAGGATCGTACAAATGAATTAGAAAGGTTACATTTGTGAGAATGAATTAGAATGGATCATATGAATGAATTAGAATGGATCGTACGAATGGATTAGAATGGATCGTGCGAATGAATTAGAAAGGATCGTACGAATGAATTAGAATGGATATATTCGTGCGAATGAATTAGACTGCATCGTACGAATGAATTTGAATGGATCGTACAAATGAATTAGAATGGATAGTACGAATGAATTAGAATGGATCGTACGAATGAATTAGAATGGATAGTGCGAATGAATTAGAATGGATCATACGAATGATACGATCCATTCTAATTCGTTCATACGATCCATTCTAATTCGTTCGTACGATCCATTCTAATTCGTTCGTAAGATCCTAATTCATTCGCAACGATCCATTCTAATTCATTCGCACGATCCATTCTAATTTATTCGTACGATCCATTCTAATTCATTCGTACGATCTATTCTAATTCATTCACATGATCCATTATAATTTATTCGTACGATCCATTCTAATTCATTCTCACGAATGTAACCATTCTAATTCATTCGTACAATCCATTCTAATTCATTTGCACGATTCATTCTAATTCATTCGTATGATCCATTCTAATTCATTCCTACGATCTATTCTAATTCATTCGCTCAAATGTATCCATTCTAATTCATTCGTTCGATCCATTCTAATTTATTCGTATGATCCATTCAAATTCATTCGCATAATCCATTCTAATTCATTCGTACGATCCATTCTAATCCATTCGTACGATCCATTCTAATTCATTCGTACGATCCATTATAATCCATTCGTACGATCCATTCTAATCCATTCGTACGATCCATTCTAATCCATTCGTACGATCCATTCTAATTCATTCGTATGATCCATTCTAATTCAGTCGCACGAATGTATCCATTCAAATTCATTCGTACAATCCATTCTAATTCATTCGCACGATCCATTATAATTCATTCGTATGATACATTCTAATTCATTCCTACGATCTATTCTAATTCATTCGCTCAAATGTATCCATTCGAATTCATTCGTACGATCCATTCTTATTCATTCGTATGATCCATTCAAATTCATTCGCATGATCCATTCTAATTCATTCGTACGATCCATTCTAATTCATTCTCACGAATGTAACCTTTCTAATTCATTTGTATGATCCAATCTAATTCATTCGCACGATCCATTCTAATTCATTCGTACGATTCATTCTAATTCATTCGCACGATCCATTCTAATTCATTCCTACGATCTATTCTAATTCATTCGTACGATCCATTCTAATTCATTCGCACGATCCATTCTAATTTATTCCTACGATCCATTCTAATTCATTCGCACAAATGTATCCATTCTAATACATTCGTATGATCCATTCTAATTCATTCGCACGATCCATTCAAATTCATTCACACGATCCATTCTAATTCATTCGTACGATCCATTCTATTTCATTCATACGATCTATTCTAATTCATTCGCACGAATGTATCCATTCTAATTCATTCGCACAATCCAATCTAATTCTAATGTACGATCCATTCTAATTCATTCATATGATGCATTCTAATTCATTCGTATGATACATTCTAATTCATTCGCACAATCCATTGTAATTCATTCGTACGATCCATTATAATTCATTCGTATGATCCATTCTAACTCATTCGGTGGATCCATTCTAATTCATTCGTACGATCCATTCTAATTCATTCGCACGAATGTATCCATTCTAATTCATTCGTACGATCCATTCTAATTCATTCGTACGATTCATTCTAATTCATTCGCACGATCCATTCTAATTCATTCCTACGATATGTTCTAATTCATTCGCTCGAATGTATCCATTCTAATTCACTCATTCGATCCATTCTAATTCATTCGTACGATCCATTCAAATTCATTTGCATGATCTATTCTAATTCATTCGTACGATACATTCTAATTCATTCTCACGAATGTAACCTTTCTAATTCATTTGTACAATCCAGCGAATGAATTACAATAGATCGTAGGAATGAATTAGAATGGATACATTTGTGCGAATGAATTAGAATAGATCGTACAAATGAATTAGAATGGATCGAACGAATGAATTAGAATGGATCGTATGAATGAATTAAAATGGATACATTTGAACGAATAAATTAGAATGGATTATACGAATGAAGTAGAATGGATCGTACGAATGAATTAGAATGGATCGTACGAATGAATTAAAATGGATACATTCATACGACTGAATTAGAATGGATCGTGCGAATTAATTAGAATGGATCGTACGAATGAATTTGAATGGATACATTTGTGCGAATGAATCTGAATGGATTGTATGAATGAATTACAATGGACCATACGAATGAATTTGAATGGATCGTACGAATGAATTAGAATAGCTTATACGAATGAATTAGAATGAATCGTACGAATGAATTAGAATGGATACATTCGAGCGAATGAATTAGAATGGATTGTACGAATGAATTAGAAATGATCGTACGAATGAACTAGAATGGATCGTACGAATAAATTAGAATGGAAACATTCGTCCGAATGAATTAGAATGGATCGTGCAAATGGATTAGAATGGATCGTACGAATGAATTAGAATGGATCGTACAAATGAATTAGAAAGGTTACATTTGTGAGAATGAATTAGAATGGATCGTACGAATGAATTAGAATGGATCGTACGAACGAATTAGAATGGATTGTACGAATGAATTAGAATGGATCGTACGAATGAATTAGAATGGATCATATGAATGAATTAGAATGGTTACACTCGTGCGAATGAATTAGAATGGATCGTACGAATGGATTAGAATGGATGGTATGAATGGATTAGAACGCATTGTACGAATGAATTAGAATAGATACATTTGTGCGAATGAATTAGATTGCATCGTACGAATGATTTAGAATGGATCGTACGAATGAATTAGAATGGATCGTACGAATGAATTAGAATGGATCATGCGAATGAATTAGAATGGATCGTACGAATGAATTAGAATAGATACATTCGAGCGAATGAATTAGAATGGATCGTACGAATGAATTAGAATGGATACATTCGTGCGAATGAATTAGAATGGATCATACGAATAAATTAGAATGGATCATAGGAATGAATTAGAATGGATCCACCGAATGCGTTAGAATGGATCATACGAATGAATTAGAATAGATCGTACGAATGAATTAGAATGGATACATTCGAGCGAATGAATTAGAATAGATCATAGAAATGAATTAGAATGGATCATACGAATGAATTAGAATGGATCGTGTGAATGAATTAGAATGGATCGTACGAATGGATTAGAATGGATCGTACGAATGGATTAGAATGGATCATACGAATGAATTAGAATAGCTCATACGAATGAATTAGAATGAATCGTACAAATGAATTAGAATGGATCGTGCGAATGAATTAGAATGGATCGTACGAATGAATTAGAATGGATCCACCGAATGAGTTAGAATGGATCATACGAATGAATTAGAATGGATCGTACGAATGAATTAGAATGGATTGTGCGAATGAATTAGAATAGATCGTATGAATGAATTAGAATGGATCGTATGAATGAATTAGAATAGCTCATACGAATGAATTAGAATGAATCGTACGAATGAATTAGAATGGTTACATTCGTGCGAATGAATTTGAATAGATCGTACGACTGAATTAGAATGGATCATACGAATAAATTAGAATGGATCGTGCGAATGAATTAGAATGGATCGTACGAATGAATTAGAATGGATCCACCGAATGAGTTAGAATGGATCATACGAATGAATGAGAATGGATCGTACGAATGAATTAGAATGGATTGTGCGAATGAATTAAAATGGATCGTATGAATGAAAAAGAATGGATCGTACGAATGAATTAGAATGGATCGTGCGAATGAATTAGAATGGATCGTACGAATGAATTAGAATGGATACATACAAATGAATCAAAAAGGATACATTCGTGAGAATGAATTAGAATGGATCAAACGAATGAATTAGAACGGATCGTATGAATAAATTAGAATGGATACATTCAAGCGAATGAATTAGAATGGATCGTACGAATGAATTAGAATGGATCATAGGAATGAATTAGAATGGATCGTGCAAATGAATTAGAATAGATACATTCGTGCGAATGAATTAGAATGGATCGTAGGAATGAATTAGAATGGATCGTACGAATGAATTAGAATGGTTACATTCGTGCGAATGAATTAGAATGGATCGTACGAATGAATTAGAATGGATCGTGCTAATGAATTAGAATGAATCGTACGAATGCATTAGAATGGATACATTCGTGCGAATGGATTAGAATGGATCGTAAGAATGAATTAGAATAGATCGTGCGAATGAATTAGAATGGATCGTACAAATGAATTAGAATGAGTCATGCGAATGAATTAGAATGGATCGTACGAATGAATTAGAACGGATATATACAAATGAATTAGAAAGGTTACATTCGTGAGAATGAATTAGAATGGATCGTACGAATGAATTAGAATGGATCGTACGAATGAATTAGAATGGATCATAGGAATAAATTAGAATGGATCGTGCAAATAAATTAGAATGGATCGTACGAATGCATTCTAATTCATTCGCACGAATGTATCCATTCTAATTCATTCTAATTCATTCGCATGAATGTATCCATTCTAATGCATTCGTACGATCCATTCTAATTCATTCTTACGATCCATTCTAATTCATTCGTACGATCCATTCTAATCCATTCGTACGATCCATTCTAATTCATTCGTACGATCCATTCTAATTCATTCGTACGATCCATTCTAATTCTCACGAATGTAACTTTTCTAATTCATTTGTATGATCCATTCTAATTCATTCGCTCGAATGTATCCATTCGTTTGATCCATTCTAATTAGAATGGATACATTTGTACGAATGAATTAGAATGGATCGTACGAATGAATTAGAATGGATACATTCGTGCGAATGAATTAGAATGGATCGGACGAATGAATTAGAATGGATCGTGCGAATGAATTAGAATGGATCGTACGAATGAATTAGAATGGATCGTATGAATGAATTAGAATTAGATCATATGAATGAATTGGAATGCATTCAAATTCATTCGTACGATGCAATCTAATCCATTCACACGAATGTATCCATTCTAATTCATTCGGACGATCCATTCTAATTCATTCGTACGATCCCTTCTTATTCATTCATACGATCCATTCTAATTCATTCGTACGATCCATTCTAATTAGATCGTATGATCCATTCTAATTCATTCACACAAATGTATCCATTTAAATTCATTCGTACGATCCATTCTAATTTATTCATACGATCCATTCTAATTCATTCGCACGATCCATTCTAATCCATTCGTACGATCCATTCTAATCCATTCGTACGATCCATTCTAATTCATTCCTACGTATGATCCATTCAAATTCGTTAGCACGAATGTAACCATTCTAACTTATTCGTACGATACATTCTAATTCATTCCTACGATTCATTCTAATTCATTCGCACGAATGTATCCATTCTAATTCATTCGTACGATCCATTCTAATTCATTCGTACGATCCATTCAAATTCATTCGCACTATCCATTCTAATTCATTCGTACGAATGAATTAGAATGGATCGTATGAACGAATTAGAATGGATCGTACGAATGAATTAGAATGAATATATTCGAGCGAATGAATTAGAATGGATCGTACGAATAAATTAGAATGGATCATAGGAATGAATTAGAATGGATCGTGCAAATGAATTAGAATGGATACATTCGTGCGAATGAATTAGAATGGATCGTGCGAATGAATTAGAATGGATCGTACGAATGAATTAGAATGGATACATTCGAGCGAATGAATTAGAATAGATCGTAGGAATGAATTAGAATGGATCATACAAATGAATTAGAATGGATCATGCGAATGAATTAGAATGGATTGTACGAATGAATTAGAATGGATACATTCGTGCGAATGAATTAGAACGGATCGGACGAATGAATTAGAATGGATCGTACGATTCATTCTAATTCATTCGTACGATCCATTCTAATGCATTCGCATGATTCATTCTAATTCATTCGCACGATCCATTCTAATTCATGCGTACGATCCATTCTTATTCATTCATACAATCCATTCTAATTCATTCGCACGATCCATTCTAATTCATTCGTATGATCCATTCTAATTCATTCCTTCGATCCATTCTAATTCATTCGCTCGAATGTATCCATTCTAATTCATTCCTACAATCCATTGTAATTCATTCGCACGATCCATTCTAATTCATTCACACGATCCATTCTAATTCATTCGTACGATCCACTCTAATTCATTCGTACGATCCATTCTAATTCATTCGCACGATCCATTCTAATTCATTCGTACGATCCATTCTAATTCATTCGTACGATCCATTCTAATTCATTCACACAAATATATCAATTCTAATTCATTCGTACGATCCATTCTAATTCATTCGCACGATCCACTCTAATTCATTCGTACGATCCATTCTAATTCATTCGCACGATCTATTCTAATTCATTCGTACGATCCATTCTAATTCATTCGTACGGAATTAGAATGGATCGTACGAATGAATTAGAATGGATCGTACGAATGAATTAGAATGGATACATTTGTGCGATTGAATTAGAATGGATCATGCGAATGAATTAGAATGGATCGTATGAATGAATTAGAATGGATCGTACAAACGAATTAGAATGGATCGTATGAACGAATTAGAATGGATCGTACGAATGAATTAGAATGGATACATTCAAGCGAATGAATTAGAATGGATCCTACGAATGAATTAGAATGGATCATAGGAATGAATTAGAATGGATCGTGCAAATGAATTAGAATGGATACATTCGTGCGAATGAATTAGAATAGATCGTAGGAATGAATTAGAATAGATAATACGAATGAATTAGAATGGATCGTGCGAATGAATTAGAATGGATTGTACGAATGAATTAGAATGGATACATTCGTGCGAATGAATTACAATGGATCGGACAAATGAATTAGAATGGATCGTACGAATGAATTAGAATGGATCGTGCGAATGAATTAGAATGAATCGTATGAATGCATTATAATGGATACATTCGTGCGAATGAATTAGAATGGATCGTACGAATGAATTAGAATGGATCGTGCGAATGAATTAGAATGGATACATACAAATGAATTAGAAAGGTTACATTCGTGAGAATGAATTAGAATGGATCGTACGAATGAATTAGAATGGATACATTCGAGCGAATGAATTAGAATGTGCGAATGAATTACAATGGATCGTACGAATGAATTAGAATGGATCGTACGAATGAATTTGAGTGGATCGTACGAATGAATTAGAATACATCATGTGCATGAATTAGAATGGATCGTATGAATGAATTTAAATGGATCGTACGAATGAATTAGAATGGATCGAACGAATAAATTAGAATGGATACATTCGAGCGAATGAATTAGAATAGACCGTAGGAATGAATTAGAAGGGATCATACGAATGAATTAGAATGGATCGTACGAATGAATTAGAATGAATCGTACGATCCATTCTAATTCATTCGTCCGATCCATTCTAATTCATTCGCACGAATGTATCCATTCTAATTCATTTGTACAATCCATTCTAATTCATTCGCACGATCCATTCTAATTCATTCGTATGGTCCCTTCTAATTCATTCCTACGGTCTATTCTAATTCATTCGCTCGAATGTATCCATTCTAATTTATTCGTTCGATCCATTCTAATTCATTCGTACGATCCATTTAAATTCATTCATATGATCCATTCTAATTCATTCACATGATGTAGTCTAATTCATTCGTACGATCCATTCCAATTCATGTGTATGATCCATTTTAATTCATTCGCATGATCCATTCTAATTCATTCGTATGATACATTCATACGACTGAATTAGAATGGATTGTACGAATGAATTAGAATTGATCATACGAATGAATTAGAATGGATCGTGTTTGGGGATATTTTTCACTGGTCCGTGCACGCTACCTGCAAGACAAATAAAAACGTGAGAACGGCTGGCTCCCTTAGGAGCGCAGACCCTCCGACGCTCAAGTCAGTCTCAGGTGATTGATGGAGCGTGGTCGTAGACGAAAGTGGTAGGGATGAGAATTTCCAACCTGTACTTTGGATCCTGGGGGTGGGCATTTATAGACGTCTGCGACCTATCGGGATGCGACATGTGGTAGTTCTTTCGGGCACCTTCTAGACCCCCACGTTCCATCTCACATGGGCCTCTGGCAGCCTTGGACACATGTGCTCCTGACAGCCTTTGTCGCCTAGCTCGCCAGGCGGTGTAGTAGGGGACAGTTGATGTTCTATCGCTGCCAGGTGGATTTTCTAGAATGTTCAAGTCTGGGAGGTCTCAAACCGACTCGGGCGGGCTTCTGTGGATCACAACCGTCCACGTAGCTTCAGTGGGGTTTCGACACCTGGCAGCCTTTGTCAAGAGTCGGGCTCTTAGGAGGGCGACCTCTTCGACAATGGGTTCAGGCGATCCGCCACTTTATCCCTATTGCTAAGAGTCAGGCTCCGGAGAGGGCGACCTCTTCAACAACTGGAACGGCCTAGCGATCTCTTTGAGCGTTCTACCGGCGTTCGTTGATGCCCTTCTAAGTTTTCTCTTTGGCCAAAGTTCCCGCACGAGCCTCAGGGCGGGCTCCAGTGTGAGAGGTGGGGGCGAGCTTCTTCTCGAGCTGGGGGGCGAGGGTGTGCTCCCATGCGAGTTCCTTATCCTTTGGATTCCTGGGGTCTATGAGATCCACAGAAAAGGGTGAACTGAGGGCGAGCTCCAGGGGATGGGGGCGAGCTCCTTGCGAACTGGGGGCGAGCTCCTTGCAAGCTGGGGCGAGCTCCTTGCGAGCTGGGAGGCCGAGCTCCTTGCGAGCTGGGGTGAGCTCCTTGCGAGCTGGGAGGCCGAGCTCCTTGCGAGCTGGGAGGCGAGCTCCTTGCGAGCTGGGGCGAGCTCCTTGCGAGCTGGGGGCGAGCTCCCTACGAGCTGGGGGCGAGCTCCATGCGAGCTGGGGCGAGCTCCCTGCGAGCTGGGGCGAGCTCCTTGCGAGCTGGGGATGAGCTCCTGAGCGTACTTTGTCTAAGCGATTCACCGAGCTTTAGATGTAATGCATATAGATACAAGGTGCCCATACAGCCCAATGTGGATCTCGCTCCTGATAGCCGTTCGATCGAGCTCATACGGATTTGAGGGTTCCAACTCCTGGACGGGTTCCAGCACGAGTTTGACACACGATACATCGTTGTCCAAGATATGGGGTTTCAGCTACCCCTAACAGATCGTACAAATGAATTAGAATGGATCGAGCGAATAAATTAGAATGGATCGTGCGAATGAATTAGAATGGATCATACGAATGAATTAGAATGGATACATTTGTGAGAATGTATTAGAATGGATCGTACGATCCATTCTAATTCATTCGTACGATCTATTCAAATTCATTTACATGATCCATTCTAATTCATTCGTACGATCCATTCTAATTTATTCGTACGATCCATTCTAATTCATTCGCACGAATATATCCATTCTAATTCATTCGTACGATCCATTCTAATTCATTCGCACGATCCATCCTAATTCATTCGTACGATCCATTCTAATTCATTCGTACAATCCATTCTAATTCAGTCGTATGAATATATCATACGAATGAATTAGAATGGATCATGCGAATGAATTAAAATGGATCGTACAAATGAATTGGAATGGTCATACGATCCATTCTAATTCATTCGCACGATCCATTCTAATCCATTCGTACGATCCATTCTAATCCTTTCGTACGATCCATTCTAATTCATTCGTACGATCCATTCAAATTCATTCTCACAAATGTAACCTTTCTAACTCATTTGTACGATCCATTCTAATTCATTCATACGATCCATTCTAATCCATTCGTACGATCCATTCTAATTCATTCGCACGAATGTAACCATTCTAATTCATTCGTACGATCCATTCTAATTCATTCGCACGAATGTAACCATTCTAATTCATTCGTACGATCCATTCTAATTCATTCGCACGAATGTATCCATTCTAATTTATTTGCACGATCCATTCTAATTCATTCGCACGAATGTATCCATTCTAATTCATTCGTGCAATCTATTCTAATTCATTCGCATGAATGTATCCATTCTAGTTCATTCGTACGCTCCATTCTAATTCATTCGTACGCTCCATTCCTATTCATCGCACAAATGTATCCATTCTAATTCATTTGTACGATCCATTCTAATTCATTCGTACGATCCATTTTAATTCATTCGTACGATCCATTCTAATTAATCCACACGATCCATTCTAATTCATTCTCAGAAATATAACCTTTCTAATTCATTTGTATGATCCATTCTAATCCATTCGTACGATCCATTCTAATCCATTCGTACGATCCATTCTAATTCATTCGTATGATCCATTCTAATTCATTCGCACGAATGTATCCATTCTAGTTCATTCGTACGATCCATTCTAATTCATTCGTACGATCCATTCTAATTCATTCTCACAAATGTAACCTTTCTAATTCATTTGTACGATCGATTCTAATTCATTCGTACAATCCATTCTAATTCATTCGCATGATCCATTCTAATTCATTCGTACGATCCATTCTAATCCATTCGTACGATCCATTCTAATTCATTCGCACGAATGTAACCATTCTAATTCATTCGTACGATCCATTCTAATTCATTCCTATGATCCATTCTAATTCATTCGTAGGATCCATTCTAATTCATTCGCTCGAATGTATCCATTCTAATTCATTCGTACGATCCATTCTAATTCGTTCATACGATCCATTCTAATTCGTTTGTACGATCCATTCTAATTCATTCATACGATCCATTCTAATTCATTCGCATGATCCATTCTAATTCAATCGCACAAATGTATCCATTCTAATTCATTCGTACGATCCATTCTAATTCATTCGTACGATCCATTCTAATTCCGTACGAATGAATTAGAATGGATCGTACGAATGAATTAGAATAGATCGTGCGAATGAATTAGAATGGATCGTACGAATGAATTAGAATGGATCGTGCGAATGAATTAGAATGGATCGTACAAATGAATTAGAATTGATATATTTGTGTGAATGAATTAGAATGGATCATACGAATGAATTGGAATGGATCGTACGAGTGAATTAGAATGGATCGTGCGAATGAATTCGAATGGATCGTACGAATGAATTAGAGTGGATCGTACGAATGAATTTGAATGGATCGTGTGAATGAATTAGAATGGATCGTGCGAATGAATTAGAATGGATTGTAGGAATGAATTAGAATGGATACATTCGAGCGAATGAATTAGAATGGATCGAAGGAATGAATTAGAATGGATCATACGAATGAATTAGAATGGATCGTGCGAATGAATTAGAATGGATTGTACGAATGAATTAGAATGGATACACTCGTGCGAATGAATTAGAATGGATCGAACAAATGAATTAGAATGGACCGTACGATTCATTCTAATTCATTCGTACGATCCATTCTAATGCATTCGTACGATTCATTCTAATTCATTCGCACGATCCATTCTAATTCATTCGTACGATCCATTCTAATTCATTCGTACGATCCATTCTAACACATTCGGTGGATCCATTCTAAATCATTCGTACGATCCATTCTAATTCAATCGCACGATCCATTCTAATTTATTCGTACGATCCATTCTAATTCACTCCTATGATCCATTCTAATTCATTCGCACGAATGTATCGATTCTAATTCATTTGCACGATCCTTTCTAATTCATTCCTTTGATCCATTCTAATTCATTCGTACGATCCATTCTAATTCATTCGCTCGAATGTATCCATTCTAATTCGTTCGTACGATCCATTCTAATTCGTTCATATGATCCATTCTAATTTGTTCGTACGATCCATTCTAATTCGTTCGTATGATTCATTCTAATTCATTCGTACGATCCATTCTAATGCATTCGTACGATTCATTCTAATTTATTCGCACAATCCATTCTAATTCATTCGTACGATCCATTCTTATTCATTCATACGATCCATTCTAATTTATTCGCACAATCCATTCTAATTCATTCGTACGATCCATTCTAATTCATTCGTATGATCCATTCTAACTCATTCGGTGGATCCATTCTAATTCATTCGTACGATCCATTCTAATTCATTCGTATGATCATTCGTACGATCCATTCTAATTCATTCGTATGATCAATTCTAATTCATTCGTACAATCCATTCTAATTCAGTCTTATGAATGTATCATACGAATGAATTAGAATGGATCATAGGAATGAATTAGAATGGATCGTGCAAATGAATGAGAATGGATACATTCGTGCGAATGAATTACAATGGATCATAGGAATGAATTAGAATGGATCGTACGAATGAATTAGAATGGTTACATTCGTGCGAATGAATTAGAATGGATCGTACGAATGGATTAGAATGGATCGTACGAATGAATTAGAAAGGATACATTCGAGCGAATGAATTAGAATAGATCGTAGGATTGAATTAGAATGGATCATACGAATGAATTAGAATGGATCGTGCGAATGAATTAGAATGGATTGTATGAAAGAATTAGAACGGATCGTACGAATGAATTAGAATGGATACATAGGAATGAATTAGAATGGATCATACGAATGAATTAGAATGGATCGTGCGAATGAATTAGAATGGATCGTGCGAATGAATTAGAATGAATCGTACGAATGCATTAGAATGGATCGCACGAATGAATTAGAATAGCTCATACGAATGAATTAGAATGAATCGTACGAATGAATTAGAATGGTTACATTCGTGCGAATGAATTAGAATGGATCGTACGAATGAATTAGAATGGATCATGCGAATGAATTTGAATGGATCATACAAATGAATTAGAATGGATACATTTGTGCGAATGAGTTAGAATGGATCATACTAATGAATTAGAATGGATCATACGAATGAATTCGAATGGATCATACGAATGAATTAGAATGGATCGTGCGAATAAATTAGAATGGATCGTATGAATGAATAAGAATGGATCGTACGAATGAATTAGAATGGATCGTGCGAAAGAATTAGAATGAATCGTACGAATGCATTAGAATGGATCGTACAAATGAATTAGAATGAATCGTACGAACAAATTAGAATGGATCGTACGAACGAATTAGAATGGATCGTATGAATGAATTAGAATGGATCGTACGAATGAATTAGAATGGAAACATTCGAGCGAATGAATTAGAATGGATCGTACGAATGAATTAGAATGGATCATAGGAATGAATTAGAATGGATCGTGCAAATGAATTAGAATGGATACATTCGTGCGAATGAATTAGAATGGATCGTGCGAATGAATTAGAATGGATCGTACATATGAATTAGAATGGATCCACCGAATGAGTTAGAATGGATCATACGAATGAATTAGAATGGATCATCCGAATGAATTAGAATGGATCGTACGAATGAATTAGAATGGATCGTATGATAGAATAAGAATGGATCGTACGAATGAATTAGAATGGATCGTGCGAATGAATTAGAATGAATCGTACGAATGCATTAGAATGGATCGTACGAACGAATTAGAATGAATCGTACGATCCATTCTAATTCATTCATTCGCACGAATGTATCCATTCTAATTCATTCGTACAATCCATTCTAATTCATTCGCACGATCCATTCTAATTCTTTCGTATGATCTATTCTAATTCATTCCTACAATCTATTCTAATTCATTCGCTCGAATGTATCCATTCTAATTCATTCATACAATCCATTCTAATTCATTCGCACGATCCATTCTAATTCATTCGTATGATCCATTCTAATTCATTCGTATGATCCATTCTAACTCATTCGCACAAATGTATCTATTCTAATTCATTCGTACGATCCATTCTAATTCATTCGCACGATCCATTCTAATTCACTCGTACGATCCATTCTAATTCATTCGCACGATCCATTCTAATTCATTCGTACGATCCATTCTAATTTATTCGTACCGTAGGAATGAATTAGAATGGATCGTACGAATGAATTAAAATGGATCGTACGAATGAATTAAAATGGTTACATTCATGCGAATGAATTAGAATGGATTAGAATGGATCGTACAAATGAATTAGAATGGTTACATTCGTGCGAATGAATTAGAATGGATCGTACGAATGAATTAGAATGGTTACATTCGTGCGAATGAATTAGAATAGATCGTACGAATGAATTAGAATGGATACATTTGTGCGAATTAATTAGAATGGATCGTACGAATGAATTAGAATGGATCGTACGAATGAATTAGAATGGATAGTGCGAATGAATTAGAATGGATCGTACGAATGAATTAGAATGGATACATTCGTGCGAATGAATTAGAATGGATCGTACGAATGAATTAGAATAGATCGTACAAATGAATTAGAATGGATCGTGCGAATGAATTAGAATTGATCAAACGAATGAATTAGAATGGATCATACGAATGAATTAGAATGGATCGTGCGAATGATTTAGAATGGATCGTACGAATGAATTAGAATGGATATATTTGAACGAATAAATTAGAATGGATCATACGAATGAATTAGAATGGATCGTACGAATGAATTAGAATGGATCGTGCGAATGGATTAGAATGGATCGTATGAATGGATTAGAATGGATCGTATGAATGGATTATAATGGATACCTTTGTGCATATGAATTAGAATGGATCGTACGAATGAATTAGAATGGATCATATTAAAGAATTAGAATGGATCGTACGAATGAATTAGAATGGATACATTCGTGCGAATGAATTAGAATGGATTGTATGAATCAATTAGAATGGATCGTACGAATGAATTAGAATGGTTACATTCGTGCGAATGAATTAGAATGGATCGTTCGAATGGATTAGAATGAATCGTACGAGTGGATTAGAATGGATCGTACGAATGAATTAGAATGGATCGTACAAATGAATTAGAAAGGTTACATTTGTGAGAATGAATTAGACTGGATCGTACGAATGAATTGGAATGGATCATACGAATGGATTAGAATGGATCATACGAATGGATCTGAATGAGTTAGAATAGATCATACGAATGAATTAGAATGGATCGTACGAATGAATTAGAATGGATTGTGCGAATTAATTAGAATGGATCGTATGAATGAATAAGAATGGATCGTACAAATGAATTAGAATGGATCGTGCAAATGAATTAGAATGGATAAATTCGTGTGAATGAATTAGAATGGATCGTGTGAATTAATTAGAATAGATCGTACGAATGAATTAGAATGGATATATTTGAACGAATAAATTAGAATGGATCATACGAATGAATTAGAATGGATCGTACGAATGAATTAGAATGGATCGTGCGAATGAATTAGAATCGATCGTACGAATGAATTAGAATGGATCGTACGAATGAATTAGATTGTACGAATGAATTAGAATGGATCGTAGGAATGAATTAGAATGGATCGTACGAATGAATTAGAATGGTTACATTCGTGCGAATGAATTAGAATGGATCGTACGAATGGATTAGAATGGATCGTACGAATGAATTAGAATGGATCATGCGAATGAATTAGAATGGATTGTACGAATGAATTAGAATCGATCGTACAAATGAATTAGAAAGGTTACATTTGTGAGAATGAATTAGAATGCATCGTACGAATGAATTAGAATGGATCGTACGAATGAACTAGAATGGATACATTCGTGCGAATGAATTAGAATGGATCATACGAATGAATTAGAATGGATCGTACGAATGGATTAGAAAGGATCGTACGAATGGATTAGAATGGATCATACAATTGAATTAGAAAGGTTATATTTGTGAGAATGAATTAGAATGGATCATGCGGATTAATTAGAATGGATCGTACGAATGAATTAGAATGGATCGTACGAATGAATTAGAATGGATCGTACAAATGAATTAGAATGGATACATTTGTGCGATGAATAAGAATGGAGCGTACGAATGAATTAGAATGGAGCGTACGAATGAACTAGAATGGATACATTCATGCGAATGAATTAGAATGGATTGCACGAATGAATTAGAATGGATATATTCGTGCGAATGAATTAGAATGGATCGTGCAAATAAATTAGAATGGATACATTCGTGCGAATGAATTAGAATGGATCGTACGAATGAATTAGAATGGTTACATTCGTGCGAATGAATTAGAATGGATCGTACGAATGAATTAGAATGGTTACATTCGTGCGAATGAATTAGAATGGATCGTACGAATGGATTAGAATGGATCGTACGAATGAATTAGAATGGATCGTACAAATGAGTTAGAAAGGTTACATTTGTGAGAATGAATTTGAATGGATCGTACGAATGAATTAGAATGGATCGTACGAAAGGATTAGAATGGATCGTACGAATGGATTAGAATGGATCGTGCGAATGAATTAGAATGGATCGTATGACCATACCAATTCATTTGTACGATCCATTTTAATTCATTCGCATGATCCATTCTAATTCATTCGTATGATACATTCATACGACTGAATTAGAATGGATTGTATGAATGAATTAGAATGGATCGTACGAATGAATTCGGATGGATCGTGCGAATGAATTAGAATGGATCGTACGAATGAATTAGAATGGATACATTCATGCAAATGAATTAGAATGGATGAATCCATTCTAATTCATTTGCACGAATATACGATCCATTCTAATTCATTCGCACAAATGTATCTATTCTAATTCATTCGTACGATCCATTCTAATTCATTCGTACGATTCATTCTAATTCATTCGCACGATCCATTCTAATTCATTCCTACGATCTATTCTAATTCATTCACTCGAATGTATCCATTCTAATTCATTCGTTCGATCCATTCTAATTCATTCGTACGATCCATTCTAATCCAATCGTACGATCCATTCTAATCCATTCGTACGATCTATTCTAATTCATTCTCACAAATATAACCTTTCTAATTCATTTGTATGATCTATTCTAATTCATTCGTACGATCCATTCTAATCCATTCGTATGATCCATTCTAATTCATTCATATGATCCATTCTAATTCATTCGCACGAATGTATCCATTCTAATTCATTCGTGCGATCCATTCTATTTCATTCGTACGATTCATTTTAATTCATTCACACGATCCATTCTAATTCATTCCTACGATCTATTCTAATTCATTAGCTCGAATGTATCCATTCTAATTCATTCGTTCGATCCATTCTAATTCATTCGTACGATCCATTCAAATTCATTCGCATGATCCATTTTAATTCATTCGTACGGTCCATTCTAATTCATTCTCACGAATGTAACCTTTCTAATTCATTAGTATGATCCATTCTAATTCATTCGTACGATCCATTCTAATTCATTCGCACGAATGTATCCATTCTAATGCATTCGTACGATTCATTCTAATTCATTCGCACGATCCATTCTAATTCATTCGTACGATCCATTCTAATTCATTCGCACGATCCATTCTAATTCATTCGTACGATCCATTCTAATTTATTCGCACGAATGTATCCATTCTAATGCATTCGTACGATCCATTCTAATGCATTCGTACGATCCATTCTAATTCATTCTCACAAATGTAACCTTTCTAATTCATTTGTACGATATATTCTAATTCATTTGTATGATCCATTCTAATCCATTCGTACGATCCATTCTAATCTATTCGTACGATTTATTCTAATTCATTCGCACGAATGTAACCATTCTAATTCATTCGTACAATCCATTCTAATTCATTTCTACAATCCATTCTAATTCATTCACACGAATGTATCCATTCTAATTCATTTGCACGATCCATTCTAATTCATTCCTATGATCCATTCTAATTCATTCGTACGATCCATTCTAATTCATTCGCTCGAATGTATCTATTCTAATTCATTCGTAAGATCCATTCTAATTCATTCGTTCGATCCATTCTAATCCATTCATTCGCTCGAATGTATCCATTCTAATTCATTCGTATGATCCATTCTAATTCTTTCATATGATCCATTCTAATTCATTCGCACGAATGTATCTATTCTAGTTTATTCGTACGCTCCATTCTAATTCATTCGTATGCTCTATTCTTATTCATCGCACAAATGTATCCATTCTAATTTATTCGTACGATCCATTCAAATTCAATCGTATGATCCATTCTAATTCATTCGCACAAATGTATCCATTTTAATTCATTCGTACGATCCATTCTAATTTATTCATATGATCCATTCTAATTCATTCGTACGATCCATTCTAATTCATTCGCATGAATATATCTATTCTAATTCATTCGTATGATCCATTCTAATTTATTCGCACGATCTATTCTAATTCATTCGTACGATCCATTCTAATTCATTCGTATGATCCATTCTAATTCATTCGCACGAATGTATCATACGAATGAAATAGAATGGATTATGCGAATGAATTAAAATGGATCGTAAGAATGAATTAGAATGGATCGTACAAATGAATTAGAAAGGTTACATTTGTGAGAATGAATTAGAATGGATCGTACGAATGAATTAGAATGGATAGTACGAATGGATTAGAATGGATCGTATGAATGAATTAGAATAGATATATTTGAGCGAATGAATTAGAATGGATTGTAGGAATGAATTAGAATGGATCGTACGAAAGAATTAGAATGGATACATTCGTGCGAATGAATTAGAATGGATCGTACGAATGGATTAGAATGGATCGTACGAATGGATTAGAACGCATTGTACGAATGAATTAGAATAGATATATTTGAGCGAACGAATTAGATTGCATCGTACGAATGAATTTGAAAGGATTGTACAAAAGAATTTGAATGGATCGTACAAATGAATTAGAATGGATCATGCGAATGAATTAGAATAGATCATACGAATGAATTAGAATGGATCGTACGAATAAATTAGAATGGATCGTGCAAATGAATTAGAACGGATCGTACGAATGAATTAGAATGGATCGTACGATTGAATTAGAATGGATCGAACGAATGAATTAGAATAGATCGTACGAATGAATTATAATGGATCGTATGAATGAATTAGAATGGATTGTGCGAATAAATTAGAATGGATCGTATGAATAAATTAGAATGGATCATACGAATGAATTAGAATGGATCGTGCGAATGAATTAGAATGAATCGTACGAATGCATTAGAATGGATCGTATGAATGAGTTAGAATAAATCGTACGATCCATTCTAATTCATTCGTCCGATCCATTCTAATTCATTTGCACGAATGTATCCATTCTAATTCATTCGTACAATCCATTCTAATTAATTTGCACGATCCATTCTAATTCATTCGTATGATCCATTCTAATTCATTCCTACGATCTATTCTAATTCATTCGCTCGAATGTATCCATTCTAATTCATTCGTTCGATCCATTCTAATTCATTCGTACGATCCATTCAAATTCATTCGCACGATCCATTCTAATTCATTCGTATGATCCATTCTAATTCATTCGCTCGAATGTATCCATTCTAATTCATTCGTACGATCCATTCTAATTCGTTCGTACGATCCATTCTAATTCGTTCGTATGATCCATTCTAATTCGTACGTACGATCCATTCTAATTCGTTCGTACGATCCATTCTAATTCATTCGCACGATCCATTCTAATTCATTCACACGATCCATTCTAATTCATTCCTACGATCTATTCTAATTCATTCGCTCGAATGTATCCATTCGAATTCATTCGTTTGATCCATTCTAATTCATTCGTACAATCTATTCTAATTCATTCGTACGATCCATTCTAATTCATTCGTACAAATGTATCCATTTTAATTCATTCGTACGATCCATTCTAATTCATTCGTGCGAATGAATTAGAATGGATCGTACGATCCATTCTAATTCATTCTCACGAATGTAACCTTTCTAATTCATTTGTATGATCCATTCTAATTTATTCGCACGATCTATTCTAATTCATTCGTATCCATTGTAATTCATTCGTACGATCCATTCTAATTAGAATGGATACATTTGTGCGAATGAATTAGAATGGATCGTACGAATGAATTAGAATGGATATTTTTATACGAATGAATTAGAATGAATCGTACTAATTCATTAGAATGGATCGTACGAATGAATTAGAATGGATACATTCATGCGAATGAATTAGAATGAATCGTACGAATGAATTAGAATGGCTCGTGCGAATGAATTAGAATGAATCGTATGAATAAATTAGAATGGATCGTACGAATGAATTAGAATGGATACATTTGTACGAATAAATTAGAATAGATTGTACGAATGAATTAGAATGGATACATACTTGCGAATAAATTAGAATGGATCGTATATTCATGCAAATAAATTAGAATGGATCATACGAATGAATTAGATTGGATCGTACGAATGAATTAGAATGAATCGTACGAATGCATTAGAACGGATCGTACAAATGAATTAGAATGGATCCATTCTAATTCATTCGTACGATCCAATCTAATTCATTCGTACAATCTATTCTAATTTATTCGTACGATTCATTCTAATTCATTCGTACGATCCAATCTAATTCATTCGTATGATCCATTCTAATTTATTTGCATGAATATACGATCCATTCTAATTTATTCGCAAGTATGTATCCATTCTAATTCATTCGTACAATCTATTCTAATTTTTTCGTACAAATGTATCCATTCTAATTCATTCGTACGATCCATTCTAATTTATTCATATGATTCATTCTAATTCATTCGCACGAGCCATTCTAATTCATTCGTACGATTCATTCTAATTCATTCGCACGAATGTATCCATTCTAATTTATTCATACGATCCATTCAAATTCATTCGCATGATCCATTCTAATTCATTCATACGATCCATTCTAATTCATTCTCACGAATGTAATCTTTCTAATTCATTTGTATGATCCATTCTAATTCAACCGTACGATCCATTCTAATCCATTCGTACGATCCATTCTAATCCATTCGTACGATCTATTCTAATTCATTCTTACAAATGTAACCTTTCTAATTCATTTGTACGATGCATTCTAATTCTTTCGTACGATCCATTCTAATTCATTCGCACGAATGTAACCATTCTAATTCATTCGTATGATCCATTCTAATTAATTCCTACGATACATTCTAATTCATTCGCATGAATGTATCCATTCTAATTCATTTGCACGATCCATTCTAATTCATTCCTATGATCCATTCTAATTCATTCGTACGATCCATTCTAATTCATTCGCTCGAATGTATCCATTCTAATTCATTCGTACGATCCATTCTAATTCATTCGTACGATCCATTCTAATTCATTCTCACGAATGTAACCTTTCTAATTCATTTGTATGTATCCATTCTAATTCATTCGTACGATCCATTCTAATTCATTCACATGATCCATTCTAATTCATTCGTACGATCCATTCTAATTCATTCGCATGAATGTATCCATTCTAATGCATTCGTACAATTCATTCTAATTCCTTCGCACGATCCATTCTAATTCATTCGTACGATCCATTCTAATTCATTCGTCCGATCCATTCTAATTCATTCGCACGAATGTATTCATTCTAATTCATTCGTACAATCCATTCTAATTCATTCGCACGATCCATTCTAATTTATTCGTATGATCCATTCTAATTCATTCCTACGATCTATTCTAATTCATTCGCTCGAATGTCTCCATTCTAATTCATTCGTTCGATCGATTCTAATTCATTCGTACGATCCATTCAAATTCATTCGCATTATCCATTCTAATTCATTCGTACAATCCATTCTAATTCATTCTCACGAATGTAACCTTTCTAATTCATTTGTATGATCCATTCTAATTCATTCGTACGATCCATTCTAAACCATTCGTACGATCCATTCTAATCCATTCGTATGATCCATTCTAATCCATTCGTACGATCTATTCTAATTCATCCGTACGATCCATTCTAATTCATTCGCTCGAATGTATCCATTCTAATTCATTCGTACGATCCATTCTAATTCGTTCATACGATCCATTCTAATTCGTTCGTACGATCCATTCTAAAATGAGTTAGAATGGATCATACGAATGAATTAGAATGGATCATACGAATGAATTAGAATGGATCATACGAATGAATTAGAATGGATTGTGCGAATGAATTAGAATGGATCGTATGAATGAATAAGAATGGATCGTACGAATGAATTAGAATGGATCGTGCGAATGTATTAGAATGAATCGTACGAATGCATTAGAATGGATCGGACGAATGAATTGGAATGAATCGTACGATCCATTCTAATTCATTCGTCCGATCCATTCTAATTCATTCGTGCGAATGAATTAGAATGGAGACATTCGAGCGAATGAATTAGAACGCATTGTACGAATGAATTAGAATGGATCATGCGAATGAATTAAAATGGATCGTACAAATGAATTAGAATGGATCGTGCGAATGAATTAGAATGGATCGTACGAACGAATTAGAATGGATCGTATGAATGGATTAGAATGGATCGTATGAATGGATTAGAATGGATCATACGAATGGATCATGCGAATGAATTAGAATGGATCGTAGGAATGAAGTAGAATGGATCGTACGAATGAATTAGAATGGATCACGCGAATGAATTAAAATGAATACATTTGTACGAATGAATTAGAATGGATCGTACGAATGAATTTGAATGGATCGTGCAAATGAATTAGAATGGATCGTACGAACGAATTAGAATGGATCGTATGAACGAATTAGAATGGATCGTACGAATGAATTAGAATAGATACATTCGAGCGAATGAATTAGAATGGATCGTACGAATGAATTAGAATGGATCATAGGATTGAATTAGAATGGATCGTACGAATGAATTAGAATGGATCGTATGAATGCATTAGAATGGGTCGTATGAATGAATAAGAATGGATCGTACGAATGAATTAGAATGGATTATGCGAATGAATTTGAATGGATCGTATAAATGAATAAGAATGGATCGTACGAATGAATTAGAATGGATCGTGTGAATGAATTAGAATGAATCGTACGAATGCATTAGAATGGATCGTACGAATGAATAAGAATGAATCGTACGATCCATTCTAATTCATTTGTCCGATCCATTCTAATTCATTCGCACGAATGTATCCATTCTGATTCATTCACACGAATGTATCCATTCTAATTCATTCGTACAATCCATTTTAATTCCTTCGCACGATCCATTCTAATTCATTTGTATGATCCATTCTAACTCATTCGGTGGATCCATTCTAATTCATTCGTACGATCCATTCTAATTCATTCGCACTATCCATTCTAATTCATTCGCACAATCCATTCTAATTCATTCGTACGATCTATTCTAATCCATTCGTATGATCCATTCTAATTCATTCGTACGATCCATTCTAATTCATTCTCACAAATGTAACCATTCTAATTCATTCGTACGATCCATTCTAATTCATTCCTACGATCCATTCTAATTCATTCGTACGATCCATTCAAATTAATTCGTATGATCCATTCTAATTCATTCGTATGATCCATTCTAATTCATTCTCACAAATGTAACCTTTCTAATTCATTTGTATGATCCATTCTAATCCATTCGTACGATCCATTCTAATCCATTCGTACGATCCATTCTAGTCCATTCGTACTATCCATTCTAATTCATTCGTACAATCCATTCTAATTCATTCTCACAAATGTAACCTTTCTAATTCATTTGTACGATCCATTCTAATTCATTCGTACGATCCATTTTAATCCATTCGTACGATCCATTCTAATCCATTCGTACGATCCATTCTAATTCATTCGCACGAATGTAACCATTCTAATTTATTCGTACAATCCATTCTAATTCATTCATACGATCTATTCTAATTCATTCGCATGAATGGATCCATTCTAATTCATTCGTACGATCCATTCTAATTCATTCGCTCGAATGTATCCATTCTAATTCATTCGTACGATCCATTCTAATTCACTCGTACGATCCATTCTAATCCATTCGTACGATTCATTCTAATTCATTCGCATGAATGTAACCATTCTAATTCATTCGTACGATCCATTCAAATTCATTCTCACAAATGTAACATTTCTAATTCATTTGTACGATTCATTCGTATATTCGTGCAAATAAATTAGAAAGGATCATACGAATGAATTAGAATGGATCGTACGAATGGATTAGAATGGATCGTACGAATGGATTAGAACTGATCGTACGAATGAATTAGAATGGATATATTCAAGCGAATAAATTAGAATGGATCGTACGAATGAATTAGAATGGATCATAGGAATGAATTAGAATGGATCGTGCAAATGAATTAGAATGGATACATTCGTGTGAATGAATTAGAATGGATCATAGGAATGAATTAGAATGGATCGTACGAATGAATTAGAATGGTTACATTCGTGTGAATGAATTACAATGGATCGTACGAATGGATTAGAATGGATCACGAATGAATTAGAAAGGTTACATTTGTGAGAATGAATTAGAATGGATCGTACGAATGAATTAGAATGGATCGTACGAATGGATTAGAATGGATCGTACGAATGAATTAGAATGGATTGTACGAATGCATTAGAATGGATACATTCGTGCGAATGAATTAGAATGGATCGTACGAATGAATTAGAATGGATCGTGCGAATGAATTAGAATGGATCGTACGAATGAATTAGAATGGATCGTACGAATGAATTAGAATGGATCGTACGAATGAATTAGAATGGATACATTTGTGCGAATGAATTAGAATGGATCGTACGAATGAATTAGAATGGATCGTACGAATGAATTAGAATGGATCGTGCGAATGAATTAGAATGGATCGTATGAATGAATTAGAATGGATACATTTGTGCGAATGAGTTAGAATGGATCATACGAATGAATTAGAATGGATCGTACGAATGAATTAGAATGGATCAAACGAATGAATTAGAATGGATCGTACAAATGAATTAGAAAGGTTACATTTATGAGAATGAATTAGAATGGATCGTACGAATGGATTAGAATGGATCGTACGAATGGATTAGAATGGATCGTACGAATGAATTGGAATGGATCATACAAATGAATTAGAAAGGTTACATTCGTGAGAATGAATTAGAATAGATCGTAGGAATGAATTAGAATGGATCATACGAATGAATTAGAATGGATCGTATGAATGAATTAGAATGGATCATACGAATGAATTAGAATGGATCGTACGAATGAATTAGAATGGATCGTGCGAATGAATTAGAATGGATACATTTGTGCGAATGAATTAGATTGCATCGTACGAATAAATTAGAATGGATCATAGGAATGAATTAGAATGGATCGTGCAAATGAATTAGAATGGATACATTCGTGCGAATGAATTAGAATGGATGGTAGGAATGAATTAGAATGGATCGTACGAATGAATTAGAATGGTTACATTCGTGCGAATGAATTAGAATGGATCGTACGAATGGATTAGAATTGATCGTGTGAATGAATTAGAAACGATCGTACGAATGAATTAGAATGGATATATTCGTGCGAATGAATTAGAATGCATCGTATGAATGAATTTGAATGGATTGTACGAAGGAATTAGAATGGATCGTACGAATGAATTAGAATGGATCATACGAATGAATTAGAATAGATCGTACGAATGAATTAGAATGGATCGTACGAATGGATCATACAAATGAATTAGAAAGGATACATTTGTACGAATGAATTAGAATAGATCGTACGAATGGATTAGAATGGATCGTACGAATGAATTAGAATGGATCGTACGAATGAATTAGAATGGATCGTACGAATGAATTAAAATGGATACATTTGTGCGAATTAGAATGGATCGTACGAATAGATTAGAACTAGATCGTACGAATGAATTAGAATGGATCGTAGAAATGAATTAGATTAAATTATACGAATGAATTAGAATGGATCAAACAAATGAATTAGAAAGGTTACATTCGTGAGAATGAATTAGAATGGATCGTACGAATGAATTAGACTGGATCGTACGAATGAATTAGAATGGATACATTCGAGCGAATGAATTAGAATAGATCATAGGAATGAATTAGAATGGATCATATGAATGAATTAGAATGGATCGTGCGAATGAATTAGAATGGATTGTATGAAAGAATTAGAATGGATCGTACGAATGAATTAGAATGGATACATAGGAATGAATTAGAATAGATCGTACGAATGGATTAGAATGGATCGTACGAATGGATTAGAATGGATCGTGCGAATGAATTAGAATGAATCGTACGAATGAATTAGAATGGATCGTGCGAATGAATTAGAATGAATCGTACGAATGCATTAGAATGGATCGTACGAATGAATTAGAATGAATCGTACGATCCATTCGAATTCATTCATCCGATCCATTCTAATTCATTCGCACGAATGTATCCATTCTAATTCATTCGTGCAATCCATTCTAATTCATTCGCACGATCCATTCTAATTCATTCGTATGATCTATTCAAATTCATTCCTACGATCTATTCTAATTCATTCGCTCGAATGTATCCATTCTAATTCATTCGTCCGATCCATTCTAATCCATTCTTACGATCCATTCTAATTCATTCGCACGAATATATCCATTCTAATTCATTCGTACGATCCCTTCTAATTCATTCGCACGATCCATTCTAATTCTTTCATGTGATCCATTCTAATTCATTCGCACGAATGTATCCATTCTAGTTCATTCGTACGATCCATTCTAATTCATTCGTATGATCCATTCTAATTCATTCGTATGATCCATTCTAATTCATTCCTACGATCTATTCTAGTTCATTCACACAATCCATTCTAATTCATTCGTATGATCCATTCTAATTCATTCGTATGATCCATTCTAACACAATTCGGTGGATCCATTCTAACTCATTCGTACGATCCATTCTAATTCATTCATACGATCCATTCTAATCCATTCGTACGATCCATTCTAATCTATTCTCACGAATGAATTAGAATGGATCGTGCGAATGAATTAGAATGGATCGTACGAATGGATCGTACGAATGAATTAGAATGGATCATACAAATGAATTAGATTGGATCGTACGATCCATTCTAATTCATTCGTCCGATCCATTCTAATTCATTCGCATGAATGTATCCATTCTAATTCATTCGTACAATCCATTCTAATTTATTCACACGATCCATTCTAATTCATTCGTATGATCCATTCTAATTTATTCCTACGATCTATTCTAATTCATTTGCTCGAATGCATCCATTCTAATTCATTCGTTCGATCGTACGAATGAATTAGAATGGATCGTACGAATGAATTAAAATGGATACATTCGAGCGAATGAATTAGAAAGGATACATTCATACGAATGAATTAGAATGGATCATACGAATGGTTACATTCGTGCGAATGAATTAGAATGGATCGTACGAATGAATTAGAATGGATCGTGCGAATGAATTAGAATTGATCATACGAATGAATTAGAATGGATCGTACGAATAAATTAGAATGGATATATACATTCATGCGAATGAATTAGAATGGATCGTGCAAATGAATTAGAATGGATACATTCGTGCGAATGAATTAGAATGGATCATAGGAATGAATTAGAATGGATCGTGCAAATGAATTAGAATGGATACATTCGTGTGAATGAATTAGAATGGATCGTAGGAATGAATTAGAATGGATCGTACGAAGGAATTAGAATGGTTACATTCGTACGAATGAATTAGAATAGATCGTACGAATGAATTAGAATGGATCGTGCGAATGAATTAGAATGGATCGTACGAATTAATTAGAATGGATCGGGAAAATGAATTAGAATAGATCATCCAAATGAGTTAGAATGGATCGTACGAATAAATTAGAATGGATCGTGCGAATGAATTAGAAAGGATCGTACGAATGAATTAGAATGGATCGTACGAATGAATTAGAATGGTTCGAACGAATGAATTAAATAGATCGTACGAATGAATTAGAATGGATCATGCGAATGAATTTGAATGGATCATATGAATAAATTAGAATGAATCATACGATTGAATTAGAATGGATCGTGTGAATGAATTAGAATGAATCGTACGAATGCATTAGAATGGATCGTACGAATGAATTAGAATGGATCGTGCGAATAAATTAACGAATAAATTAGAATGGATCATACGTATGAATTAGAATAGTTACATTCATGCGAATGAATTAGAATGGATAGTTCGAATGGATTAGTATGATCCATTTTAATTCATTCGTACGATCCATTCTAATTCATTCGTACGATCCATTCTAATTCATTCGTACGATCTATTCTAATTCATTCCTACGATCCATTCTAATTCATTCGCACGAATGTATCCATTTTAATTCATTTGCACGATCCATTCTAATTCATTCCTATGATCCATTCTAATTCATTCGTACGATCCATTCTAATTCATTCACTCGAATGTAACCATTCTAATTCATAAGTTTGATCCATTCTAATCCATTCTAATTCATTCGTACGATCCATTCTAATTCATTCGTACGATCCATTCTAATTCGTTCATACGAATGAATTAGAATAGATCGTACGAATTAATTAGAATGGATCGTACGAATAGATTAGAATGGATCGTATGAATAGATTAGAATGGATCATACGAATGAATTAGAATGGATCATACAAATGAATTAGAAAGGTTACATTTGTGAGAATGAATTAGAATTGATCGTACGAATGAATTAGAATGGATCGTGCGAATGAATTAGAATTGATCGTACGAATGAATTAGAATGGATACATTCGTGCGAATGAATTAGAATGGATCGTACGAATGAATTAGAATGGATCAGACGAATGAATTGGAATGGATCGTGCGAATGAATTAGAATGGATCGTGCGAATGAAATAGAATGGATACATTCGTACAAATGAATTACAATGGATCGTGCGAATGAATTAGAATGGATCGTACGAATAAATTAGAATGGATACATTTGTGCGAATGAATTAGAATGGATCGTACGAATGAATTACAATGAATCATACGAATGAAATAGAATGGATCATACGAATAAATTAGAATACATATGTGAATGAATTAGAATGGATCGTGCGAATGAATTAGAATGGATCGTACGAATGAATTAGAATGGATCCACCGAATGAGTTAGAATGGATCATACGAATGAATTAGAATGGATCGTACGAATGAATTAGAATGGATACATTCGAGCGAATGAATTAGAATAGATCGTAGGAATGAATTAGAATGGATCGTATGAATGGATTAGAATGGATCGTACGAATGAATTAGAATGGATTGTACGAATGAATTAGAATGGATACATTCGAGCGAATGAATTAGAATAGATCGTAGGAATGAAGTAGAATGGATCATACGAATGAATTAGAATGGATCGTGCGAATGAATTAGAATGGATTGTACGAATGAATTAGAATGGATACATTCGTGCGAATGAATTAGAATGGATCGGACGAATGAATTAGAATGGATTGTACGAATGAATTAGAATGGATCGTATGAATGAATTAGAATGGTTACATTCATGCGAATGAATTAGAATGGATCGTACGAATGATTTAGAATGGATCATATGAATGGATTAGAATGGATCGTATGAATGAATTAGAATGGATACATTCGAGCGAATGAATTAGAATGGGTCGTACGAATGGATTGGAATGGATCGTACGAATGGATTAGAATGGATCGTACGAATGGATTAGAATGGATCGTACGAATGGATTAGAATGGATCATACAAATGAATTAGAAAGGTTACATTCGTCAGAATGAATTAGAATAGATCGTACGAATGAATTAGAATGGATCGTACGAATGAATTAGAATGGATACATTCGTGTGAATGAATTAGAATGGATACATTCATGCAAATGAATTAGAATGGATCGTACGAATGAATTAGAATGGATCATACGAATGAATTAGAATGGATCGTACGAATGAATTAGAATGGATCATACGAATGAATTAGAATGGATCGTACGAATGAATTAGAATGGATCGTACTAATTCATTCGCACGATCCATTCTAATTCATTCGTACGATGCTATCTAATTCATTCGTACGATCCATTCTAATTCATTCGTATGATCAATTCTAATTCATTCGTACGATCCATTCTAATTCATTTGCATGTATGTAACCATTCTAATTCATTCGCACGAATGTAACCATTCTAATTCATTCGTACGATCCATTCTAATTCATTTGTACGATCCATTCTAATTCATTCGCAAATTAGAATGGATCGTACGAATGAATTAGAATGGATCGTGCGAATGAATTAGAATGGATCGTACGATCCATTCTAATTCATTGGTATGATCAATTCTAATTCATTCGCACGATCCATTCTAATTCATTCGTACGATCCATTCTAATTCATTCACACGAATGTAACCATTCTAATTCATTCTCATATGAAAGAATTAGAATGGATCGTCCGAATGAATTAGAATGGATCGTATATTCATGCAAATAAATTAGAATGGATCGTACAAATGGATTAGAATGGATCATACGAATGAATTTGAATGGAACGTACGAATGAATTAGAATGGATCGAACGAATGAATTAGAATGGATCATGCGAATGAATTAGAAAGGTTACATTCGTGTGAATGAATTAGAATGGATCGTGCAAATGAATTAGAATGGATCATACGAATGAATTAGAATGGATCGTGCGAATGAATTTGAATGGATCGTGTGAATGAATTAGAATGGATCATATGAATGAATTAGAATGTATCCTGCGAATGAATTAGAATGGATCGTACGAATGGATTAGAATGGATCGTACGAATGGATTAGAATGGATCGTACGAATAAATTAGAATGGATCGTACGAATGAATTAGAATGGATCATGCGAATGAATTAGAATGGATCGTACGAATGAATTAGAATGGATACATTCGAGCGAATGAATTAGAATGGATCGTACGAATGAATTAGAATGGATAAATTCGAGCGAATGAATTAGAATGGATCGTACGAATGAATTAGAATGGATCATAGGAATGAATTAGAATGGATCGTGCGAATGGATCGTACGAATGGATCGTACGAATGAATTAGAATGAATCATACGTTTGAATTAGATTGGATTGTGCGAATGAATTAGAATGGATACATTCTTGCGAATAAATTAGAATGGATCGTATATTCGTGAAAATAGATTAGACTGGATCGTACGAATGGATTAGAATGGATCGTACGAATGGATTAGAATGGATCGTACGAATGAATTAGAATGGATCATACAAATGAATTAGAATGGATCATACGATCCATTCTAATTCATTCGTCCGATCCATTCTAATTCATTCACACGAATGTATCCATTCTAATTCATTCGTACAATCTATTCTAATTCATTCGCACGATCCATTCTAATTCATTCGTATGATCCATTCTAATTCATTCCTATAATCTATTCTAATTCATTCGTTGGAATGTATCCATTCTAATTCATTCGTTCGATCGTACGAATGAATTATAATGGATCGTATGAATGAATTAAAATCGATACATTCGAGCGAATGAATTAGATTGGATAAATTCGAGCGAATGAATTAGAATGGATCGTACGAATGAATTAGAATGGATCGTACGAATGGATTAGAATGGATCGTGCGAATGAATTAGAATGGATCGTACAAATGAATTAGAATGGATCGTATGAACGAATTAGAATGGATCGTACAAATGAATTAGAAAGGATACATTCATACGAATGAATTAGAATGGATCGTACGAATGGTTTCATTCGTGCGAATAAATTAGAATCGATCGTACGAATGAATTAGAATGGATCGTGCAAATGAATTAGAATTGATCATATGAATGAATTATAATGGATCGTACGAATGAATTAGAATGGATACATATATTCATGCGAATGAATTAGAATGGATACAATCGTGCGAATGAATTAGAATCGATTGTAGGAATGAATTAGATTGGATCGTGCAAATGAATTAGAATGGATACATTCGTGCGAATGAATTAGAATGGATCGTAGGAATGAATTAGAATGAATCGTATGAATGAATTAGAATGGTTACATTCGTGCGAATGAATTAGAATGGATCGTACGAATGAATTAGAATGGATCGTGCGAATTAATTAGAATGGATCGTACGAATGAATTAGAATGGATCGTGCGAATGAATTAGAATGGATCGTACGAATGAATTAGAATGGATCGTGCGAATGAATTAGAATGGATCGTACGAATGAATTAGAATGGATCCACCGAATGAATTAGAATGGATCGTACGAATGAATTAGAATGGATCCACCGAATGAGTTAAAATGGATCATACGAATGAATTAGAATGGATCGTACGAATTAATTAGAATGGATCGTACGAATGAATTAGAATGGATCGTATGAATGAATAGGAATGGATCGTACGAATAAATTAGAATGGATCGTGCGAATGAATTAGAAAGATTCGTACGAATGCATTAGAATGGATCGTACGAATGAATTAGAATGAATCGTATGAATGAATTAGAATAGATCGTGCGAATAAATTAGAATAGATCATACGAATGAATTAGAATGGATATATTCATGCGAATGAATTAGAATGGATCGTACGAATGAATAAGAATGGATCGTATGAATAAATTAGAATGGATCGTACGAATGAATTAAAATGGATACATTTGTGCGAATTAGAATGGATCGTACGAATAGATTAGAATTAGATCGTACGAATGAATTAGAATGGATCGTACGAATGAATTAGAATGAATCATATGAATGCATTAGAATGTATCATACGAATGAATTAGAATGAATTAGAATGGATACATTTGACCGAATGAATTAGAATGGATCGTACGAATGAATTAGAATGGATCGTACGAATGAATTAGAATGGATCGTACGAATGGATTAGAATGCATCGTACGAATGAATTAGAATGGATCATGCGAATGAATTTGAATGGATCATACGAATGAATTAGAATGGATCGAACGAATGAATTAGAATGGATACATTCGAGTGAATGAATTAGAATAGATCGTAGGAATGAATTAGAATGGATCGTGCGAATGAATTAGAAAAAATCGTACGAATGAATTAGAATGGATCGTACGAATGAATTAGAATTGATACATTTTTGCGAATGAATTAGAATGGATCGTATGAACGAATTAGAATGGATCGTACGAATGAATTAGAATGGATACATTCGTGCGAATGAATTAGATTAGATCGTACGAATGAATTAGAATAGATTGTACGAATGAATTAGTTCATACGAATGCATTAGAATGGATCATACGAATGAATTAAAATGGATACATTCGAGCGAATGAATTAGAATGGATACATTTGTGCGAATGAATTAGAATGGATCGTACGAATGAATTTGAATGGATCGTACGATGCAATCTTATTCATTCGTACAATGCGTTTTAATCCATTCGTACGATCCATTATAATTCATTGGTATGATCTATTCTAATTCATTTGCACGAATGTATCCATTCTAATTCATTCGTACATTCTAATTCATTTTCACGATCCATGCTAATTCATTCCTATGATCCATTCTAATTCATTCGTACGATCCATTCTAATTCGTTCATACGATCCATTCTAATTCGGTCGTACGATCCATTCTAATTCATTTGTACGATCTATTCTAATTCATTCATACGATCCATTCTAATTCATTCTCACAAATGTAACCTTTCTAATTCATTTGTACGATCCATTCTATTTCATTCGTACGATCCATTCTAATCCATTCGTACGATCCATTCTAATTCATTTGTACGATCCATTCTAATTCATTCGTACGAATGTATCCATTCTAATGCATTCGTACGATTCATTCTAATTCATTCTCACGAATGTAACCTTTCTAATTCATTTGTATGATCCATTCTAATTCATTCGTACGATCCATTCTAATCCATTCGTACGATCCATTCTAAACCATTCGTATGATCCATTCTAATCCATTCGTACGATCCATTCTAATCCATTCGTACGATCCATTCTAATTCATTCTCACAAATGTAACCTATCTAATTCATTTGTACGATCCATTCTAATTCATTCGTACGATCCATTCTAATCCATTCGTACGATCCATTCTAATTCATTCGTACGATCCATTCTAATTCATTCTCACAAATGTAACCTTTCTAATTCATTTGTACGATCCATTCTAATTCATTCGTACAATCCATTCTAATCCATTCGTATGATCCATTCTAATTCATTCGTACGATCCATTCTAATTCATTCGTGCAAATGTATCCATTCTAATTCATTCGTACGATCCATTCAAATTCATTCATACGATCTATTCTAATTCATTCGCACGAATGTATCCATTCTAATTCATTCGCACAATCCAATCTAATTCAAACGTACGATCCATTCTAATTCATTCACATGATGTATTCTAATTCATTCGTACGATCCGTTCCAATTCATTTATACGATCCATTTTAATTCATTTGTATGATCCATTCTAATACATTCGTACTATTCATTCTAATTCATTCGCACGATCTATTCTAATTCATTCGTCCGATCCATTCTAATTCATTCGCACGATCCATTCTAATTTATTCGTACGATCCATTCTAATCCATTCGTACGATCCATTCTAATCCATTTGTTCGATCCATTCTAATTCATTCGTACGATCCATTCTATTTCATTCGCACTATCCATTCTAATTCATTCATACGATCCATTCTAATTCATTCCTACGATCCATTCTAATTCATTCGCACGAATGTATGCATTCTAATTCATTCGTATGATCCATTCTAATTCATTCGTACGATCCATTCTAATTCATTCGCACAAATGTATCCATTCTAATTCATTCGTATGATCCATTCTAATTCATTCGCATGATCCATTCTAATTCAATCGTATGATCCATTCTAATTCATTCCTACGATCTATTCTAATTCATTCGTACGATTCATTCGAATGGATTAGAATGGATCGTACGAATGGATTAAAATGGATCATAGGAATGAATTAGAATAGATCGTGCAAATGAATTAGAATGGATACATTCGTGCGAATGAATTAGAATGGATCGTAGGAATGAATTAGAATGGATCGTACTAATGAATTAGAATGGTTACATTCGTGCGAATGAATTAGAATGGATCGTACGAATGGATCGTACGAATGGATTAGAATGGATCGTACGAATGAATTAGAATGGATCGTACAAATAAATTAAAAAGGTTACATTTGAGAGAATGAATAAGAATGGATCGCACAAATGTATCCATTCTAATTCATTCGTACGATCCATTCTATTCATTCGTACGAATGAATTTGAAAGGATCGTACGAATGAATTAGAATGGATCGTGCGAATAAATTAGAACGGATCGTACGAATGAATTAGAATGGATTAGAATGGATCGTATGAATGAATTAGAATGGATCATTCAAATATATCCATTCTAATTCATTCGCACAAATGTATCCATTCTAATTCATTCGTACGATCTATTCTAATTCATTCGTATGATCCATTCTAATTTATTCACACGATCTATTCTAATTCATTCATACGATTTATTCTAATTCATTCGCATGATCCATTCTAATTCATTCGTATGATCCATTCTAATTTATTCGCACGATCGATTCTAATTCATTCATATGATCCATTATTCATTCGTACGATCCATTCTAATTCTTTCGTACGATCCATTATAATTCATTCTCACGATCTATTCTAATTCATTCGTACAATCCATTCTAATTTATTCGTACGATCCATTCTAATTCATTCGCACTATCCATCCAAATTCATTCGTACGATCCATTCTAATTCATTCGTACGATCCATTCTAATTAGATCGTATGATCCATTCTAATTCATTCGCACAAACGTATCCATTTTAATTCATTCATACGATCCATTCTAATTTATTCATATGATCCATTCTAATTCATTCGCACGATCCATTCTAATTCATTCGTACGATCCATTCTAATTCATTCGTATGATCAATTCTAATTCATTCGTACGATCCATTCTAATTCATTCGTATGATCCATTCTAATTCATTCATCCGATCCATTCTAATTCATTAGTACGATCCATTCTAATTCATTTGTATGATCCATTCTAATTCATTCTAATGCATTCGTATGATTCATTCTAATTCATTCGCACGATCCATTCTAATTCATTCGTACGATTCATTCTAATTCATTAGCACGAATGTAACCTTTCTAATTCATTTGTATGTATCCATTCTAATTCATTCATACGATCCATTCTAATCCATTCGTATGATCCATTCTAATCCATTCGTATGATCCATTCTAATCCATTCGTACGATCCATTCTAATTCATTCGCTCGAATGTATCCATTCTAATTCATTCGCACGATCCATTCTAATTCATTTGTACGATCCATTCAAACTCATTCATACAATCCATTCTAATTCATTCGTATGATCCATTCTAATTCATTCGCATGATCCATTCTAATTCATTCGCACGATCCATTCTAATTCATTCGTATGTTCCATTCTAATTCATTCGTACGATCCATTCTAATTCATTCATACAATCCATTCTAATTCATTTGCACGATCCATTCTAATTCATTCCTATGATCCATTCTAATTCATTCGTACGATCCATTCTAATTCATTCGCTCGAATGTATCCATTCTAATTCTTTTATATGATCCATTCTAATTCATTCGCACGAATGTATCCATTCTAGTTCATTCGTACGCACCATTCTAATTCATTCGTACGCTCTATTCTTATTCATCGCACAAATGTATCCATTCTAATTAATTCGTACGAATGAATTAGAATGGATACATTCGAGCGAATGAATTAGAATGGATCGTTCGAATGAATTAGAATGGATCATAGGAATGAATTAGAATGGATCGTGCAAATGAATTAGAATGGATACATTCATGCGAATGAATTAGAATGGATCGTGCGAATGAATTAGAAAATGATTCATTCTAATTCATTCGAACGATCCATTCTAATTTATTCGTACGATCTAATTCTAGTCCATTCGTACGATCCATTCTAATTCATTCGTACGATCCATTCTAATTCATTTGCTTGAATATTTCTATTTTAATTTATTCGTACGAACGAATTAGAATGGATCGTACGAACGAATTAGAATGGATCGTACGAATGAATTAGAATGGATACATTCGTGCGAATGAATTAGAATAGATCGTACGATGAATTAGAATAGATTGTACGAATGAATTAGATTATACAAATGAATTAGAATGGATCGTACGAATAAATTAAAATGGATACATTCGAGCGAATGAATTAGAATGGATACATTTGTGCGAATGAATTAGAATGGATCGTACGAATGAATTAGAATGGATCGTACGATGCAATCTAATTCATTCGTCCAATGCGTTCTAATCCATTATAATTCATTCGTACGATCTATTCTAATTCATTATAATTCATTCGTACGATCTATTCTAATTCATTCGCTCGAATGTATCCATTCTAATTCATTCGTATGATCCATTCTTATTCATTCGTACGATCCATTCTAATCCATTCGTACGATTCATTCTAATTCATTCCTACGATCGATTCTAATTCATTCGAACGAATGTATCCATTCTAATTCATTTGCAAGATCCATTCTAATTTATTCCTATGATCCATTCTAATTCATTCGTACGATCCATATTAATTCATTCGCTCGAATGTATCCATTCTAATTCATTCGTACGATCCATTCTAATTTGTTCATACGATCCATTCTAATTCGTTCGTACGATCCATTCTAATTCATTCGCACGAATGTATCCATTCTAATTCATTCGCACGAATGTATCTATTCTAATTCATTCCTACGAATGAATTAGAATGGATCGTACGAATGGATTAGAATGGATCGTACAAATGAATTAGAATGGATCGTACAAATGAATTAGAAAGGTTACATTTCTGTGCGAATGAATTAGAATGGATCGTACGAATGAATTCGAATGGATCGTGCGAATGAATTAGAATGGATCGTTTGAATAAATTAGAATGGATCGTACGAATGAATTAAAATGGATACATTTGTGCGAATGAATTAGAATAGATCGTACAAATGAATTAGAATGGATCGTACGAATGAATTAGAATGGATCATACGAATGAATTAGAATGGATACATTCGTGCGAATGAATTAGAATAGATCGTACGAATGAATTATAATGGATCATACGAATGGATTAGAACGCATTGGACGAATGAAATAGATTGCATCGTACGATCCAGTCTAATTCATTCGGACGATCCATTCTAATTCATTCGCACAAATGTATCCATTCTAATTCATTCGCTCGAATGTATCCATTTTAATTCATTCGTACGATCCATTCTAATTCATTTGTAAAATCTAATTCATTCGTACAATCCATTCTAATTCATCGTACGATCTATTCTAATTCATTCGCACGAATGTATCCATTCTAATTCATTTGTACGATCCATTCTAATTCGTTCGTACGATCCATTCTAATTCATTCGTACGAATAAATTAAAATAGATATATTCAAGCAAATGAATTAGAATAGATCGTACGAATGAATTAGAATGGATCGTACGAATGGACTAGAATTAGATCGTACGAATGAATTAGAATGGATCGTACGAATGAATTAGAATGAATCATATTCTAATTCATTCGCACGATCCATTCTAATTCATTCGCATGAATGTATCCATTCTAATTCATTTGCACGATCCATTCTAATTCATTCCTATGATCCATTCTAATTCATTCGAACGATCCATTCTAATTCATTCGCTTGAATGTATCCATTCTAATTCATTCGTACGAATTAATTAGAATGGATACATTTGTGCGATGAATAAGAATGGAGCGTACGAATGAATTAGAATGGAGCGTACGAATGAACTAGAATGGATACATTCGTGCGAATGAATTAGAATGGATCATATGAAAGAATTAGAATGGATACATTCGAGGGAATGAATTAGAATGGATCGTACGAATGAATTAGCATGGATCATAGGAATGAATTAGAATGGATCGTGCAAATGAATTAGAATGGATTGTACGAATGAATTAGAATGGATACATTCATGCGAATGAATTAGAATGGATCGTACGAATTAATTAGATTGGATACATTCAAGCGAATGAACGAATTAGAATGGATCGTATGAATGAATTAGAATGGATCGTACGAATGAATTAGAATGGAACATACGAATGAATTAGAATGGATCGTGCGAATGAATTAGACTGGATCATGCGAATGAATTAGAATGGATCATACGAATGAATTAGAATGGATTGTATGAATGAGTTTGAATGAATCGTACAAATGAATTAGAATGGATCGTGCGAATGAATTAGAATGGATACATTCGAGCGAATGAATTAGAATGGATCGTACGAATGGATTAGAATGGATCGTACGAATGGATTAGAATGGATCATACGAATGGATTAGAATGGATCGTACGAATGAATTAGAATGGATACATACAAATGAATTAGAATGGATCGTGCGAATAAATTATACGAATAAATTAGAATGGATCATACGTATGAATTAGAATAGTTACATTCATGCGAATGAATTAGAATGGATCGTTCGAATGGATTAGTATGATCCATTTTAATTCATTCGTACGATCCATTCTAATTCATTCGTACGATCCATTCTAATTCATTCGCACGAATGTATCCATTTTAATTCATTTGCACGATCCATTCTAATTCATTCCTATGATCCATTCTAATTCATTCGTACGATCCATTCTAATTCATTCACTCGAATGTAACCATTCTAATTCATAAGTATGATCCATTCTAATCCATTCTAATTCATTCGTACGATCCATACTAATTCATTCGTACGATCCATTCTAATTCGTTCATACGAATGAATTAGAATAGATCGTATGAATGAATTAGAATGATTACATTCGAGCGAATGAATTAGAATAGATCGTAGGAATGAATTAGAATGGATCATACGAATGAATTAGAATGGATCGTGCGAATGGAATGGATCGTACGAATGAATTAGAATGGATCATACATATGAATTAGAAAGGTTACATTCGTGAGAATGAATTAGAATGGATTGTACGAATGAATTAGAATGGATCATGCGAATGAATTTGAATGGACCGTATGAATGAATTAGAATAGCTCATACGAATGAATTAGAATGAATCGTACGAATGATTTAGAATGGTTACATTCGTGCGAATGAATTAGAATAGATCGTACGAATGAATTAAAATAGATCGTTCGAATGAATTAGAATGGATCGTACGAATAAATTAAAATGGATCGTGCGAATGAATTAGAATGGATCATACGAACGAATTAGAATAGATCGTAGGAATGAATAAGAATGGATCGTACAAATAAATTAGAAAGGTTACATTTGTAAGAATGAATTAGAATGGATCGTACGAATAGATTAGAATGGATCATACGAATGAATTAGAATGGATCATACAAATGAATTAGAAAGGTTACATTTGTGAGAATGAATTAGAATTGATCGTACGAATGAATTATAATGGATCGTGCGTATGAATTAGAATTGATCGTACGAATGAATTAGAATGGATACATTCGTGCGAATGAATTAGAATGGATCGTACGAATGAATTAGAATGGATCGGACGAATGAATTAGAATGGATCGTGCGAATGAATTAGAATGGATCGTGCGAATGAAATAGAATGGATACATTCGTACAAATGAATTACAATGGATCGTGCGAATGAATTAGAATGGATCATACGAATAAATTAGAATGGATACATTTGTGCGAATGAATTAGAATGGATCGTACGAATGAATTACAATGAATCATACGAATGAATTAGAATGGATCATATGAATAAATTAGAATACATCTGTGAATGAATTAGAATGGATCGTGCGAATGAATTAGAATGGATCGTATGAATGAATTAGAATGGATCCACCGAATGAGTTAGAATGGATCATACGAATGAATTAGAATGGATCGTACGAATGAATTAGAATGGATACATTCGAGCGAATGAATTAGAATAGATCGTAGGAATGAATTAGAATGGATCGTATGAATGGATTAGAATGGATCGTACGAATGAATTAGAATGGATTGTACGAATGAATTAGAATGGATACATTCGAGCGAATGAATTAGAATAGATCGTAGGAATGAAGTAGAATGGATCATACGAATGAATTAGAATGGATCATGCGAATGAATTAGAATGGATTGTACGAATGAATTAGAATGGATACATTCGTGCGAATGAATTAGAATGGATCGGAAGAATGAATTATAATGGATTGTACGAATGAATTAGAATGGATCGTATGAATGAATTAGAATGGTTACATTCATGCGAATGAATTAGAATGGATCGTACGAATGATTTAGAATGGATCATATGAATGGATTAGAATGGATCGTATGAATAAATTAGAATGGATATATTCGAGCGAATGAATTAGAATGGGTCGTACGAATGGATTGGAATGGATCGTACGAATGGATTAGAATGGATCGTACGAATGGATTAGAATGGATCGTACGAATGGATTAGAATGGATCATACAAATGAATTAGAAAGGTTACATTCGTCAGAATGAATTAGAATAGATCGTACGAATGAATTAGAATGGATCGTACGAATGAATTAGAATGGATACATTCGTGTGAATGAATTAGAATGGATACATTCATGCAAATGAATTAGAATGGATCGTACGAATGAATTAGAATGGATCATACGAATGAATTAGAATGGATCGTACGAATGAATTAGAATGGATCATACTAATTCATTCGCACGATCCATTCTAATTCATTCGTACGATGCTATCTAATTCATTCGTACGATCCATTCTAATTCATTCGTATGATCAATTCTAATTCATTCGTACGATCCATTCTAATTCATTTGCATGAATGTAACCATTCTAATTCATTCGCACGAATGTAACCATTCTAATTCATTCATACGATCCATTCTAATTCATTCGTACGATCCATTCTAATTCATTCACAAATTAGAATGGATCGTACGAATGAATTAGAATGGATCGTGCGAATGAATTAGAATGGATCGTACGATCCATTCTAATTCATTGGTATGATCAATTCTAATTCATTCTCACGATCCATTCTAATTCATTCGTACGATCCATTCTAATTCATTCACACGAATGTAACCATTCTAATTCATTCTCATATGAAAGAATTAGAATGGATCGTCCGAATGAATTAGAATGGATCGTATATTCGTGCAAATAAATTAGAATGGATCGTACAAATGGATTAGAATGGATCGTTCGAATGCATTAGTATGATCCATTTTAATTCATTCGTACGATCCATTCTAATTCATTCGTACGATCCATTCTAATTCATTCGTACGATCCATTCTAATTCATTCCTACGATCCATTCTAATTCATTCGCACGAATGTATCCATTTTAATTCATTTGCACGATCCATTCTAATTCATTCCTATGATCCATTCTAATTCATTCGTACGATCCATTCTAATTCATTCACTCGAATGTAACCATTCTAATTCATAAGTATGATCCATTCAAATCCATTCTAATTCATTCGTACGATCCATACTAATTCATTCGTACGATCCATTCTAATTCGTTCATACGAATGAATTAGAATAGATCGTACGAATGAATTAGAATGATTACATTCGAGCGAATGAATTAGAATAGATCGTAGGAATGAATTAGAATGGATCATACGAATGAATTAGAATGGATCGTGCGAATGGAATGGATCGTACGAATGAATTAGAATGGATCATACATATGAATTAGAAAGGTTACATTCGTGAGAATGAATTAGAATGGATTGTACGAATGAATTTGAATGGATCGTATGAATGAATTAGAATAGCTCATACGAATGAATTAGAATGAATCGTACGAATGATTTAGAATGGTTACATTCGTGCGAATGAATTAGAATAGATCGTACAAATGAATTAAAATAGATCGTTCGAATGAATTAGAATGGATCGTACGAATAAATTAAAATGGATCGTGCGAATGAATTAGAATGGATCATACGAACGAATTAGAATAGATCGTAGGAATGAATAAGAATGGATCGTACAAATGAATTAGAAAGGTTACATTTGTAAGAATGAATTAGAATGGATCGTACGAATAGATTAGAATGGTTCATACGAATGAATTAGAATGGATCATACAAATGAATTAGAAAGGTTACATTTGTGAGAATGAATTAGAATTGATCGTACGAATGAATTATAATGGATCGTGCGTATGAATTAGAATTGATCGTACGAATGAATTAGAATGGATACATTCGTGCGAATGAATTAGAATGGATAGTACGAATGAATTAGAATGGATCGGACGAATGAATTAGAATGGATCGTGCGAATGAATTAGAATGGATCGTGCGAATGAAATAGAATGGATACATTCGTACAAATGAATTACAATGGATCGTGCGAATGAATTAGAATGGATCGTACGAATAAATTAGAATGGATACATTTGTGCGAATGAATTAGAATGGATCGTACGAATGAATTACAATGAATCATACGAATGAATTAGAATGGATCATACGAATAAATTAGAATATATCTTTGAATGAATTAGAATGGATCGTGCGAATGAATTAGAATGGATCGTACGAATGAATTAGAATGGATCCACCGAATGAGTTAGAATGGATCATACGAATGAATTAGAATGGATCGTACGAATGAATTAGAATGGATACATTCGAGCGAATGAATTAGAATAGATCGTAGGAATGAATTAGAATGGATCGTATGAATGGATTAGAATGGATCGTACGAATGAATTAGAATGGATTGTATGAATGAATTAGAATGGATACATTCGAGCGAATGAATTAGAATAGATCGTAGGAATGAAGTAGAATGGATCATACGAATGAATTAGAATGGATCATGCGAATGAATTAGAATAGATTGTACGAATGAATTAGAATGGATACATTCGTGCGAATGAATTAGAATGGATCGGACGAATGAATTAGAATGGATTGTACGAATGAATTAGAATGGATCGTATGAATGAATTAGAATGGTTACATTCATGCGAATGAATTACAATGGATCGTACGAATGATTTAGAATGGATCATATGAATGGATTAGAATGGATCGTATGAATGAATTAGAATGGATACATTCGAGCGAATGAATTAGAATGGGTCGTACGAATGGATTGGAATGGATCGTACGAATGGAATAGAATGGATCGTACGAATGGTTTAGAATGGATCGTACGAATGGATTAGAATGGATCATACAAATGAATTAGAAAGGTTACATTCGTCAGAATGAATTAGAATAGATCGTACGAATGAATTAGAATGGATCGTACGAATGAATTAGAATGGATACATTCGTGTGAATGAATTAGAATGGATACATTCATGCAAATGAATTAGAATGGATCATACGAATGAATTAGAATGGATCATACGAATGAATTAGAATGGATCGTACGAATGAATTAGAATGGATCATACTAATTCATTCGCACGATCCATTCTAATTCATTCGTACGATGCTATCTAATTCATTCATACGATCCATTCTAATTCATTCGTATGATCAATTCTAATTCATTCGTACGATCCATTCTAATTCATTTGCATGAATGTAACCATTCTAATTCATTCGCACGAATGTAACCATTCTAATTCATTCGTACGATCCATTCTAATTCATTCGTATGATCCATTCTAATTCATTCACAAATTAGAATGGATCGTACGAATGAATTAGAATGGACCGTGCGAATGAATTAGAATGGATCGTACGATCCATTCTAATTCATTGGTTTGATCAATTCTAATTCATTCTCACGATCCATTCTAATTCATTCGTACGATCCATTCTAATTCATTCACACGAATGTAACCATTCTAATTCATTCTCATATGAAAGAATTAGAATGGATCGTCCGAATGAATTTGAATGGATCGTATATTCGTGCAAATAAATTAGAATGGATCGTACAAATGGATTAGAATGGATCATGCGAATGAATTTGAATGGAACGTACGAATGAATTAGAATGGATCGAACGAATGAATTAGAATGGATCGTGCGAATGAATTAGAAAGGTTACATTCGTGCGAATGAATTAGAATGGATCGTGCAAATGAATTAGAATGGATCATACGAATGAATTAGAATGGATCGTGCGAATGAATTTGAATGGATCGTGTGAATTAATTAGAATAGATCATACGAATGAATTAGAATGGATCCTGCGAATGAATTAGAATGGATCGTACGAATGGATTAGAATGGATCGTACGTATGGATTGGAATGGATCGTACGAATAAATTAGAATGGATCGTACGAATGAATTAGAATGGATCATGCGAATGAATTAGAATGGATCGTACGAATGAATTAGAATGGATACATTCGAGCGAATGAATTAGAATGGATCATACGAATGAATTAGAATGGATACATTCGAGCGAATGAATTAGAATGGATCGTACGAATTAATTAGAATGGATCATAGGAATGAATTAGAATGGATCGTGCGAATGGATCGTACGAATGGATCGTACGAATGAATTAGAATGGATCATACGTTTGAATTAGATTGGATTGTGCGAATGAATTAGAATGGATACATTCTTGCGAATAAATTAGAATGGATCGTATATTCGTGCCAATGGATTAGACTGGATCGTACGAATGGATTAGAATGCATCGTACGAATGGATTAAAATGGATCGTACGAATGAATTAGAATGGATCATACAAATGAATTAGAATGGATCATACGATCCATTCTAATTCATTCGTCCGATCCATTCTAATTTATTCGCACGAATGTATCCATTCTGATTCATTCGTACAATCCATTCTAATTCATTCGCACGATCCATTCTAATTCATTCGTATGATCCATTCTAATTCATTCCTATAATCTATTCTAATTCATTCGTTGGAATGTATCCATTCTAATTCATTCGTTCGATCGTACGAATGAATTATAATGGATCGTATGAATGAATTAAAATCGATACATTCGAGCGAATGAATTAGATTGGATAAATTCGAGCGAATGAATTATAATGGATCGTACGAATGAATTAGAATGGATCGTACGAATGGATTAGAATGGATCGTGCGAATGAATTAGAATGGATCGTACAAATGAATTAGAATGGATCGTATGAACGAATTAGAATGGATCGTACAAATGAATTAGAAAGGATATATTCATACGAATGAATTAGAATGGATCGTACGAATGGTTTCATTCGTGCGAATAAATTAGAATCGATCGTACGAATAAATTAGAATGGATCGTGCAAATGAATTAGAATTGATCATACGAATGAATTATAATGGATCGTACGAATGAATTAGAATGGATACATATATTCATGCGAATGAATTAGAATGGATCGTGCAAATGAATTAGAATGGATACATTCGTGCGAATGAATTAGAATCGATCGTAGGAATGAATTAGAATGGATCGTGCAAATGAATTAGAATGGATACATTTGTGAGAATGAATTAGAATGGATCGTAGGAATGAATTAGAATGGATCGTACGAATGAATTAGAATGGTTACATTCGTGCGAATGAATTAGAATGGATCGTACGAATGAATTAGAATGGATCGTGCGAATGAATTAAAATGGATCGTACGAATGAATTAGAATGGATCGTGCGAATGAATTAGAATGGATCGTACGAATGAATTAAAATGGATCCACCGAATGAATTAGAATGGATCGTACGAATGAATTAGAATGGATCCACCGAATGAGTTAAAATGGATCATACGAATGAATTTGAATGGATTGTACGAATTAATTAGAATGGATCGTACGAATGAATTAGAATGGTTCGTATGAATGAATAGGAATGGATCGTACAAATGAATTAGAATGGATCGTGCGAATGAATTAGAATGAATCGTACGAATGCATTAGAATGGATCCTACGAATGAATTAGAATGAATCGTACGAATGAATTAGAATAGATCGTGCGAATAAATTAGAATAGATCATACGAATGAATTAGAATGGATATATTCATGCGAATGAATTAGAATGGATCGTACGAATGAATAAGAATGGATCGTATGAATAAATTAGAATGGATCGTACGAATGAATTAAAATGGATACATTTGTGCGAATTAGAATGGATCGTACGAATAGATTAGAATTAGATCGTACGAATGAATTAGAATGGATCGTACGAATGAATTAGAATGGATCGTACGAATGGATTAGAATGGATCGTACTAATGAATTAGAATGGATCGTACAAATGAATTTGAAAGGTTACATTTGTCCGAATGAATTAGATTGCATCGTACGAATGAATTTGAATGGATTATACAAATGAATTAGAATGGATCGTACGAATGAATTATAATGGATACATTCGTGCGAATGAATTAGAATGGATCCTAGGAATGAATTAGAATGGATCGTACAAATGAATTAGAACGGATAGTGCGAATGAATTAGAATGGATCGTGCGAATGAATTTGAATGGATCGTGCGAATGAATTAGAATGGATCATACGAATGAAATAGAATGGATCGTACGAATGAATTAGAATGGATCGTGCGAATGAATTAGAATGAATCATACGAATGCATTAGAATGGATCGTCCGAATGAATTAGAATGGATACATTCGTACAAATGAATTAGAATCGATCGTGCGAATGAATCAGAATGGATCGTACGAATGAATTAGAATGGATCATATGAATGAATTAGAATGGTTACATTCGTGTGAATGAATAAGAATGGATCGTACGAATGGATTAGAATGGATCGTACGAATGGATTAGAACGCATTGTACGAATGAATTAGAATAGATACATTTGTGCGAATGAATTAGATTGCATCGTGCGAATGAATTAGAATGTATCGTACGAATGAATTAGAATGGATCGTGCGAATGAATTAGAATGGATCGTACGAATGAATTAGAATGGATCGTGCGAATGAATTAGAATGGATCATACGAATGAGTTAGAATGGATCTACCGAATGAGTTAGAATGGATCATACGAATGAATTAGAATGGATCGTACGAATGAATTAGAATGGATTGTACGAATGAATTAGAATGGATCGTAGGAATGAATAAAAATGGATCGTGCAAATGAATTAGAATGGATACATTCGTGCGAATGAATTAGAATGGATCGTAGGAATGAATTAGAATGGATCGTACGAATGAATTAGAATGGTTACATTCGTGCGAATGAATTAGAAAGGATCGTACGAATGAATTAGAATGGATATATCCGTGCGAATGAATTAGAATGGATCGTACGAATGAATTAGACTGGATCATACGAATAAATTAGAATGGATACATTCGTACGAATGAATTAGAATGGATCGTACGAATGAATTAGAATGGATCGAACGAATGAATTAGAATGGATCGTGCAAATGAATTAGAATGGATACATTCCTGCGGATGAATCTGAATGGATTGTATGAATGAATTACAATGGATCGTACGAATGAATTAGAATGGATCGTACGAATGAATTAGAATAGCTCATACGAATGAATTAGAACGAATCGTACGAATGAATTAGAATGGTTACATTCATACGAATGAATTAGAATAGATCGTACGAATGAATTAGAATGAATCGTACGAATAAATTAGAATGGATCGTGCGAATGAATTAGCATGGATCGTACGAATGAATTAGAATGGATCGTACGAATGAATTAGAAAGGATCGTACAAATTAATTAGAAAGATTACATTTGTGAGAATGAATTAGAATAGATCGTATGAATGAATTAGAATGGATCGTACGAATGGATTAGAATGGATCGTACGAATGGATTAGAATGGATCGTACGAATGAATTAGAATGGATACATTCGTGCGAATGAATTAGAATGGATTGTATGAATGAATTAGAATGGATCGTAGGAATGAATTAGAATGGTTACATTCGTGCGAATGAATTAGAATGGATCGTACGAATGAATTAGAATGGATACATTCGAGCGAATGAATTAGAATAGATCGTACGAATGAATTAGAATGGATCGGACAAATGAATTAGAAAGGTTACATTTGTGAGAATGAGTTAGAATGGATCGTATGAATGAATTAGAATGGTTCATACGAATGAATTAGAATGGTTACATTCGTGCGAATGAATTAGAATGGATCGTACGAATGGATTAGAATGGATCGTACGAATGAATTAGAATGAATCGTATAAATAAATTAGAAAGGTTACATTTGTGAGAATGAATTAGAATGGATCGTACGAATGAATTATAATGGATCGTACGAATGGATTAGAATGGATCGTACGAATGAATTAGAATGGATCGTACGAATGAATTAGAATGGATCGTAGGAATGAATTAGAATGGATACATTCGTGCGAATGAATTAGTATGGATCGTACGAATGAATTAGAATAGATCGTACAAATGAATTAGTATGGATCGTGCGAATGAATTAGAATTGATCATAAGAATGAATTAGAATGGATCGTACGAATGAATTAGAATGGATCGTATGAATGAATTAGAATGGATCGTGCGAATGAATTAGAATGGATACATTCAAGCGAATGAATTAGAATGGATTATGCGAATGAATTAGAATGGATCGTGCGAATGGATTTGAATGGATCGTGCGAATGCATTAGAATGGATCATACGAATAAATTAGAATGGATCGTACGAAACAATTAGAATGGATACATTCGTGCGAATGAATTAGAATGGATCATACGAATGAATTAGGCTGGAACGTACGAATAAATTAGAATGGATACATTCATGCAAATGAATTAGAATGGATCGTATGAATGAATTAGAATGGATCATATGAATGAATTAGAATGGATCGAACAAATGAATTAGAATAGATCATATGAATGGATTAGAATGGTTACATTCGTGCGAATGAATTAGAATGGATCGTACGAATGGATTATAATAGATTGTACGAATGGATTAGAACGCATTGTACGATTGAATTAGAATGGATCGTACGAATGAATTAGAATGGTTACATTCGTGCGAATGAATTAGAATGGATTGTACGTATGAATTAGAATAGATTGTACGTATGAATTAGAATGGATCATGCGAATGAACTAAAATGGATACATACATTCATGCGAATGAATTAGAATGGATCGTATGAATGAGTTAGAATGGATCTTATGAATGAATTAGAATGGATACATTCGAGCGAATGAATTAAAATGGATCATATGAAAGAATTAGAATGGATCATACGAATGAATTAGAATGGATCGTACGAATGAATTAGAATGGATCATAGGAATGAATTAGAATGGATCATACGAATGAATTAGAATGGATTAGAATGGATCGTACGAATGAATTAGAATGGATCGTACGAATGGATTAGAATGGATCATACGAATGGATGAGAATGGATCGTACGAATGGATTAGAATGGATCGTACGAATGAATTAGAATGGATCATAGAAATGAATTAGAAAGGTTACATTCGTGAGAATGAATTAGAATAGATCGTGCGAATGAATTAGAATGGATCGTACGAACGAATTAAAATGGATCGTACAACCGAATTAGAATGGATCATACGAATAACTTAGAATGGACACATTCGAGCGAATGAATAAGAATGGATCATACGAATGAATTAGAATGGATCATAGGAATGAATTAGAATGGATCGTTCAAATGAATTAGAATGGATACATTCGTGCGAAGGAATTAGAATGGATCATAGGAAAGAATTAGAATGGATCGTACGAATGAATTAGAATGGTTACATTCGTGCGAATGAATTAGAATGGATCGTACGAATGGATTAGAATGGATCGTAGGAATGGATTAGAATGGATCGTACGAATGAATTAGAATGGATCGTACAAATGAATTAGAAAGGTTACATTTGTGAGAATGAATTAGAATGGATCGTACGAATGAATTAGAATGGATCGTACGAATGGATTAGAATGCATCGTACGAATGAATTTGAATGGATCGTAAGAATGAATTAGACATAGGAATGAATTAGAATGTATCATATGAATGAATTAGAATGGATCGTACGAATGAATTAGAATGGATCGTACGAATGAATTAGAATGGATCGTATGAATGGATTAGAACGCATTATACGAATGAATTAGAATGGATCGTACGAATGGATTAAAATGGATCGTACAAATGAATTTTTATGGATAATTCAAGCGAATGAATTAGAATGGATCGTACGAATGAATTAGAATGGATCATAGGAATGAATTAGAATGGATCGTGCAAATGAATTAGAATGGATACATTCATGCGAATGAATTAGAATGGATCGTAGGAATGAATTAGAATGGATCGTACGAATGAATTAGCATGGTTACATTCGTGCGAATGAATTAGAATGGATCGTACGAATGGATTAGAATGGATCGTACGAATGGATTAGAATGGATCGTGCGAATGATTTAGAATGGATAGTACAAATGAATTAGAAAGGTTACATTTGTGAAAATGAATTAGAATGGATCGTACGAATGGATTAGACTGGATCGTACGAATTAATTAGAATGGATCGTACGAATGAATTAGAATGGATACATTTGTACGAATAAATTAGAATGGATTGTATGAATGAATTAGAATGGATTGTATGAATAAATTAGAACGGATCGTACGAATGAATTAGAATTGATCATGCGAATGAATTAGAATGGATCATAGGAATGAATTAGAATGGATCGTGCAAATGAATTAGAATGGATACATTCGTGCGAATGAATTAGAATGGATCGTAGGAATGAATTAGAATGGATCGTACGAATGAATTAGAATGGTTACATTCGTGCGAATGAATTAGAATGGATCGTACGAATGGATTAGAATGGATCGTACGAATGGATTAGAATGGATCGTACGAATGAATTAGAATGGATCGTGCAAATGAATTAGAATGGATCGTACGAATGAGTTAGAATGGATCGTGCGAATGAATTAGAATGGATAGTGCGAATGAATTAGAATGGATCGTACAAATGAATTAGAATAGATACATTCGTGCGAATGAATTAGAATGGATCATACGAATGAATTAGAATAGATCGTATGAATGAATTAGAATGGATCGTACGAACGAATTAGAATAGATCGTATGAATGAATTAGAATGGATCGTACGAATGAATTAGAATGGATACATTCGAGCGAATCAATTAGAATGGATCGTACGAATGAATTAGAACGGATCATAGGAATGAATTAGAATGGATCATACAAATGAATTAGAAAGGTTACATTCGTGAGAATGAATTAGAATGGATCGTACGAATGAATTAGAATGGATCATGCAAATGAATTTGAATGGATCGTATGAATGAATTAGAATGGATCGAACGAATGATTTAGAATGGATACATTCGAGCGAATGAATTAGAATAGATCGTAGGAATGAATTAGAATGGATCATACAAATGAATTAGAATGGATCGTGCGAATGAATTAGAATGGATTGTACGAATGAATTAGAATGGATACATTCATGCGAATGAATTTGAATGGATCGTACGAATGAATTAGAATGGATACATTCTAATTCATTCACACGAATGTAACCATTCTAATTCATTCTAATTAGAATGGATCGTGCAAATGAATTAGAATGGATACATTCGTGCGAATGAATTAGAATGGATCGTAGGAATGAATTAGAATGAATCGTACGAATGAATTAGAATGGTTACATTCGTGCGAATGAATTAGAATGGATCGTACGAATGAAATAGAATGGATCGTGCGAATGAATTAGAATGGATCGCACGAATGAATTAGAATGGATCGTGCGAATGAATTAGAATGGATCGTATGAATGAATTAGAATGGATCCACCGAATGAATTAGAATGGATCGTACGAATGAATTAGAATGGATCCACCGAATGAGTTAAAATGGATCATACGAATGAATTAGAATGGATCGTACGAATTAATTAGAATGGATCGTACGAATGAATTAGAATGGATCGTATGGATGAATAGGAATGGATCGTACGAATGAATTAGAATGGATCGTGCGAATGAATTAGAATGAATCGTACGAATGCATTAGAATGGATCGTACGAATGAATTAGAATGAATCGTACGAATGAATTAGAATAGATCGTGCGAATAAAATAGAATAGATCATACGAATGAATTAGAATGGATATATTCATGCGAATGAATTAGAATGGATCGTACGAATGAATAAGAATGGATCGGATGAATAAATTAGAATGGATCGTACGAATGAATTAAAATGGATACATTTGTGCGAATTAGAATGGATCGTACGAATAGATTAGAATTAGATCGTACGAATGAATTAGAATGGATCGTACGAATGAATTAGAATGAATCATACGAATGCATTAGAATGTATCATACGAATGAATTAGAATGAATTAGAATGGATACATTCGAGCGAATGAATTAGAATGGATCGTACGAATGAATTAGAATGGATCGTGCGAATGAATTAGAATGGATCGTACGAATGAATTAGAATGGATCGTACGAATGGATTAGAATGGATCGTACGAATGGATTAGAATGGATCGTACGAATGAATTAGAATGGATCATGCAAATGAATTTGAATGGATTGTACGAATGAATTAGAATGGATCGAATGAATGAATTAGAATGGATACATTCGAGCGAATGAATTTGAATAGATCGTAGGAATGAATTAGAATGGATCGTGCGAATGAATTAGAATAAATCGTACGAATGAATTAGAATGGATCGTACGAATGAATTAGAATTGATACATTTGTGCGAATGAATTAGAATGGATCGTATTTTCGTGCAAATGAATTAGAATGGATTCATCCATTCTAATTCATTTGCATGAATGTATCCATTCTAATTTATTCGTACGAATGAATTAGAATGGATCGTATGAACGAATTAGAATGGATCGTACGAATGAATTAGAATGGATACATTCGTGCGAATGAATTAGATTAGATCGTACGAATGAATTAGAATAGATTGTACGAATGTATTATTTCATACGAATGCATTAGAATGGATCATACGAATGAATTAAAATGGATACATTCGAGCGAATGAATTAGAATGGATACATTTGTGCGAATGAATTAGAATGGATCGTACGAATGAATTTGAATGGATCGTACGATGCAATCTTATTCATTCGTACAATGCGTTTTAATCCATTCGTACGATCCATTATAATTCATTCGTACGATCAATTCTAATTCATTTGCACGAATCTATCCATTGTAATTCATTCGTACATTCTAATTCATTTTCACGATCCATTCTAATTCATTCCTATGATCCATTCTAATTCATTCGTACGATCCATTCTAATTCGTTCATACGATCCATTCTAATTCGGTCGTACGATCCATTCTAATTCATTCGTACGATCTATTCTAATTCATTCGTATGATCCATTCTAATTCATTCTCACAAATGTAACCTTTCTAATTCATTTGTACGATCCATTCTATTTCATTCGTACGATCCATTCTAATCCATTCGTACGATCCATTCTAATTCATTTGTACGATCCATTCTAATTCATTCGTACGAATGTATCCATTCTAATGCATTCGTACGATTCATTCTAATTCATTCTCACGAATGTAACCTTTCTAATTCATTTGTATGATCCATTCTAATTCATTCGTACGATCCATTCTAATCCATTCGTACGATCCATTCTAATCCATTCGTATGATCCATTCTAATCCATTCATACGATCCATTCTAATCCATTCGTACGATCCATTCTAATTCATTCTCACAAATGTAACCTATCTAATTCATTTGTACGATCCATTCTAATTCATTCATACGATCCATTCTAATCCATTCGTACGATCCATTCTAATCCATTCGTACGATCCATTCTAATTCATTCGTACGATCCATTCTAATTCATTCTCACAAATGTAACCTTTCTAATTCATTGGTACGATCCATTCTAATTCATTCGTACGATCCATTCTAATCCATTCGTATGATCCATTCTAATTCATTCGTACGATCCATTCTAATTCATTCGTGCAATTGTATCCATTCTAATTCATTCATACGATCCATTCAAATTCATTCATACGATCTATTCTACTTCATTCGCACGAATGTATCCATTCTAATTCATTCGCACAATCCAATCTAATTCAAACGTACGATCCATTCTAATTCATTCACATGATGTATTCTAATTCATTCGTACGATCCATTCCAATTCATTTATATGATCCATTTAAATTCATTTGTATGATCCATTCTAATACATTCGTACTATTCATTCTAATTCATTCGCACGATCTATTCTAATTCATTCGTCCGATCCATTCTAATTCATTCGCACGATCCATTCTAATTTATTCGTACGATCCATTCTAATCCATTCGTACGATCCATTCTAATCCATTTGTACGATCCATTCTAATTTATTCGTACGATCCATTCTAATTCATTCGCACTATCCATTCTAATTCATTCATACGATCCATTCTAATTCATTCCTACGATCCATTCTAATTCATTCGTACGAATGTATGCATTCTAATTCATTCGTACGATCCATTCTAATTCATTCGCACAAATGTATCCATTCTAATTCATTCGTAGGATCCATTCTAATTCATTCGCACGATCCATTCTAATTCATTCGTATGATCCATTCTAATTCATTCCTACGATCTATTCTAATTCATTCGTACGATTCATTCGAATGGATTAGAATGGATCGTACGAATGGATTAAAATGGATCATAGGAATGAATTAGAATGGATCGTGCAAATGAATTAGAATGGATACATTCGTGCGAATGAATTAGAATGGATCGTAGGAATGAATTAGAATACGAATGAATTAGAATGGTTACATTCGTGCGAATGAATTAGAATGGATCGTACGAATGGATCGTACGAATGGATTAGAATGGATCGTACGAATGAATTAGAATGGATCTTACAAATGAATTAGAAAGGTTACATTTGTGAGAATAAATTAGAATGGATCGCACAAATGTATCCATTCTAATTCATTCGTACGATCCATTCTATTCATTCGTACGAATGAATTTGAAAGGATCGTACGAATGAATTAGAATGGATCGTGCGAATAAATTAGAACGGATCGTACGAAAGAATTAGAATGGATTAGAATGGATCGTATGAATGAATTAGAATGGATCGTTCAAATATATCCATTCTAATTCATTCGCACAAATGTATCCATTCTAATTCATTCGTACGATCTATTCTAATTCATTCGTATGATCCATTCTAATTTATTCACACGATCTATTCTAATTCATTCATACGATTCATTCTAATTCATTCGCACGATCCATTCTAATTCATTCGTATGATCCATTCTAATTTATTCGCACGATCGATTCTAATTCATTCATATGATCCATTATTCATTCATACGATCCATTCTAACTCTTTCGTACGATCCATTATAATTCATTCGCACGATCTATTCTAATTCATTCGTACAATCCATTCTAATTTATTCGTACGATCCATTCTAATTCATTCGCACTATCCATCCAAATTCATTCGTACGATCCATTCTAATTCATTCGTACGATCCATTCTAATTAGATCGTATGATCCATTCTAATTCATTCGCACAAATGTATCCATTTTAATTCATTCATACGATCCATTCTAATTTATTCATATGATGCATTCTAATTCATTCGCACGATCCATTCTAATTCATTCGTACGATCCATTCTAATTCATTCGTATGATCAATTCTAATTCATTCGTACGATCCATTCTAATTCATTCGTATGATCCATTCTAATTCATTCATCCGATCCATTCTAATTCATTCGTACGATCCATTCTAATTCATTTGTATGATCCATTCTAATTCATTCTAATGCATTTGTACGATTCATTCTAATTCATTCGCACGATCCATTCTAATTCATTCGTACGATTCATTCTAATTCATTCGCACGAATGTAACCTTTCTAATTCATTTGTATGTATCCATTCTAATTCATTCGTACGATCCATTCTAATCCATTCGTATGATCCATTCTAATCCATTCGTACGATCCATTCTAATCCATTCGTACGATCCATTCTAATTCATTCGCTCGAATGTATCCATTCTAATTCATTCGCACGATCTATTCTAATTCATTTATACGATCCATTCAAACTCATTCATACAATCCATTCTAATTCATTCGTATGATCCATTCTAATTCATTCGCATGATCCATTCTAATTCATTCGCATGATCCATTCTAATTCATTCGTATGTTCCATTCTAATTCATTCGTACGATCCATTCTAATTCATTCATACGATCCATTCTAATTCGTTCATTCGCTTGAATGTATCCATTCTAATTCATTCGTACGATCCATTCTAATTCATTCGCATGAATGTATCCATTCTAATTCATTCATACAATCCATTCTAATTCATTTGCACGATCCATTCTAATTCATTCCTATGATCCATTCTAATTCATTCGTACGATCCATTCTAATTCATTCGCTCGAATGTATCCATTCTAATTCTTTCAAATGATCCATTCTAATTCATTCGCACGAATGTATCCATTCTAGTTCATTCGTATGCTCCATTCTAATTCATTCGTACGCTCCATTCTTATTCATCGCACAAATGTATCCATTCTAATTAATTCGTACGAATGAATTAGAATGGATACATTCGAGCGAATGAATTAGAATGGATCGTTCGAATGAATTAGAATGGATCATAGGAATGAATTAGAATGGATCGTGCAAATGAATTAGAATGGATACATTCATGCGAATGAATTAGAATGGATCGTGCGAATGAATTAGAATATGATTCATTCTAATTCATTCGTACGATCCATTCTAATTCATTCATACGATCTAATTCTAGTCCATTCGTACGATCAATTCTAATTCATTCGTAAAATCCATTCTAATTCATTTGCTTGAATATATCTATTTTAGTTTAGAATGGATCGTACGAACGAATTAGAATGGATCGTATGAATGAATTAGATTGGATACATTCGTGCGAATGAATTAGAATAGATCGTACGATGAATTAGAATGGATTGTACGAATGAATTAGATTGTACAAATTAATTAGAATGGATCGTACGAATGAATTAAAATGGATACATTCGAGCGAATAAATTAGAATGGATACATTTGTGCGAATGAATTAGAATGGATCGTACGAATGAATTAGAATGGATTGTACGATGCAATCTAATTCATTCGTCCAATGCGTTCTAATCCATTCGTATGATCCATTATAATTCATTCGTACGATCTATTCTAATTCATTCGCACGAATGTATCCATTCTAATTCATTCGTACGATCCATTCTAATTCATTCGTACGATCCATTCTAATTCATTCGTTCGATCCATTCTAATTCATTTGTACGATCCATTCTAATTAATTCGCACAAATGTATCCATTTTAATTCATTCGTACGATCCATTCTAATTTATTCAAACGATCCATTCTAATTCATTCGCACGATCCATTCGAATTCATTCGTACGATCCATTCTAATTCATTCGCACAGAAATGTAACCTTTCTAATTCATTTGTACGATCCATTCTAATTCATTTGTACGATCCATTCTAATCCATTCGTACGATCCATTCTAATTCATTCGTAGGAATGAATTAGAATAGATACATTCGTGCGAATGAATTAGAATGGATACATTCGTGCGAATGAATTAGAATGGATCGTACGAACGAATTAGAATGGATCGTATGAACAAATTAGAATGGATCGTACGAATGAATTAGAATGGATACATTCGAGCGAATGAATTAATATGGATCGTACGAATGAATTAGAATGGATCATAGGAATAAATTAGAATGGATCTTGCAAATGAATTAGAATGGATACATTCGATCGAATGAATTAGAATGGATCGTAGGAATGAATTAGAATGAATCGTACGAATGGATTAGAATGGATCGTACGAATGAATTAGAAAGGATCGTACAAATGAATTAGAAAGGTTACATTTGTGAGAATGAATTAGAATGGATCGTACGAATGGATTAGAATGGATCGTACGAATGGATTAGAATGGATCGTACGAATGAATTAGAATGGATACATTCGTGCGAATGAATTAGAATGGATTGTATGAATGAATTAGAATGGATCATAGGAATGAATTAGAATGGTTACATTCGTGCGAATGAATTAGAATGAATCGTACGAATGAATTAGAATGGATACATTTGAGCGAATGAATTAGAATAGATCGTACGAATGAATTAGAATGGATTGTACAAATGAATTAGAAAGGTTACATTTGTGAGAATGAGTTAGAATGGATCGTATGAATGAATTAGAATGGATCATACGAATGAATTAGAATGGTTACATTCGTGCGAATGAATTAGAATGGACTGTACGAATGGATTAGAATGGATCGTACGAATGGATTAGAATGGATTGTACGAATGAATTAGAATGAATCGTACAAATAAATTAGAAAGGTTACATTTGTGAGAATGAATTAGAATGGATCGTACGAATGAATTATAATGGATCGTACAAATGGATTAGAATGGATCGTACGAATGAATTAGAATGGATCGTACGAATGAATTAGAATGGATACATTCGAGTGAATGAATTAGAATGGATCGTACGAATGAATTAGAATGGATCGTAGGAATGAATTAGAATGGATACATTCGTGCGAATGAATTAGTATGGATCGTACGAATGAATTAGAATAGATCGTACAAATGAATTAGAATGGATCGTGCGAATGAATTAGAATTGATCATAAGAATGAATTAGAATGGATCGTACGAATGAATTAGAATGGATCGTACGAATGAATTAGAATGGATCGTGCGAATGAATTAGAATGGATACATTCGAGCGAATGAATTAGAATGGATTGTGCGAATGAATTAGAATGGATCGTGCGAATGAATTTGAATGGATCGTGCGAATGCATTAGAATGGATCATACGAATAAATTAGAATGGATTGTACGAAAGAATTAGAATGGATACATTCGTGCGAATGAATTAGAATGGATCGTACGAATGAATTAGGCTGGAACGTACGAATAAATTAGAATGGATACATTCATGCAAATGAATTAGAATGGATCGTACGAATGAATTAGAATGGATCATATGAATGAATTAGAATGGATCGAACGAACGAATTAGAATAGATCATATGAATGGATTAGAATGGTTACATTCGTGCGAATGAATTAGAATGGATCGTACGAATGGATTAGAATAGATCGTACGAATGGATTAGAACGCATTGTACGATTGAATTAGAATGGATCGTACGAATGAATTAGAATGGATACATTCGTGCGAATGAATTAGAATGGATTGTACGTATGAATTAGAATAGATTGTACGTATGAATTAGAATGGATCGTGCGAATGAACTAAAATGGATACATACATTCATGCGAATGAATTAGAATGGATCGTATGAATGAGTTAGAATGGATCGTATGAATGAATTAGAATGGATACATTCGAGCGAATGAATTAAAATGGATCATATGAAAGAATTAGAATGGATCATACGAATGAATTAGAATGGATCGTACGAATGAATTAGAATGGATCATAGGAATGAATTAGAATGGATCGTACGAATGAATTAGAATGGATTAGAATGGATCGTACGAATGAATTAGAATGGATCGTACGAATGGATTAGAATGGATCATAAGAATGGATGAGAATGGATCGTACGAATGGATTAGAATGGATCGTACGAATGAATTAGAATGGATCGTAGAAATGAATTAGAAAGGTTACATTCGTGAGAATGAATTAGAATGGATCGTGCGAATGAATTAGAATGGATCGTACGAACGAATTAAAATGGATCGTACGAACGAATTAGAATGGATCATACGAATGACTTAGAATTGATACATTCGAGCGAATGAATTAGAATGGATCGTACGAATGAATTAGAATGGATCATAGGAATGAATTAGAATGGATCGTTCAAATGAATTAGAATGGATACATTCGTGCGAAGGTATTAGAATGGATCGTAGGAAAGAATTAGAATGGATCGTACGAATGAATTAGAATGGTTACATTCGTGCGAATGAATTAGAATGGATCGTACGAATGGATTAGAATGGATCGTAGGAATGGATTAGAATGGATCGTACGAATGAATTAGAATGGATCGTACAAATGAATTAGAAAGGTTACATTTGTGAGAATGAATTAGAATGGATCGTACGAATGAATTAGAATGGATCATACGAATGGATTAGAATGCATCATACGAATGAATTTGAATGGATCGTAAGAATGAATTAGACATAGGAATGAATTAGAATGGATCATACGAATGAATTAGAATGGATCGTACGAATGAATTAGAATGGATCGTACGAATAAATTAGAATGGATCGTATGAATGGATTAGAACACATTGTACGAATGAATTAGAATGGATCGTACGAATGGATTAAAATGGATCGTACGAATGAATTTTTATGGATACATTCAAGCGAATGAATTAGAATGGATCGTACGAATGAATTAGAATGGATCATAGGAATGAATTAGAATGGATCGTGCAAATGAATTAGAATGGATACATTCGTGCGAATGAATTAGAATGGATCGTACGAATGAATTAGAATGGTTACATTCGTGCGAATGAATTAGAATGGATCGTACGAATGGATTAGAATGGATCGTACGAATGGATGAGAATGGATCGTGCGAATGATTTAGAATGGATCGTACAAATGAATTAGAAAGGTTACATTTGTGAAAATGAATTAGAATGGATCGTACGAATGGATTAGACTGGATTGTACGAATTAATTAGAATGGATCGTACGAATGAATTAGAATGGATACATTTGTACGAATAAATTAGAATGGATTGTATGAATGAATTAGAATGGATTGTATGAATAAATTAGAACGGATCGTACGAATGAATTAGAATTGATCGTGCGAATGAATTAGAATGGATCATAGGAATGAATTAGAATGGATCGTGCAAATGAATTAGAATGGATACATTCTTGCGAATGAATTAGAATGGATCGTAGGAATGAATTAGAATGAATCGTACGAATGAATTAGAATGGTTACATTCGTGCGAATGAATTAGAATGGATCGTACGAATAGATTAGAATGGATCGTACGAATGGATTAGAATGGATTGTACGAATGAATTAGAATGGATCGTGCAAATGAATTAGAATGGATTGTACGAATGAGTTAGAATGGATCGTGTGAATGAATTAGAATGGATAGTGCGAATGAATTAGAATGGATCGTACAAATGAATTAGAATAGATACATTCGTGCGAATGAATTAGAATGGATCATACGAATGAATTAGAATAGATCGTACGAATGAATTAGAATGGATCGTACGAACGAATTAGAATGGAACGTATGAACGAATTAGAATGGATCGTATGAATGAATTAGAATGGATACATTCGAGCGAATCAATTAGAATGGATCGTACGAATGAATTAGAATGGATCATAGGAATGAATTAGAATTGATCATACAAATGAATTAGAAAGGTTACATTCGTGAGAATGAATTAGAATGGATCGTACGAATTAATTAGAATGGATCATGCAAATGAATTTGAATGGATCGTATGAATGAATTAGAATGGATCGAACGAATGATTTAGAATGGATACATTCGAGCTAATGAATTTGAATAGATCGTAGGAATGAATTAGAATGGATCATACAAATGAATTAGAATGGATCGTGCGAATGAATTAGAATGGATTGTACGAATGAATTAGAATGGATACATTCATGCGAACGAATTAGAATGGATCGTACGAATGAATTAGAATGGATCGTACGAATGAATTAGAATGGATACATTTGTACGAATAAATTAGAATGGATCGTACGAATGAATTAGAATGGATACATTCTTGTGAATAAATTAGAATGGATCGTATATTCGTGCAAATAAATTAGAATGGATCATACAAATGAATTAGAATGGATCGTGTGAATGAATTAGAATGAATCGTACGAATGCATTAGAATGGATCGTACGAATGAATTAGAATGAATCGTACGATCCATTCTAATTCATTCGTCCGATCCATTCTAATTCATTCGCACGAATGTATCCATTCTAATTCATTCATACAATCCATTCTAATTCATTCGTACGATCCTTTCTAATTCATTCGCACGATCCATTCTAATTCATTCCTACGATCTATTCTAATTCATTCGCTCGAATGTATCCATTCTAATTCATTCGTTCGATCTACTCTAATTCATTCGTACGATCCATTCTAATCCATTTCTACGATCCATTCTAATTCATTTGTACGATCCATTCTAATTCATTCGCTCGAATGTATCCATTCTAATTCATTCGTACGATCCATTCTAATTTGTTCATACGATCCATTCTAATTCGTTCGTACGATCCATTCTAAAATGAGTTATAATGGATCATACAAATGAATTAGAATGGATCGTACGAATGAATTAGAATGGATTGTGCGAATGAATTAGAATGGATCGTATGAATTAGAACGGATCATGCGAATGAATTAGAATGGATCGTACGAATGAATAAGAATGGATCATTTGAATGAATTAGAATAGATATATTCATGCGAATGAATTAGAATGGATCGTATGAATGAATTAGAATGGATCATACGAATGAATTAGAATGGTTAGAATGGATACATTCAAGCGAATGAATTAGAATAGATCATACGAATGATTTAGAATGGATCTTACGAATGAATTAGAATGGATACATTTGTGCGAATGAATTAGAATGGTTCGTGCAAATGAATTAGAATGGATACATTCGTGCGAATGGATTAGAATAGATCGTAGGAATGAATTAGAACGGATCGTACGATTCATTCGTACGATCCATTCTAATTCATTCGTACGAACTAATTCATTCGTACAATCCATTCTAATTCATTTGTATGATCTATTCTAATTCATTCGCACGAATGTATCCATTCTAATTCATTCATACGATCCATTCTAATTCGTTCGTACGATCCATTCTAATTCATTCGTACGAATAAATTAGAATGGATACATTCATGCATATGAATTAGAATGGATACATTCGTGCGAATGAATTAGAATGGATTCATTTGTATGATCCATTCTAATTCATTTGCACGAATATACGATCCATTCTAATTCATTCGCACAAATGTATCCATTCTAATTCATTCGTACGATCTATTCTAATTCATTCGTACGATCCATTCTAATTCATTCGCACAATCCATTCTAATTCATTCGTACGATCATTCTAATTCATTCGTACAATCCATTCTAATTCATTCGTACGATCCATTCTAATTCATTCGCACTATCCATTCTAATTCATTCGTACGATCCATTCTAATTCATTCGTACAATCCATTCTAATTAATTCATACAAATGTATCCATTCTAATTCATTCGTACCATCTATTCTAATTCTTTCATACGATCTATTCTAATTCATTCGCACGAATGTATCCATTCTAATTCATTCGCACAATCCAATCTAATTCAAACGTACGATCCATTCTAATTCATTCACATGATGTATTCTAATTCATTCGTATGATCCATTTTAATTCATTCGTATGATTCATTCTAATTCATTCATACGATCCATTCTAATTCATTCGCACAAATGTATCCATTCTAATTCATTCGTACGATCCATTCTAATTCATTCGCACGATCCATTCTAATTCATTTGTACGAATGTATCCATTCTAATTCATTCGCACGATCCATTCTAATTCATTCACACGATCCATTCTAATTCATTCGTATGATCCATTCTAATTCATTCGTACGATCCATTCTAAGTCATTTGCATGAATGTATCCATTCTAATTCATTCATACGATCCATTCCAATTCATTCGTATGATCCATTCTAATTCATTCATGCAATCCATTCTAATTCATTCATACGATCCATTCTAACTCATTCATACGATCCATTCTAATTCATTCGCATGAATGTATGTATCCATTCTAGTTTATTCGCACGAATGTATCCATTCTAATTCATTCGTACGATCTATTCTAATTCAATCGCAAGATCCATTCTAATTCATTCGTACGATCCATTCTAATTCATTCGTACGATCCATTCTAATTCGTTCGCACGATCCATTCTAATTCATTCGTACAAATGTATCCATTCTAATTCATTCGTACGATCCATTCTAATTTATTCGTACAATCCATTCTAATTCATTCGCACAAATGTATCCATTCTAATTCATTCGTACGATCCATTCTAATTCATTCGCACGATCCATTCTAAATCAATCATACGATCCATTCTAATTCATTCGCACGATCCATTCTAATTCATTCGTACGATCCATTCTAATTCATTCGCACGAATGTATCCATTCTAATACATTCGTACGATTCATTCTAATTCATTTGCACGACCCATTCTAATTCATTCGTACTATCCATTCTAATTCATTCGTCAAATCGATTCTAATTCATTCGCACGAATGTATCCATTCTAATTCATTCGTACATTCCATTCTAATTCAATCGTATGATCCATTCTAATTCATTCGTATGATCCATTCTAATTCATTCCTACGATCTATTCTAATTCATTCGCTCGAATGTATCCATTCTAATTTATTCGTTCGATCCATTCAAATTCATTCATACGATCCATTCAAATTCATTTGCATGATCCATTCTAATTCATTCATACGATCCATTCTAATTCATTATCACGAATGTAATCTTTCTAATTCATTTGTATGAACCATTCTAATTCATTCGTACGATCCATTCTAATCCATTCGTACGATCCATTCTAATCCATTCGTACGATCCATTCTAATTCATTCTCACAAATGTAACCTTTCTAATTCATTTGTACGATGCATTCTAATTCATTCGTACGATCCATTCTAATCCATTCGTACGAATGTAACCATTCTAATTCATTCGTACGATCCATTCTAATTAATTCCTACGATACATTCTAATTCAATCGCATGAATGTATCCATTCTAATTCATTTGCACGATCCTTTCTAATTCATTCCTATGATCCATTCTAATTCATTCGTACGATCCATTCTAATTCATTCGCTCGAATGTATCCATTCTAATTCATTCGTATGATCCATTCTAATTCATTCGCACGAATGTATCCATTCTAATGCATTCGTACGATTCATTCTAATTCATTTGCACAACCCATTCTAATTCGTTCGTACGATCCATTCTAATTCATTCGTCAAATCGATTCTAATTCATTCGCATGAATGTATCCATTCTAATTCATTCGTACAATCCATTCTAATTCAATCGCATGATCCATTCTAATTCATTCGTATGATCCATTCTAATTCATTCCTACGATCTATTCTAATTCATTCGCTCGAATGTATCCATTCTAATTTATTCGTTCGATCCATTCTAATTCATTCATACGATCCATTCAAATTCATTCGCATGATCCATTCTAATTCATTCATACGGTTCATTCTAATTCATTCTCACGAATGTAATCTTTCTAATTCATTTGTATGATCCATTCTAATTCATTCGTACGATCCATTCTAATCCATTCGTACGATCCATTCTAATCCATTCGTACGATCCATTCTAATTCATTCTTACAAATGTAACCTTTCTAATTCATTTGTACGATGCATTCTAATTCATTCGTACGATCCATTCTAATTCATTCGCACGAATGTAACCATTCTAATTCATTTGTACGATCCATTCTAATTAATTCCTATGATACATTCTAATTCATTCGCATGAATGTATCCATTCTAATTCATTTGCACGATCCATTCTAATTCATTCCTATGATCCATTCTAATTCATTCGTACGATCCATTCTAATTCATTCGCTCGAATGTATCCATTCTAATTCATTCGTACGATCCATTCTAATTCATTCGTACGATCCATTCTAATTCATTCTCACGAATGTAACCTTTCTAATTCATTTGTATGTATCTATTCTAATTCATTCGTACGATCCATTCTAATTCATTCACATGATCCATTCTAATTCATTCGTACGATCCATTCTAATTCATTCGCACGAATGTATCCATTCTAATGCATTCGTACGATTCATTCTAATTCATTCGCATGATCCATTCTAATTCATTCGTACGATCCATTCTAATTCATTCGTCCGATCCATTCTAATTCATTCGCACGAATGTATTCATTCTAATTCATTCGTACAATCCATTCTAATTCATTCGCACGATCCATTCTAATTCATTCGTATGATCCATTCTAAATCATTCCTACGATCTATTCTAATTCATTCGCTCGAATGTATCCATTCTAATTCATTCGTTCGATCAATTCTAATTCATTCGTACGATCCATTCAAATTCATTCGCATGATCCATTCTAATTCATTCGTACGATCCATTCTAATTCATTCTCACGAATGTAACCTTTCTAATTCATTTGTATAATCCATTCTAATTCATTCGTACGATCCATTCTAATCCATTCGTACGATCCATTCTAATCCATTCGTATGATCCATTCTAATCCATTCGTACGATCTATTCTAATTCATCCGTACGATCCATTCTAATTCATTCGTACGATCCATTCTAATTCGTTCATACGATCCATTCTAATTCGTTCGTACGATCCATTCTAAAATGAGTTAGAATGGATCATACGAATGAATTAGAATGGATCATACGAATGAATTAGAATGGATCATACGAATGAATTAGAATGGATTGTGCGAATGAATTAGAATTGATCGTATGAATGAATAAGAATGGATCGTACGAATGAATTAGAATGGATCGTGCGAATGAATTAGAATGAATCGTACGAATGCATTAGAATGGATCGTACGAATGAATTGGAATGAATCGTACGATCCATTCTAATTCATTCGTCCGATCCATTCTAATTCATTCGTGCGAATGAATTAGAATGGATACATTCGAGCGAATGAATTAGAACGCATTGTACGAATGAATTAGAATGGATCATGCGAATGAATTAAAATGGATCGTACAAATGAATTAGAATGGATCGTGCGAATGAATTAGAATGGATCGTACGAACGAATTAGAATGGATCGTACGAACGAATTAGAATGGATCGTATGAATGGATTAGAATGGATCGTATGAATGGATTAGAATGGATCATACGAATGGATCATGCGAATGAATTAGAATGGATCATAGGAATGAATTAGAATGGATCGTACGAATGAATTAGAATGAATTAGAATGGATCGTACGAATGAATTAGAATGGATCACGCGAATGAATTAAAATGGATACATTTGTATGAATGAATTAGAATGGATCGCAGGAATGAATTAGAATGGATCGTGCGAATGAATTAGAATGGATCGTGCGAACGAATTAGAATGGATCGTATGAACGAATTAGAATGGATCGTACGAATGAATTAGAATGAATTAGAATGGATCGTACGAATGAATTAGAATGGATCACGCGAATGAATTAAAATGGATACATTTGTATGAATGAATTAGAATGGATCGCACGAATGAATTAGAATGGATCGTGCGAACGAATTAGAATGGATCGTATGAACGAATTAGAATGGATCGTACGAATGAATTAGAATAGATACATTCGAGCGAATGAATTAGAATGGATCGTACGAATGAATTAGAATGGATCATAGGATTGAATTAGAATGGATCATACGAATGAATTAGAATGGATCATATGAATGCATTAGAATGGGTCGTATGAATGAATAAGAATGGATCGTACGAATGAATTAGAATGGATTATGCGAATGAATTTGAATGGATCGTATAAATGAATAAGAATGGATCGTACGAATGAATTAGAATGGATCGTGTGAATGAATTAGAATGAATTGTACGAATGCATTAGAATGGATCGTACGAATGAATAAGAATGAATCGTACGATCCATTCTAATTCATTTGTCCGATCCATTCTAATTCATTCGCACGAATGTATCCATTCTGATTCATTCACACGAATGTATCCATTCTAATTCATTCGTACAATCCATTTTAATTCCTTCGCACGATCCATTCTAATTCATTCGTATGATCCATTCTAACTCATTCGGTGGATCCATTCTAATTCATTCGTACGATCCATTCTAATTCATTCGCACTATCCATTCTAATTCATTCGCACAATCCATTCTAATTCATTCGTATGATCTATTCTAATCCATTCGTATGATCCATTCTAATTCATTCGTACGATCCATTCTAATTCATTCTCACAAAGGTATCCATTCTAATTCATTCGTACGATCCATACTAATTCATTCTCACAAAGGTCACCATTCTAATTCATTCGTACGATCCATTCTAATTCATTCCTACGATCCATTCTAATTCATTCGTACGATCCATTCAAATTAATTCGCATGATCCATTCTAATTCATTCGTATGATCCATCCTAATTCATTCTCACAAATGTAACCTTTCTAATTCATTTGTATGATCCATTCTAATCCATTCGTACGATACATTCTAATCCATTCGTACGATCCATTCTAGTCCATTCGTACTATCCATTCTAAATCATTCGTATAATCCATTCTAATTCATTCTCACAAATGTAACCTTTCTAATTCGTTTGTACGATCCATTCTAATTCATTCGTACGATCCATTTTAATCCATTCGTACGATCCATTCTAATCCATTCGTACGATCCATTCTAATTCATTCGCACGAATGTAACCATTCTAATTTATTCGTACAATCCATTCTAATTCATTCTTACGATCTATTCTAATTTATTCGCATGAATGGATCCATTCTAATTCATTCGTATGATCCATTCTAATTCATTCGCTCGAATGTATCCATTCTAATTCATTCGTACGATCCATTCTAATTCACTCGTACGATCCATTCTAATCCATTCGTACGATTCATTCTAATTCATTCGCACGAATGTAACCATTCTAATTCATTCGTACGATCTATTCAAATTCATTCTCTCAAATGTAACCTTTCTAATTCATTTGTACGATTCATTTGTATATTCGTGCAAATAAATTAGAAAGGATCATACGAATGAATTAGAATGGATCGTACGAATGGATTAGAATGGATCGTACGAATGGATTAGAATGGATCGTACGAATGTATTAGAATGGATATATTCGAGCGAATAAATTAGAATGGATCGTACGAATGAATTAGAATGGTTCATAGGAATGAATTAGAATGGATCGTGCAAATGAATTAGAATGGATACATTCGTGTGAATGAATTAGAATGGATCATAGGAATGAATTAGAATGGATCGTACGAATGAATTAGAATGGTTACATTCGTGCGAATGAATTAGAATGGATCGTACGAATGGATTAGAATGGATCGTACGAATGGATTAGAATGGATCGTACGAATGAATTAGAATGGATCGTACAAATGAATTAGAAAGGTTACATTTGTGAGAATGAATTAGAATGGATCGTACGAATGAATTAGAATGGATCGAACGAATGGATTAGAATGGATCGTATGAATGAATTAGAATGGATTGTACGAATGCATTAGAATGGATACATTCGTGCGAATGAATTAGAATGGATCGTACGAATGAATTAGAATGGATCGTGTGAATGAATTAGAATGGATCGTACGAATGAATTAGAATGGATCGTACGAATGAATTAGAATGGATCGTACGAATGAATTAGAGTGGATACATTTGTGCGAATGAATTAGAATGGATCGTATGAATGAATTAGAATGGATCGTACGAATGAATTATAATGGATCGTGCGAATGAATTATAATGGATCGTATGAATGAATTAGAATGGATACATTTGTGCGAATGAGTTAGAATGGATCATACGAATGAATTAGAATGGATCGTACGAATGAATTAGAATGGCTTATACGAATGAATTAGAATGGATCGTACAAATGAATTAGAAAGGTTACATTTATGAGAATGAATTAGAATGGATCGTACGAATGGATTAGAATGGATCATACGAATGGATTAGAATGGATCGTACGAATGAATTGGAATGGATCATACAAATGAATTAGAAAGGTTACATTCGTGAGAATGAATTAGAATAGATCGTAGAAATGAATTAGAATTGATCATACGAATGAATTAGAATGGATCGTATGAATGAATTAGAATGGATCATACGAATGAATTAGAATGGATCGTACGAATGAATTAGAATGGATACATTCGAGCGAATGAATTAGAATGGATCGTACGAATGAATTAGAATGGATCGTGCGAATGAATTAGAATGGATACATTTGTGCGAATGAATTAGATTGCATCGTACGAATGAATTAGAATAGATCATAGGAATGAATTAGAATGGATTGTGCAAATGAATTAGAATGGATACATTCGTGCGAATGAATTAGAATGGATGGTAGGAATGAATTAGAATGGATCGTACGAATGAATTAGAATGGTTACATTCGTGCGAATGAATTAGAATGGATCGTACGAATGGATTAGAATTGATCGTGTGAATGAATTAGAAACGATCGTACGAATGAATTAGAATGGATATATTCGTGCGAATGAATTAGATTGCATCGTATGAATGAATTTGAATGGATTGTACGAATGAATTAGAATGGATCGTATGAATGAATTAGAATGGATCATACGAATGAATTAGAATAGATCGTACGAATGAATTAGAATGGATCGTACGAATGGATCATACAAATGAATTAGAAAGGATACATTTGTATGAATGAATTAGAATAGATCGTACGAATGGATTAGAATGGATCGTACGAATGAATTAGAATGGATCGTACGAATGAATTAGAATGGATCGTACGAATGAATTAAAATGGATACATTTGTGCGAATTAGAATGGATCGTACGAATGGATTAGAACTAGATCGTACGAATGAATTAGAATGGATCGTAGAAATGAATTAGAATGAATTATACGAATGAATTAGAATGGATCATACAAATGAATTAGAAAGGTTACATTCGTGAGAATGAATTAGAATGGATCGTACGAATGAATTAGAATGGATCGTACGAATGAATTAGAATGGATACATTCGAGCGAATGAATTAGAATAGATCATAGGAATGAATTAGAATGGATCATATGAATGAATTAGAATGGATCGTGCGAATGAATTAGAATGGATTGTATGAAAGAATTATAATGGATCGTATGAATGAATTAGAATGGATACATAGGAATGAATTAGAATGGATCGTACGAATGGATTAGAATGGATCGTACGAATGGATTAGAATGGATCGTACGAATGGATTAGAATGGATCGTGCGAATGAATTAGAATGAATCGTTCGAATGAATTAGAATGGATCGTGCGAATGAATTAGAATGAATCGTACGAATGCATTAGAATGGATCGTACGAATGAATTAGAATGAATCATACGATCCATTCTAATTCATTCATCCGATCCATTCTAATTCATTCGCACGAATGTATCCATTCTAATTCATTCGTGCAATCCATTCTAATTCATTCGCACGATCCATTCTAATTCATTCGTATGATCTATTCTAATTCATTCCTACGATCTATTCTAATTCATTCGCTCGAATGTATCTATTCTAATTCATTCGTCCTATCCATTCTAACCCATTCGTACGATCCATTCTAATTCATTCGCACGAATATATCCATTCTAATTCATTCGTACGATCCCTTCTAATTCATTCGCACGATCCATTCTAATTCTTTCATATGATCCATTCTAATTCATTCGCACGAATGTATCCATTCTAGTTCATTCGTACGATCCATTCTAATTCATTCGTATGATCCATTCTAATTCATTCGTATGATCCATTCTAATTCATTCCTACGATCTATTCTAATTCATTCACACAATCCATTCTAATTCATTCGTATGATCCATTCTAATTCATTCGTATGATCCATTCTAATACAATTCGGTGGATCCATTCTAACTCATTCGTACGATCCATTCTAATTCATTCATACGATCCATTCTAATCCATTCGTACGATCCATTCTAATCCATTCTCACGAATGAATTAGAATGGATCGTGCGAATGAATTAGAATGGATCGTACGAATGGATCGTACGAATGAATTAGAATGGATCGTACGTTTGAATTAGATTGGATTGTGTGAATGAATTAGAATGGATACATTCTTGCAAATAAATTAGAATGGATCGTATATTCGTGCAAATGGATTAGAATGGATCGTACGATTGGAATAGAATGGATCGTACGAATGGATTGGAATGGATCGTACGAATGAATTAGAATGGATCATACAAATGAATTAGAATGGATCGTACGATCCATTCTAATTCATTCGTCCGATCCATTCTAATTCATTCACATGAATGTATCCATTCTAATTCATTCGTACAATCCATTCTAATTTATTCACACGATCCATTCTAATTCATTCGTATGATCCATTCTAATTCATTCGCACGATCAATTCTAATTCATTCGTCCGATCCATTCTAATTCATTCGCACGAATGTAACCATTCTAATTCATTCGTACGATCCATTCTAATTCATTCCTACGATCCATTCCAATTCATTCACACGAATGTAACCCTTCTAATTCATTCGTACAATCCATTCTAATTCATTCCTACGATCCATTCTAATTCATTCGCACGAATGTATCCATTGTAATTCATTTGCACGATCCATTCTAATTCATTCCTATGATCCATTCTAATTCATTCGTACGATCCATTCTAATTCATTCGCTTGAATGTATCCAGATTGTACGAATGAATTAGAATGGATCGTATGAATGAATTAGAATTGATCATGCGAATGAATTAGAATCGATCGTATGAATGAATTAGAATGGATCGTACGAATAAATTAGAATGGATACATTCGAGCGAATGAATTAGAATAGATCGTAGGAATGAATTAGAATGGATCATACGAATGAATTAGAATGGATCATGCGAATGAATTAGAATGGATTGTACGAATGAATTAGAATGGATATATTCGTGCGAATGAGTTAGAATGGATCATACGAATGAATTAGAATGGATCGTACGAATGAATTAGAATGGATTGTGCGAATGAATTAGAATGGATACATTCGTGCGAATGAATTAGAATGGATCGTACGAATGAATTAGAATAGATTGTACGATACAATCCATTCTAATTCGTTCGTACGATCCATTCTAATTCATTCACACGCACGATCCATTCTAATTCATTCCTATGATCCATTCTAATTCATTCGTACGATCCATTCTAATTCATACGCTCGAATGTATACATTCTAATTTATTCGTACAATCCATTCTAATTTATTCGTACAAATATATCCATTCTAATTCATTTGTATGATCCATTCTAATTCATTCGTACGATCCATTCTAATGCATTCGTACGATTCATTCTAATTCATTCGTACGATCCATTCTAATTCATTCGTACGATCCATTCTAATTCATTCGCTCAAATGTATCCATTCTAATTCATTCGTACGATCCATTCCTATTCATTCATACGATCCATTCTAATTCATTCGCACAATCCATTCTAATTCATTTGTACGATCCATTCTAATTCATTTGTACGAATGAATTAGAATGGATCGTACGAATGGATTAGAATGGATCATACGAATGAATTATAATGGATCGTACGAGCGAATTAGAATGGATCATATGAACGAATTAGAATGGATCGTATGAATGAATTAGAATGGATACATTCGAGCGAATGAACTAGAATGGATCGTACGAATGAATTAGAATGGATCGTACGAATGAATTAGAATAGATCATGCGAATGAATTAGAATGAATCGTACGAATGCATTAGAATGGATCGTATGAATGAATTAGAATGAATCGTACGATCCATTCTAATTCATTCGTACGATCCATTCTAATTCATTCGTATGATCCATTCTAATTCATTTGCACGATCCATTCTAATTCATTCGTACGATCCATTCTAATCCATTCGTACGATCCATTCTAATCCATTCGTACGATCCATTCTAATTCATTCGCACGAATGTAACCATTCTAATTCATTCGTACGATCCATTCTAATTCATTCCTACGATCCATGCTAATTCATTCGCACGAATGTATCCATTCTAATTCATTTGCACGATCCATTCTAATTCATTCCTATGATCCATTCTAATTCATTCGCACGATCAATTCTAATTCATTCGTACGATCCGTTCTAATTTATTCATACAATCCATTCTAATTCATTCATACAATCCATTCTAATTTATTCGTACAAATGTATCCATTCTAATTCATTCGTATGATCCATTCTAATTAATTCGTACGATCCAGTCTAATCCATTCGTACGATCCATTCTAATTCATATTCACAAATGTAACCTTTCTAATTCATTTGTACGATCCATTCTAAATCATTCGCACGATCCATTCTAATCCATTCGTACGATCCATTCTAATCCATTCGTACGATCCATTCTAATTCATTCGCACGAATGTAACCATTCTAATTCATTCGTACGATCCATTCTAATTCATTCCTACGATCTATTCTAATTCATTCGCACGAATGTATCCATTCTAATTCATTTGCACGATCCGTTCTAATTCATTCCTATGATCCATTCTAATTCATTCGTACGATCCATTCTAATTCATTCGCTTGAATGTATCCATAAAAATTCATTCGTACGATCCATTTTAATCCATTCGTACGATCCATTCTAATTCATTCGTACAATGCGTTCTAATCCATTCATACGATCCATTCTAATTCATTCGTACGATCCATTCTAATTCATTCGTACGATCCATTCTAATTCATTCGTATGATCCATTCTAATTCATTCCTATGTCTAATTCATTCTTACGATCCATTCAAATTCATTCGTACGATGCATTCTAATCCATTCGCACGATCCATTCTAATTCATTCGTACGATCCATTCTAATTCATTCTCACAAATGTAACCTTTCTAATTCATTTGTACGATCCATTCTAATTCATTCGTACGATCCATTCTAATCTATTCCTACGATCCATTCTAATCCATTCGTACGATCCATTCTAATTCATTCGCACGAATGTAACCATTCTAATTCATTCGTAAGATCCATTCTAATTCTTTCCTACGATCCATTCTAATTCCTTCGCACGAATGTATCAATTCTAATTCATTTGAACGATCCATTCTAATTCATTCCTATGATCCATTCTAATTCATTCGTACGATCAATTCTAATTCATTCGCTCGAATGTATCCTTTCTAAGTCATTCGTATGATCCATTCTAATTCGTTCGTACGATCCATTTTAATTCGTTCGTACGATCCATTCTAATTCATTCGCACGATCCATTATAATTCATTCTCACGAATGTAACCTTTCTAATTCATTTCTACGATCCATTCTAATTCATTCGTACGATCCATTCTAATCCATTCGTACGATCCATTCTCATCCATTCGTATGATCCATTCTAATCCATTCGTACGATCCATTCTTATTCATTCGTACGATCCATTCTAATCCATTCTAATTCATTCGTATGATCCATTCTAATTCATTCCTATGATCTATTCTAATTCATTCGTACGATCCATTCTAATTCATTTGTATGAGCCATTCTAATTCTTTCATATGATCCATTTTAATTCATTCGCTCGAATGTATCCATTCTAATTCATTCATACGATCCATTCTAACTCATTCATACGATCCATTCTAATTCATTCGCATGAATGTATGTATCCATTTTAGTTCATTCACACGATCCATTCTAATTCATACGTACAATCTATTCTAATTCATACGTACAATCCATTCTAATTCATTCACACGAATGTATCCATTCTAATTCATTCGTACGATCCATTCTAATTCAATCGTACAATGCGTTCTAATCCATTCGTACGATCTATTCTAATCCATTCGTACGATCCATTCTAATTCATTCGCACGAATGTAACCATTCTAATCCATTCATATGATCTATTCTAATTCATTCGTTCGATCCATTCTAATTCATTCATATGATCCATTCTAATTCATTCGTACGATCCATTCTAATTCATTTGCATGAATGTATCCATTCTAACTTATTCGTACGTTCCAGCCTAATTCATTCGTACGATCCATTCTAATTCATTCGCACGAATGTATCCATTCTAATTCTTTCGTACGATCCATTCTAATTTATTCGTATGATCCATTCTAATTCATTCGCTCGAATGTATCCATTCTAATTCATTCGCACGATCCATTCTAATTCATTCATACGATCCATTCTAATTCATTCGTACGATCCATTCTAATTCATTCTTATGATCAATTCTAATTCATTCGCACGATCCATTCTAATTCATTTGTACGATCTATTCTAATTCATTCGTACGATCCATACTAATTCATTCGCACGAATGTATCCATTCTAATTCATTCCTACGATCCATTCTAATTCATTCGTACGATCCATTCTAATTCGTTCGCTCGAATGTATCCATTCTAATTCATTCGTACGATCCATTCTAATTCATTCGTACGATCCATTCTAATCCATTCGTACGATCCAATATAATTCATTCGTACGATCCATTCTAATTCATTCTCACAAATGTAACCTTTCTAATTTATTTGTACGATTCATTCTAATTCATTCGTACGATCCATTCTAATCCATTCGTACGATCCATTCTAATCCATTCTAATTCATTCGCACGAATGTAACCATTCTAATTCATTCGTATGATCCATTCTAATTCATTCATACGATCCATTCTAACTCATTCTCACAAATGTAACCTTTCTAATTCATTTGTACGATCCATTCTAATTCATTCGTACGATCTATTCTAATTCATTCGCTCGAATGTATCCATTCTAATTCATTCGTACGATCCATTCTAATTCATTCGCACGATTGTAACCATTCTAATTCATTCCTACGATCCATTCTAATTCATTCATACAATCCATTCTAATTCATTCGCACGAATGTATCCATTATAATTCATTCGTACGATCCATTCTAATCCATTCGTACGATCCATTCTAATTCATTCATACGATCTATTCTAATTCATTCTCACAAATGTAACCTTTCTAATTCATTTGTACGATCCTTTCTAATTCATTCGTACGATCCATTCTAATCCATTCGTACGATTCATTCTAATTCATTCCTACGATCCATTCTAATTCATTCGAACGAATGAATCCATTCTAATTCATTTGCAAGATCCATTATAATTTATTCCTATGATCCATTCTAATTCATTCGTACGATCCATATTAATTCATTTGCAAGATCCATTCTAATTTATTCCTATAATCCATTCTAATTCATTCGTATGATCCATATTAATTCATTCGCTCGAATGTATCCATTCTAATTCATTCGTACGATCCATTCTAATTTGTTCATACGATCCATTCTAATTCGTTCGTACGATCCATTCTAATTCATTCGCACGAATGTATCCATTCTAATTCATTCGCACGAATGTATCTATTCTAATTCATTCCTACGAATGAATTAGAATGGATCGTACGAATGGATTAGAATGGATCGTACGAATGGATTAGAATGGATCGCACAAATGAATTAGAATGGATCGTACAAATGAATTAGAAAGGTTACATTTCTGTGCGAATGAATTAGAATGGATCGTACGAATGAATTCGAATGGATCATGCGAATGAATTAGAATGGATCGTTTGAATAAATTAGAAAGGATCGTACAAATGAATTAAAATGGATACATTTGTGCGAATGAATTAGAATGGATCGTACAAATGAATTAGAATGGATCGAACGAATGAATTAGAATGGATCGTACGAATGAATTAGAATGGATCGTACGAATGAATTAGAATGGATACATTCGTGCGAATGAATTAGAATAGATCGTACGAATGAATTATAATGGATCATACGAATGGATTAGAACGCATTGGATGAATGAATTAGATTGCATCGTACGATCCATTCTAATTCATTCGTTCGATCCATTCTAATTCATTCGCACAAATGTATCCATTCTAATTCATTCGCTCGAATGTATCCATTTTAATTCATTCGTACGATCCATTCTAATTCATTTGTACAATCTAATTCATTCGTACAATCCATTCTAATTCATCGTACGATCTATTCTAATTCATTCGCACGAATGTATCCATTCTAATTCATTCGTACGATCCATTCTAATTCGTTCGTACGATCCATTCTAATTCATTCGTACGAATAAATTAAAATAGATATATTCAAGCAAATGAATTAGAATGGATCGTACGAATGAATTAGAATGGATCGTACGAATGGACTAGAATTAGATCGTACGAATGAATTAGAATGGATCGTACGAATGAATTAGAATGAATCATATTCTAATTCATTCGCACGATCCATTCTAATTCATTCGCATGAATGTATCCATTCTAATTCATTTGCACGATCCATTCTAATTCATTCCTATGATCCATTCTAATTCATTCGAACGATCCATTCTAATTCATTCGCTCGAATGTATCCATTCTAATTCATTCGTACGAATTAATTAGAATGGATACATTTGTGCGATGAATAAGAATGGAGCGTACGAATGAATTAGAAGGGAGCGTACGAATGAACTAGAATAGATACATTCGTGCGAATGAATTAGAATGGATCATATGAAAGAATTAGAATGGATACATTCGAGCAAATGAATTAGAATGGATCGTACGAATGAATTAGAATGGATCATAGGAATGAATTAGAATGGATCGTGCAAATAAATTAGAATGGATTGTACGAATGAATTAGAATGGATACATTCATGCGAATGAATTAGAATGGATCGTACGAATGAATTAGAATGGATACATTCAAGCGAATGAACGAATTAGAATGGATCGTATGAATGAATTAGAATGGATCGAACGAATGAATTAGAATGGAACATTCGAATGAATTAGAATGGATCGTGCGAATGAATTAGAATGGATCATGCGAATGAATTAGAATGGATCATACGAATGAATTAGAATGGATTGTATGAATGAGTTTGAATGGATCGTACAAATGAATTAGAATGAATACATTCGAGCGAATGAATTAGAATGGATCGTACGAATGGATTAGAATGGATCGTACGAATAGATTAGAATGGATCATACGAATGGATTAGAATGGATCGTACGAATGAATTAGAATGGATACATACAAATGAATTAGAAAGGTTACATTCGTGCGAATGAATTAGAATGAATCGTACGAATGAATTAGAATGGATCGTGCGAATGAATTAGAATGAATCGTACGAATGTATTAGAATGAATTAGAATGGATCATACAAATGAATTAGAATGGATCGTACGAATGAATTAGAATGGATCGGATGAATGAATTAGAATGGATCATACGAATGAATTAGAATGGATCGTACGAATGAATTAGAATTGATCATACGGATGAATTAGAATGGATCGTACGAATGAATTAGAATGGATCGTGCGAATGAATTAGAATGGATCATATGAATAAATTAGAATGGATCGTATGAATGAATTAAAATGGATACATTTGTGCGAATGAATTAGAATGGATCATACGATCTAATTAGAATAGATCGTACGAATGAATTAGAATGGATCGTACGAATGAATTTGGATGGATAGTGCGAATGAATTAGAATGGATCGTACGAATAAATTAGAATGGATTGTACGAATGAATTAGAATAGATCGTGCGAATGAATTATAATGGATCGTACGAAAGAATTAGAATGGATCGTAAGAATGAATAATGGATCATATGAATGAATTAGAATCGATCGTGCGAATAAATTAGAATGGATCATACGAATGAATTAGAATGGATCGTGCGAATGAATTAGAATGAATCGTATGAATGAATAAGAATAGATCGTGTGAATAAATTAGAATGGATCATACGAATGAATTAGAATAGATCGTACGAATGAATTAAAATGGATACATTTGTGCGAATGAATTAGAATGGATATATTTGAACGATCGATTCTAATTCATTCATACGATCCATTCTAATCCATTCTAATTCATTCGTACGATCCGTTCTAATTTATTCGCACGATCCATTCTAATTCATTCGTACGATCCTTTCAAATTCATTCGTACAAATGAATAGAATGGATCGTACGAATGAATTAGAATGGATACATTTGTGCGATCCATTCAAATTCATTCTCACAAATGTAACCTTTCTAATTCATTTATACGATCCATTCTAATTCATTCGTACGATCCATTCTAATCCATTCGTACGATCCATTCGTACGATCCATTCTAATCCATTTGTACGATCCATTCGTACGATCCATTCTAAATCATTCGCACGAATGTAACCATTCTAATTCATTCGTACGATCCATTCTAATTCATTCCTACGATCCATTCTAATTCATTCGCACGAATGTATCCATTCTAATTCATTTGCACGATCCATTCTAATTCATTCCTATGATCCATTTTAATCCATTCGTACGATCCATTCTAATCCATTCGAATGAATCGTACGAATGAATTAGAATGGATCGTAGGAATGAATTAGAATGGATCGTATGAATGAATTAGAATGGATAGTGCGAATGAATTAGAATGGATCGTACGAATGAATTAGAATGGATCGTACAAATGGATTAGAATGGTTCGTACGAATGGATTAGAATGGATCGTACGAATAAATTAGAATGGATCGTGCGAATGAATCAGAATGGATCGGACGAATAAATTAGAATAGATCATGCGAATGAATTAGAATGAATAGTACGAATGTATTAGAATGGATCATACAAATGAATTAAAATGGATCGTATAAATGAATTGGAATGGATCGTACGAATGAATTAGAATACATCATGTGAATGAATTAGAATGGATCGTACGTTTGAATTAGATTGGATTGTGCGAATGAATTAGAATGGATACATTCGTGCGAATGAATTAAAATAGATCGTATGAATGAATTTGAATGGATCGTACGAATGAATTAGAATGGATACATTTGCACGAATGAATTAGAATGGATCGTACGAATGAATTAGAATGGATCATACGAATGGATTAGAATGGATCGTACGAATGAATTAGAATGGATCATACAAATGAATTAGAAAGGTTACATTTGTGAGAATGAATTAGAATGGATCGTACGAATGAATTAGAATGGATCGTACGAATGGATTAGAATGGATCATACGAATGGATTAGAATGGATCGTACGAATGAATTAGAATGGATCGTACAAATGAATTAGATAGGTTACATTTGTGAGAATGAATTAGAATGGATCGTACGAATGGATTAGAATAGATCGTACGAATGGATTAGAATGGATCATACGAATGGATTAGAATGGATCGTACGAATGGATTAGAATGGATCGTACGAATGAATTAGAATGGATCATACAAATAAATTAGAAAGGTTACATTTGTGAGAATGAATTAGAATGAATCGTACGAATGCATTAGAATGGATACATTCGTACGAATGAATTAGAATGGATCGTAGAAATGAATTAGAATGGATCGTACGAATGGATTAGAATGGATCGTACGAATGAAATAGAATGGATCGTACAAATGAATTAGAAAGATTACATTTGTGAGAATGAATTAGAATGGATCGTACGAATGAATTAGAATAGATCGTACAAATGAATTAGAATGGATCATACGACCGAATTAGAATGGATCGTATGAACGAATTAGAATGGATCGTACGAATGAATTAGAATGGATCATAGGAATGAATTAGCATGGATCGTGAAAATGAATTAGAATGTACGAATGAATTAGAATGGATACATTCGTGCAAATGAATTAGAATAGATCGTACGAATGAATTATAATGGATCGTACGAATGGATTAAAATGAATTGTACGAATGAATAAGATTGCATCGTACGATCCATTCAAATTCATTCGTACGATCCATTCTAATTCATTCGCACAAATGTATCCATTCTAATTCATTCGCTCGAATGTATCCATTTTAATTCATTCGTATGATCCATTCTAATGCATTCGTATGAACTAATTCATTCGTACAATCTATTCTAATTCATTCGTACGATCTAATCTAATTCATTCGCACGAATGTATCCATTCTAATTCATTCGTACGATCCATTCTAATTCGTTCATACGATCCATTCTAATTCATTCGTACGAATAAATTAGAATGGATACATTCATGCAAATGAATTAGAATGGATGAATCCATTCTAATTCATTTGCACGAATATACGATCCATTCTAATTCATTCGCACAAATGTATCAATTCTAATTCATTCGTACGATCCATTCTAATTCATTCGTACGATTTATTCTAATCCATTCGCACGATCCATTCTAATTCATTCCTACGATCTATTCTAATTCATTCGCTCGAATGTATCCTTTCTAATTCATTCGTTCGATCCATTCTAATTCATTCGTACGATCCATTCAAATTCATTCGCATGATCCATTCTAATTCATTCGTACGATCCATTCTAATCCATTCATACGATCCATTCTAATCCATTCGTACGATCCATTCTAATTCATTCGTACGATCCAGTCTAATTCATTCGCACGATCTATTCTAATTCATTCGTACGATCCATTCTAATTCATTCGCTCGAATATATCCATTCTAATTCATTCTAATTCATTCGTATGATACATTCTAATGCATTCGTATGATTCATTCTAATTCATTCTTACGATCCATTCTAATTCATTCGTACGATCTAATTCTAATCTATTCGTACGATCCATTCTAATTCGCACAAATGTATCCATTTTAATTCATTCGTACGATCCATTCTAATTTATTCATACGATCCATTCTTATTCATTCGTACGATCCATTCTAATTCATTCGCATGAATATATCCATTCTAATTCATTCGTATGATCTATTCTAATTTATTTGCACGATCTATTCTAATTCATTCGTACGATTCATTCTAATTCATTCGTACGATCCATTCTAATGCATTCGTACGATTCATTCTAATTCATTCGCACGATCCATTCTAATTCATTCGTACGATCCATTCCTATTCATTCATACGATCCATTCTAATTCATTCGTACGATCCATTCTAATTAATTCGTACGATCCATTCTAATTCATTCGGTGGATCCATTCTAATTCATTCGTACGATCCATTCTAAATCATTCGGTGGATCCATTCTAATTCATTCGTACGATCCATTCTAATTCATTCGCACGATCCATTCTAATTCATTTGTACGATCCATTCTAATTCATTCGCACGATCCATTCTAATTCATTCGTATGATCCATTCTAATTCATTCGCACGAATGTAACCATTCTAATTCATTCATACGATTCATTCTAATTCATTCCTACGATCCATTCTAATTCATTCGCACGAATGTATCCATCCTAATTCATTTGCACGATCCATTCTAATTCATTCCTACGATCGATTCTAATTCATTCGCACGATTGTATCCATTCTAATTCATTTGCATGATCCATTCAAATTCATTCGCATGAATATATGTATCCATTCTAATTCATTCGTACGATCCATTATAATTCATTCGTATGATCAATTCTAATTCATTTGCACGATCCATTCTAATTCATTCGTACGATCGATTCTAATTTATTCGCACGAATGAAACCATTCGTACGATCCATTCTAATTCATTTGTATGAATGTATCCTTTCTAATTCATTTGTACGATCCATTCTAATTCGTTCATACTATCCATTCTAATTCATTTGTACGATCCATTCTAATTCATTCGCACGATCCATTCTAATCCATTCGTACGATCCATTCTAATTCATTCGTACGATCCATTCTAATTCATTCGCTCGAATTTATCCAATCTAATTCATTCGCTCGAATGTATCGATTTTAATTCATTCATACGATCCATTATAATTCATTCGTACGATCGAAGGAATGAATTAGAATGGATACATTCCAACGAATGAATTAGAATAGATTATAGGAATGAATTAGAATGGATCATACGAATGAATTAGAATGGATCGTGCGAATGAATTCGAATGGATTGTACGAATGAATTAGAATGGATACATTCGTGTGAATGAATTAGAATGGATCGGACGAATGAATTAGAATGGATCATATGATCCATTCTAATTCATTTGTATGATCCATTCTAATTCATTCGTACGATCCATTCTAATCCATTTGTACGATCCATTCTAATCCATTCGTACGATCCAGTCTAATCCATTTGCACGAATATACGATCCATTCTAATTTATTCGCAAGAATGTATCCATTCTAATTCAGTCGCACAATCCAATCTAATTCAAACGTATGATCCATTCTAATTCATTCGTACGATCCATTCGCACGATCCATTCTAATTCATTCCTATGATCCATTCAAATTCATTCGTACGATCCATTCTAATTCATTCGCTCGAATGTATCCATTCTAATTCATTCGTACGATCCATTCTAATTCATTCGCTCGAATGTATCCATTCTAATTCATTCGTACGATCCATTCTAATTCATTCGCATGATCCATTCTAATTTATTCGTACGATCCATTCTAATTTATTCGTACGATCCATTCTAATCCATTCGTACGATCCATTCTAATCCATTCGTACGATCCATTCTAATTCATTCGCAGGATACATTCTAATTCATTCGTATGATCCATTCTAATTCATTCACATGATCCATTCAAATTCATTCGCACGATCCATTCTAATTCATTCGTATGATCCATTCTAATTCATTTGCACGATCCATTCTAATTCATTCGCACGAATGTAACCTTTCTAATTCATTCGCACGATCCATTCTAATTCATTCGTTCGATCCATTCTAATTCATTCGTACGTTCCATTCAAATTCATTCGCATGAGCCATTCTAATCCATTTGTATGATCCATTCTAATTTATTTGCATGAATATACGATCCATTCTAATTCATTCGGACGATCCATTCTAATTCTTTCATATGAGAATGAATTAGAATGGTTACATTCGTGTGAATGAATTAGAATGGATCGTACGAATGAATTAGAATGGATCGTGCGAATGAATTAGAATTGATCATACCAATGAATTAGAATGGATCGTACGATCCATTCTAATTCATTCGCACGATCCATTCTAATTCATTCGTACCATCCATTCTAATTTGCGAATGAATTAGAATAGATCGTACGAATGAATTAGAATGGATCGTACGAATGAATTAGAATGGTTACATTCGTGCGAATGAATTAGAATGGTTACATTCATGCAAATGAATTAGAATGGATCGTACGAATGAATTAGAATTGATCATACGAATGAATTAGAATGGATCGTACGAATGAATTAGATAGCATCGTACGAATGAATTAGAATGGATCGTGCGAATGATATAGTACGATCCATTCTAATTCATTCGTACGATCCATTCTAATTCATTCGTATGATCCATTCTAATTCATTCGTACGATCCATTCTAATTCATTTGCATGAATGTATCCATTCTAATTCATTCACACGAATGTATCCATTCTAATTAATTCGTACGATCCATTCTAATTCATTCGTACGATCTATTCTAATTCATTCTGACGAATGTAACCTTTCTAATTCATTTGTATGATCCATTCTAATGCATTCGTACGATCCATTCTAATCCATTCGTACGATCCATTCTAATCCATTCGTACGATCCATTCCAATCCATTCGTACGACCCATTCTAATTCATTCGCTCGAATGTATCCATTCTAATTCATTCATACGATCCATTCTAATCCATTCATATGATCCATCCTAAATCATTCGTACGATCCATTCTAATTCATTCGCATGAATGTAACCATTCTAATTCATTCATACGATCCATTCTAATTCATTCGTACAATCCATTCTAATTCATTCGTCCGATCCATTCTAATTCATTCACACGAATGTATCCATTCTAATTCATTCGTACGATCCATTCTAATTCAATCGTACAATGCGTTCTAATCCATTCGTACGATCTATTCTAATCCATTCGTACGATCCATTCTAATTCATTCGCACGAATGTAACCATTCTAATCCATTCATATGATCTATTCTAATTCATTCGTTCGATCCATTCTAATTCATTCATATGATCCATTCTAATTCATTCGTACGATCCATTCTAATTCATTTGCATGAATTTACCCATTCTAACTTATTCGTACGTTCCAGCCTAATTCATTCGTACGATCCATTCTAATTCATTCGCACGAATGTATCCACTCTAATTCTTTCGTACGATCCATTCTAATTTATTCGTATGATCCATTCTAATTCATTCGCTCGAATGTATCCATTCTAATTCATTCGCACGATCCATTCTAATTCATTCATACGATCCATTCTAATTCATTCGTACGATCCATTCTAATTCATTCTTATGATCAATTCTAATTCATTCGCACGATCCATTCTAATTCATTTGTACGATCTATTCTAATTCATTCGTACGATCCATACTAATTCATTCGCACGAATGTATCCATTCTAATTCATTCCTACGATCCATTCTAATTCATTCGTACGATCCATTCTAATTCGTTCGCTCGAATGTATCCATTCTAATTCATTCGTACGATCCATTCTAATTCATTCGTACGATCCATTCTAATCCATTAGTACGATCCAATATAATTCATTTGTACGATCCATTCTAATTCATTCTCACAAACGTAACCTTTCTAATTTATTTGTACGATTCATTCTAATTCATTCGTACGATCCATTCTAATCCATTCGTACGATCCATTCTAATCCATTCTAATTCATTCGCACGAATGTAACCATTCTAATTCATTCGTATGATCCATTCTAATTCATTCATACGATCCAATCTAACTCATTCTCACAAATGTAACCTTTCTAATTCATTTGTACGATCCATTCTAATTCATTCGTACGATCTATTCTAATTCATTCGCTCGAATGTATCCATTCTAATTCATTCGTACGATCCATTCTAATTCATTCGCACGAATGTAACCATTCTAATTCATTCCTACGATCCATTCTAATTCATTCATACAATCCATTCTAATTCATTCGCACGAATGTATCCATTCTAATTCATTCGTACGATCCATTCTAATCCATTCGTACGATCCATTCTAATCCATTCGTACGATCCATTCTAATTCATTCATACGATCTATTCTAATTCATTCTCACAAATGTAACCTTTCTAATTCATTTGTACGATCCTTTCTAATTCATTCGTACGATCCATTCTAATCCATTCGTACGATTCATTCTAATTCATTCCTACGATCCATTCTAATTCATTCGAACGAATGAATCCATTCTAATTCATTTGCAAGATCCATTCTAATTTATTCCTATGATCCATTGTAATTCATTCGTACGATCCATATTAATTCATTTGCAAGATCCATTCTAATTTATTCCTATAATCCATTCTAATTCATTCGTATGATCCATATTAATTCATTCGCTCGAATGTATCCATTCTAATTCATTCGTACGATCCATTCTAATTTGTTCATACGATCCATTCTAATTCGTTCGTACGATCCATTCTAATTCATTCGCACGAATGTATCCATTCTAATTCATTCGCACGAATGTATCTATTCTAATTCATTCCTACGAATGAATTAGAATGGATCGTACGAATGGATTAGAATGGATCGTACGAATGGATTAGAATGGATCGCACAAATGAATTAGAATGGATCGTAAAAATGAATTAGAAAGGTTACATTTCTGTGCGAATGAATTAGAATGGATCGTACGAATGAATTCGAATGGATAATGCGAATGAATTAGAATGGATCGTTTGAATAAATTAGAAAGGATCGTACGAATGAATTAAAATGGATACATTTGTGCGAATGAATTAGAATGGATCGTACAAATGAATTAGAATGGATCGAACGAATGAATTAGAATGGATCGTACAAATGAATTAGAATGGATCGTACGAATGAATTAGAATGGATACATTCGTGCGAATGAATTAGAATAGATCGTACGAATGAATTATAATGGATCATACGAATGGATTAGAACGCATTGGATGAATGAATTAGATTGCATCGTACGATCCATTCTAATTCATTCGTACGATCCATTCTAATTCATTCGCACAAATGTATTCATTCTAATTCATTCGCTCGAATGTATCCATTTTAATTCATTCGTACGATCCATTCTAATTCATTTGTACAATCTAATTCATTCGTACAATCCATTCTAATTCATCGTACGATCTATTCTAATTCATTCGCACGAATGTATCCATTCTAATTCATTCGTACGATCCATTCTAATTCGTTCGTACGATCCATTCTAATTCATTCGTACGAATAAATTAAAATAGATATATTCAAGCAAATGAATTAGAATGGATCGTACGAATGAATTAGAATGGATCGTACGAATGGACTAGAATTAGATCGTACGAATGAATTAGAATGGATCGTACGAATGAATTAGAATGAATCATATTCTAATTCATTCGCACGATCCATTCTAATTCATTCGCATGAATGTATCCATTCTAATTCATTTGCACGATCCATTCTAATTCATTCCTATGATCCATTCTAATTCATTCGAACGATCCATTCTAATTCATTCGCTCGAATGTATCCATTCTAATTCATTCGTACGAATTAATTAGAATGGATACATTTGTGCGATGAATAAGAATGGAGCGTACGAATGAATTAGAAGGGAGCGTACGAATGAACTAGAATAGATACATTCGTGCGAATGAATTAGAATGGATCATATGAAAGAATTAGAATGGATACATTCGAGCAAATGAATTAGAATGGATCGTACGAATGAATTAGAATGGATCATAGGAATGAATTAGAATGGATCGTGCAAATGAATTAGAATGGATTGTACGAATGAATTAGAATGGATACATTCATGCGAATGAATTAGAATGGATCGTACGAATGAATTAGAATGGATACATTCAAACGAATGAACGAATTAGAATGGATCGTATAAATGAATTAGAATGGATCGTACGAATGAATTAGAATGGAACATTCGAATGAATTAGAATGGATCGTGCGAATGAATTAGAATGGATCATGCGAATGAATTAGAATGGATCATACGATTGAATTAGAATGGATTGTATGAATGAGTTTGAATGGATCGTACAAATGAATTAGAATGGATACATTCGAGCGAATGAATTAGAATGGATCGTACGAATGGATTAGAATGGATCGTACGAATGGATTAGAATGGATCATACGAATGGATTAGAATGGATCGTACGAATGAATTAGAATGGATAGATACAAATGAATTAGAAAGGTTACATTCGTGCGAATGAATTAGAATGAATCGTACGAATGAATTAGAATGGATCGTGCGAATGAATTAGAATGAATCGTACGAATGTATTAGAATGAATTAGAATGGATCATACAAATGAATTAGAATGGATCGTACGAATGAATTAGAATGGATCGGATGAATGAATTAGAATGGATCATACGAATGAATTAGAATGGATCGTACGAATGAATTAGAATTGATCATACGGATGAATTAGAATGGATCGTACGAATGAATTAGAATGGATCGTGCGAATGAATTAGAATGGATCATATGAATAAATTAGAATGGATCGTATGAATGAATTAAAATGGATACATTTGTGCGAATGAATTAGAATGGATCATACGATCTAATTAGAATAGATCGTACGAATGAATTAGAATGGATCGTACGAATGAATTTGGATGGATAGTGCGAATGAATTAGAATGGATCGTACGAATAAATTTGAATGGATTGTACGAATGAATTAGAATAGATCGTGCGAATGAATTATAATGGATCGTACGAAAGAATTAGAATGGATCGTACGAATGAATAATGGATCATATGAATGAATTAGAATCGATCGTGCGAATAAATTAGAATGGATCATACGAATGAATTAGAATGGATCGTGCGAATGAATTAGAATGAATCGTATGAATGAATTAGAATAGATCGTGTGAATAAATTAGAATGGATTATACGAATGAATTAGAATAGATCGTACGAATGAATTAAAATGGATACATTTGTGCGAATGAATTAGAATGGATATATTTGAACGATCCATTCTAATTCATTCATACGATCCATTCTAATCCATTCTAATTCATTCGTACGATCCGTTCTAATTTATTCGCACGATCCATTCTAATTCATTCGTACGATCCTTTCAAATTCATTCGTACAAATGAATAGAATGGATCGTACGAATGAATTAGAATGGATACATTTGTGCGATCCATTCAAATTCATTCTCACAAATGTAACCTTTCTAATTCATTTGTACGATCCATTCTAATTCATTCGTACGATCCATTCTAATCCATTCATACGATCCATTCGTACGATCCATTCTAATCCATTCGTACGATCCATTCGTACGATCCATTCTAAATCATTCGCACGAATGTAACCATTCTAATTCATTCGTACGATCCATTCTAATTCATTCCTACGATCCATTCTAATTCATTCGCACGAATGTATCCATTCTAATTCATTTGCACGATCCATTCTAATTCATTCCTATGATCCATTTTAATCCATTCGTACGATCCATTCTAATCCATTCGAATGAATCGTACGAATGAATTAGAATAGATCGTAGGAATGAATTAGAATGGATCATACGAATGAATTAGAATGGATCGTGCGAATGAATTAGAATGGATCATACGAATGAATTAGAATGGATACATTTGTGCGAATGAATTAGAATGGATCGTACGAATGAATTAGAATGGATCGTACGAATGAATTAGAATGGATCGTACGAATGAATTAGAATGCATACATTCGTGCGAATGAATTAGAATGGATCGTAGGAATGAATTAGAATGGATCGTATGAATGAATTAGAATGGATAGTGCGAATGAATTAGAATGGATCGTACGAATGAATTAGAATGGATCGTACAAATGGATTAGAATGGTTCGTACGAATGGATTAGAATGGATCGTACGAATAAATTAGAATGGATCGTGCGAATGAATTAGAATGGATCGGACGAATAAATTAGAATAGATCGTGCGAATGAATTAGAATGAATAGTACGAATGTATTAGAATGGATCATACAAATGAATTAAAATGGATCGTATAAATGAATTGGAATGGATCGTACGAATGAATTAGAATACATCATGTGAATGAATTAGAATGGATCGTACGTTTGAATTAGATTGGATTGTGCGAATGAATTAGAATGGATACATTCGTGCGAATGAATTAGAATAGATCGTATGAATGAATTTGAATGGATCGTACGAATGAATTAGAATGGATACATTTGCACGAATGAATTAGAATGGATCGTACGAATGAATTAGAATGGATCATACGAATGGATTAGAATGGATCGTACGAATGAATTAGAATGGATCATACAAATGAATTAGAAAGGTTACATTTGTGAGAATGAATTAGAATGGATCGTACGAATGAATTAGAATGGATCGTACGAATGGATTAGAGAAGATCATACGAATGGATTAGAATGGATCGTACGAATGAATTAGAATGGATCGTACAAATGAATTAGATAGGTTACATTTGTGAGAATGAATTAGAATGGATCGTACGAATGGATTAGAATAGATCGTACGAATGGATTAGAATGGATCATACGAATGGATTAGAATGGATCGTACGAATGGATTAGAATGGATCGTACGAATGAATTAGAATGGATCATACAAATAAATTAGAAAGGTTACATTTGTGAGAATGAATTAGAATGAATCGTACGAATGCATTAGAATGGATACATTCGTACGAATGAATTAGAATGGATCGTACAAATGAATTAGAATGGATCGTACGAATGGATTAGAATGGATCGTACGAATGAAATAGAATGGATCGTACAAATGAATTAGAAAGATTACATTTGTGAGAATGAATTAGAATGGATCGTACGAATGAATTAGAATAGATCGTACAAATGAATTAGAATGGATCGTACGACCGAATTAGAATGGATCGTATGAACGAATTAGAATGGATCGTACGAATGAATTAGAATGGATCATAGGAATGAATTAGCATGGATCGTGAAAATGAATTAGAATGTACGAATGAATTAGAATGGATACATTCGTGCAAATGAATTAGAATAGATCGTATGAATGAATTATAATGGATCGTACGAATGGATTAAAATGCATTGTACGAATGAATAAGATTGCATCGTACGATCCATTCAATTTCATTCGTACGATCCATTCTAATTCATTCGCACAAATGTATCCATTCTAATTCATTCGCTCGAATGTATCCATTTTAATTCATTCGTATGATCCATTCTAATGCATTCGTATGAACTAATTCATTCGTACAATCTATTCTAATTCATTCGTACGATCTAATCTAATTCATTCGCACGAATGTATCCATTCTAATTCATTCGTACGATCCATTCTAATTTGTTCATACGATCCATTCTAATTTATTCGCACAAATGTATCAATTCTAATTCATTCGTACGATCCATTCTAATTCATTCGTACGATTTATTCTAATCCATTCGCACGATCCATTCTAATTCATTCCTACGATCTATTCTAATTCATTCGCTCGAATGTATCCATTCTAATTCATTCGTTCGATCCATTCTAATTCATTCGTACGATCCATTCAAATTCATTCGTATGATCCATTCTAATTCATTCGTACGATCCATTCTAATCCATTCGTACGATCCATTCTAATCCATTCGTACGATCCATTCTAATTCATTCGTACGATCCAGTCTAATTCATTCGCACGATCTATTCTAATTCATTCGTACGATCCATTCTAATTCATTCGCTCGAATATATCCATTCTAATTCATTCTAATTCATTCGTATGATACATTCTAATGCATTCGTATGATTCATTCTAATTCATTCTTACGATCCATTCTAATTCATTCGTACGATCTAATTCTAATCTATTCGTACGATCCATTCTAATTCGCACAAATGTATCCATTTTAATTCATTCGTACGATCCATTCTAATTTATTCATACGATCCATTCTTATTCATTCGTACGATCCATTCTAATTCATTCGCATGAATATATCCATTCTAATTCATTCGTATGATCTATTCTAATTTATTCGCACGATCTATTCTAATTCATTCGTACGATTCATTCTAATTCATTCGTACGATCCATTCTAATGCATTCGTACGATTCATTCTAATTCATTCGCACGATCCATTCTAATTCATTCGTACGATCCATTCCTATTCATTCATACGATCCATTCTAATTCATTCGTACGATCCATTCTAATTAATTCGTACGATCCATTCTAATTCATTCGTATGATCCATTTTAACTCATTCGGTGGATCCATTCTAAATCATTCGTACGATCCATTCTAATTCATTCGGTGGATCCATTCTAATTCATTCGTACGATCCATTCTAATTCATTCGCACGATCCATTCTAATTCATTCGTACGATCCATTCTAATTCATTCGCACGATCCATTCTAATTCATTCGTACGATCCATTCTAATTCATTCGCACGAATGTAACCATTCTAATTCATTCATACGATTCATTCTAATTCATTCCTACGATCCATTCTAATTCATTCGCACGAATGTATCCATTCTAATTCATTTGCACGATCCATTCTAATTCATTCCTACGATCGATTCTAATTCATTCGCACGATTGTATCCATTCTAATTCATTTGCATGATCCATTCAAATTCATTCGCATGAATATATGTATCCATTCTAATTCATTCGTACGATCCATTATAATTCATTCGTATGATCAATTCTAATTCATTTGCACGATCCATTCTAATTCATTCGTACGATCGATTCTAATTTATTCGCACGAATGAAACCATTCGTACGATCCATTCTAATTCATTTGTATGAATGTATCCTTTCTAATTCATTTGTACGATCCATTCTAATTCGTTCATACGATCCATTCTAATTCATTTGTACGATCCATTCTAATTCATTCGCACGATCCATTCTAATCCATTCGTACGATCCATTCTAATTCATTCGTACGATCTATTCTAATTCATTCGCTCGAATTTATCCAATCTAATTCATTCGCTCGAATGTATCGATTTTAATTCATTCATACGATCCATTATAATTCATTCGTACGATCGAAGGAATGAATTAGAATGGATACATTCCAACGAATGAATTAGAATAGATTATAGGAATGAATTAGAATGGATCATACGAATGAATTAGAATGGATCGTGCGAATGAATTCGAATGGATTGTATGAATGAATTAGAATGGATACATTCGTGTGAATGAATGGATCGGACGAATGAATTAGAATGGATCATATGATCCATTCTAATTCATTTGTATGATCCATTCTAATTCATTCGTACGATCCATTCTAATCCATTTGTACGATCCATTCTAATCCATTCGTACGATCCAGTCTAATCCATTTGCACGAATATACGATCCATTCTAATTTATTCGCAAGAATGTATCCATTCTAATTCATTCGCACAATCCAATCTAATTCAAACGTATGATCCATTCTAATTCATTCGTACGATCCATTCGCACGATCCATTCTAATTCATTCCTATGATCCATTCTAATTCATTCGTACGATCCATTCTAATTCATTCGCTCGAATGTATCCATTCTAATTCATTCGTACGATCCATTCTAATTCATTCGCTCGAATGTATCCATTCTAATTCATTCGTACGATCCATTCTAATTCATTCGCATGATCCATTCTAATTCATTCGTACGATCCATTCTAATTTATTCGTACGATCCATTCTAATCCATTCGTACGATCCATTCTAATCCATTCGTACGATCCATTCTAATTCATTCGCAGGATACATTCTAATTCATTCATATGATCCATTCTAATTCATTCACACGATCCATTCAAATTCATTCGCACGATCCATTCTAATTCATTCGTATGATCCATTCTAATTCATTTGCACGATCCATTCTAATTCATTCGCACGAATGTAACCTTTCTAATTCATTCGCACGATCCATTCTAATTCATTCGTTCGATCCATTCTAATTCATTCGTATGTTCCATTCAAATTCATTCGCATGATCCATTCTAATCCATTTGTATGATCCATTCTAATTTATTTGCATGAATATACGATCCAATCTAATTCATTCGGACGATCCATTCTAATTCTTTCATATGAGAATGAATTAGAATGGTTACATTCGTGTGAATGAATTAGAATGGATCGTACGAATGAATTAGAATGGATCGTGCGAATGAATTAGAATTGATCATACCAATGAATTAGAATGGATCGTACGATCCATTCTAATTCATTCGCACGATCCATTCTAATTCATTCGTACCATCCATTCTAATTTGCGAATGAATTAGAATGGATCGTACGAATGAATTAGAATGGATCGTACGAATGAATTAGAATGGTTACATTCGTGCGAATGAATTAGAATGGTTACATTCATGCAAATGAATTAGAATGGATCGTACGAATGAATTAGAATTGATCATACGAATGAATTAGAATGGATCGTACGAATGAATTAGATAGCATCGTACGAATGAATTAGAATGGATCGTGCGAATGAATTAGTACGATCCATTCTAATTCATTCGTACGATCCATTCTAATTCATTCGTACGATCCATTCTAATTCATTTGCATGAATGTATCCATTCTAATTCATTCACACGAATGTATCCATTCTAATTAATTCGTACGATCCATTCTAATTCATTCGTACGATCTATTCTAATTCATTCTGACGAATGTAACCTTTCTAATTCATTTGTATGATCCATTCTAATGCATTCGTACGATCCATTCTAATCCATTCGTACGATCCATTCTAATCCATTCGTACGATCCATTCCAATCCATTCGTACGACCCATTCTAATTCATTCGCTCGAATGTATCCATTCTAATTTATTCATACGATCCATTCTAATCCATTCATATGATCCATCCTAAATCATTCGTACGATCCATTCTAATTCATTCGCATGAATGTAACCATTCTAATTCATTCATACGATCCATTCTAATTCATTCGTACAATCCATTCTAATTCATTCGTCCGATCCATTCTAATTCATTCGCACGAATGTATCCATTCTAATTCATTCGTACAATCCATTCTAATTCATTCGCACGATCCATTCTAATTAATTCGTATGATCCATTCTACTTCATTCCTACGATCTATTCTAATTCATTCGCTCGAATGTAACCATTCTAATTAATTCGTACAATCCATTCTAATTCATTCGTACGATCCATTCTAATCCATTCATACGATCCATTCTAATTCATTCCTACCATCTATTCTAATTCATTCGCTCGAATGTATCCATTCTAATTCATTCGTACGATCCATTCTAATTCATTCGTATTATCCATTCTAACTCATTCGGTGGATCCATTCTAATTCATTCGTACGATCCATTCTAATTCATTCGCACGATCCATTCTAATTCATTCACAGATGTATTCTAATTTATTCGTATGATCCATTCTAATTCATTCGCATGATTCATTGTAATTCATTCGTACGATCCATTCTAATTCATTCGCACAAATGTATCGATTCTAATTTATTCGTATGATCCATTCTAATTCATTCGCACGATCCATTGTAATTCATTTGTACGAATGTATCCATTCTATTTTATTCACACGATCCATTCTAATTCATTCGCACGATCCATTCTAATTCATTCGTCCTATCCATTCTAATTCATTCGTACGATCCATTCTAATTCATTCGCACGAATGTATCCATTCTAATTCATTCGTATGATCAATTCTAATTCATTCGCACGATCCATTCTAATTCATTTGTACGATCAATTCTAATTCATTCTCACAAATGTAACCTTTCTAATTCATTTGTATGATCCATTCTAATTCATTCGTATGATCCATTCTAATCTATTCGTACGATCCATTCTAATCTATTCAGACGATCCATTCTAATTCATTCGTACGATCTATTCTAATTCATTCGTATGAACGAATTAGAATGGATCGTACGAATGAATTAGAATGGATCGTACGAATGAATTAGAATGGATTAGAATGGATCATACTTATGAAATAGAATGGTTACATTCGAGTGAATGAATTAGAATGGATCGTACGAATGAATTAGAATGGATCATAGGAATGAATTAGAATGGATCGTGAAAATGAATTAAAATGGATACATTCATGCGAATGAATTAGAATGGATCGTAGGAATGAATTAGAATGGATTGTACGAATGAATTAGAATGGATCGTACGAATGAATTAGAATGGATCGTACGAATGAATTAAAATGGATCATACTAATCCATTCGAACGATCCATTTTAATTCATTCGCATGAATGTAACTATTCTAATTCATACGTATGATCCATTCTAATTTATTCGTATAATTTATTCACACGATCCATTCTAATTCATTCGTACGATCCATTCTAATGCATTCGTACGATTCATTCTAATTCATTCACACGATCCATTCTAATTCAATCGTATGATCTATTCTAATTTATTCATATGATCCATTCAAATTCATTCGCATGATCTATTCTAATTCATTCGTACGATCTATTCTAATTCATTCGTTCGATCCATTCAAATTCATTCGTACGATCCATTCTAATTCATTCGTACGATCCTTTCTAATTCATTCGCACGATCCATTCTAATTTATTCGTACGATCCATTCTAACTCATTTGGACGATCTATTCTAATTCATTTGCACGATCCATTCTAATTCATTCGTACGATCCATTCTAATTCATTCGCACGATCCATTCTAATTCATTCGTACGATCTATTCTAATTCATTCGTACGAATGTAACCATTCTAATTCCTTCGTACGATCCATTCTAATTCATTCCCACGATCCATTCTAATTCATTCGCACGAATGTATCCATTCTAATTCATTTGCACGATCCATTCTAATTCATTCCTACGATCCATTCTAATTCATTCGCACGAATGTATCCATTCTAATTCATTTGCACGATCCATTCTAATTCATTCGCATGAATGTATATATCCATTCTAATTCATTCGTATAATTTATTCACACGATCCATTCTAATTCATTCGTACGATCCATTCTAATGCATTCGTACGATTCATTCTAATTCATTCACACGATCCATTCTAATTCAATCGTATGATCTATTCTAATTTATTCATATGATCCATTCAAATTCATTCGCATGATCTATTCTAATTCATTCGTACGATCTATTCTAATTCATTCATTCGATCCATTCTAATTCATTCGTACGATCCATTCTAATTCATTCGTACGATCCTTTCTAATTCATTCGCACGATCCATTCTAATTTATTCGTACGATCCATTCTAACTCATTTGGACGATCTATTCTAATTCATTTGCACGATCCATTCTAATTCATTCGTACGATCCATTCTAATTCATTCGCACGATCCATTCTAATTCATTCGTACGATCTATTCTAATTCATTCGTACGAATATAACCATTCTAATTCCTTCGTACGATCCATTCTAATTCATTCCCACGATCCATTCTAATTCATTCGCACGAATGTATCCATTCTAATTCATTTGCACGATCCATTCTAATTCATTCCTACGATCCATTCTAATTCATTCGCACGAATGTATCCATTATAATTCATTTGCACGATCCATTCTAATTCATTCGCATGAATGTATATATCCATTCTAATTCATTCGTACGATCCATTCTAATTCATTCGTATGATCAATTCTAATTCATTCGCACGATCCATTCTAATTCATTCGTACGATCCATTCTAATTCATTCGCACGAATGTAACCATTCGTATGATCCATTCTAATTCATTCGTATGAATGTATCCTTTCTAATTCATTTGTACGATCCATTCTAATTCATTTGTACGATCCATTCTAATTCATTCGCACGATCCATTCTAATCCATTCGTACGATCCATTCTAATTCATTCATACAATCCATTCTAATTCATTTGCTCGAATGTATCCATTCTAATTCATTCGCTCGAATGTATCCATTTTAATTCATTCGTACGATCCATTCTAATTCATTCGTACGATCGAACGAATGAATTAGAATGGATGCATTCGAGCGAATGAATTAGAATAGATCGTAGGAATGAATTAGAATGGATCATACGAATGAATTAGAATGGATCGTGTGAATAAATTAGAATGGATTGTACGAATGAATTAGAATGGATACATTCATGCGAATGAATTAGAATGGATCGGACGAATGAATTAGAATGGATCGTACGATCCAATCTAATTCATTTGTATGATCCATTCTAATTCATTCGTACGATCCATTCGTACGATCCATTCTAATTCATTCGCACGATCCATTCTAATTCATTCATGAGAATGGATTAGAATGGATCGTACGAATGGATTAGAATGGATCGTATGAATGAATTAGAATGGATCGTACGAATGAGTTGGAATGGATCCACCGAATTGTGTTAGAATGGATCATACGAATGAATTAGAATGGATCGTACAAATGAATTAGAATGGATTGTGTGAATGAATTAGAATAGATCGTAGGAATGAATTAGAATGGATACATTCGAGCGAATGAATTAGAATAGATCGTAGGAATGAATTAGAATAGATCATACGAATGAATTAGAATGGATCGTGCTAATGAATTAGAATGGATTGCACGAATGAATTAGAATGGATACATTCGTGCGAATGAATTAGAATGGATCGGATGAATGAATTAGAATGGATCGTACGATTCATTCTAATTCATTCGTACGATCCATTCTAATGCATTCGTACGATTCATTCTAATTCATTCGCACGATCCATTCTAATTCATTCGTACGATTCATTCTAATTCATTCGCACGATCCATTCTAATCCATTCGTACGATCCATTCTAATCCATTCGTACGATCCATTCTAATTCATTCCTATGTATCCATTCTAATTCATTCGTACGATCCATTCTAATTCTTTCATACAATCCATTCTAATTCATTCGCACGATCCATTCTAATTCATTCATATGATCCATTCTAATTCATTCCTATGATCTATTCTAATTCATTCGCTCGAATGTATCCATTCTAATTGATTCGTACGATCCATTCTAATTCATTCGTACGATCCATTCTAATTCATTCTCACGAATGTAACCTTTCTAATTCATTTGTATGATCCATTCTAATTCATTCGTATAATTCATTCTAATTCATTTCTACGATCCATTCTAATTCATTCGTACGATCTAGTTCTAATCTATTCGTACGATCCATTCTAATTCGCACAAATGTATCCATTTTAATTCATTCGTACGATCCATTCTAATTCATTCGTACGATCCATTCTAATTCATTCATACGATCCATTCTAATCCATTCGTACGATCTATTCTAATTCATTCGTACAAATGTATCCTTTCTAATTCATTTGTATGATCCATTCGTACGATCCATTCTAATTCATTCGTACGATCTATTCTAATTCATTCGTATGATCCATTCTAATTCATTCGTACGATCCATTCTAATTCATTCGTACAATCCATTCAAATTCATTCATACGATGCAATCTAATTCATTCGCACGAACATATCCATTCTAATTCATTCGTACGATCGTTTCTAATTCATTCACACGATCAATTCTAATCCATTCGTACGATCCATTCTAATTCATTCCTACCATCCATTCTAATTCATTCGCACGAATGTATCCATTCTAATTCATTTGCACGATCCATTCTAATTCATTCCTATGATCCATTCTAATTTATTCGTACGATGCAATCTAATTCATTCACACAAATGTATCAATTCTAATTCATTCGCACGATCCATTCTAATTCATTCGTATGATCCATTCTAATCCATTCGTACGATCCATTCTAATTCATTCTCATAAATGTAACCTTTCTAATTCATTTGTACGATCCATTCTAATTCATTCGTATGATCCATTCTAATTCATTCGTATGATCCATTCTAACTCATTCGCACAAATGTATCCATTCAAATTCATTCATACGATCCATTCTAACTCATTCGCACGATCCATTATAATTCATTCGTACGATCCATTCTAATTCATTCATACGATCCATTCTAATTCATTCGTACGATCCATTCTAATTCATTCGCACAAATGTATCCATTCTAATTCATTCGTACGATCCATTCTAATTCATTCGTACGATCCATTCTAATTCATTCGCACGATCCATTCTAATTCATTCGTACGATCCATTCTAATTCATTCGCACGAATGTATCCATTCTAATGCATTCGTACAATCCATTCTAATTCATTCGTACGATCCATTCTAATCCATTCGTACGATCCATTCTAATTCATTCGTACGATCCATTCTAATTCATTCTCATAAATGTAACCTTTCTAATTCATTCGTACGATCCATTCTAATCCATTAGTACGATCCATTCTAATTCATTCACACGAATGTAACCATTCTAATTCATTCGTACGATCCATTCTAATTCATTCCTATGATCCATTCTAATTCATTCACACGAATGTATCCATTCTAATTCATTTGCACGATCCATTCTAATTCATTCCTATGATCCATTCTAATTCATTCGTACGATCCATTCTAATTTATTCGCTCGAATATATCCATTCTAATCCATTCGTACGATCCATTCTAATCCATTCGTACAATCCATTCTAATTCTTTCGTATGATCCTTTCTAATTTATTTGCACGAATATACGAATGAATCGTACAAATGAATTAGAAAGGTTACATTTGTGAGAATGAATTTGAATGGATCGTACGAATGAATTAGAATGGTTACATTCGTGCGAATGAATTAGAATGAATCGTACGAATAGATTAGAATGGATCGTACGAGTGAATTAGAATGGATCGTACGAATGAATTAGAATGGATACATTCGAGCGAATGAATTAGAATGGATCGTACGAATGAATTAGAATGGATCCATTCATGCGAATGAATTAGAATAGATCGTAGGAATGAATTAGAATGGATTGTACGAATAAATTAGAATGGTTACATTCGTGCGAATGAATTAGAATGGATCGTACGAATGGATTAGAATGGATCGTACGAATGAATTAGAATGGATCGTACAAATGAATTAGAAAGGTTACATTTGTGAGAATGAATTAGAATGGATTGTACGAATGAATTAGAATGGATAGTACGAATGGACTAGAATGGATCGTACGAATGGATTAGAGTGGATCGTACGAATGGATTAGAATGGATCATACAAATGAATTAGAAAGGTTACATTTGTGAGAATGAATTAGAATGGATCATACGAATGAATTAGAATGGATCATGCGAATTAATTTGAATGGATCGTACGAATGAATTAGAATGGATCGTAGGAATGAATTAGAATGGATCGTACGAATGAATTAGAATGGTTACATTTGTGAGAATGAATTAGAATGGATCGTACGAATGAATTAGAATGGATCATACGAATGGATTAGAATAGATCGTACGAATGAATTAGAATGGATTGTGCGAATGAATTAGAATGGATAGTGCGAATGAATTAGAATGGATCGTACGAATGAATTAGAATGGATCCACCGAATGAGTTAGAATGGATCATACGAATGAATTAGAATGGATCGTGCGAAGGAATTAAAATGGATTGTACGAATGAATTAGAATGGATACATTCGTGTGATTGAATCAGAATGGATACATTCGTGCGAATGAATTAGAATGGATCGTACGATTCATTCTTATTCATTCGTACGATCCATTCTAATGCATTCGTACGATTCATTCTAATTCATTCACACGATCCATTCTAATTCATTCGTACGATCCATTCTTATTCATTTATACGATCCATTCAAATTCATTCGCATAATCCATTCTAATTCATTCGTACGATCCATTCTTATTCATTCATACGACCCATTCTAATGCATTCATACGATCCATTCTAATTCATTCGTACGATCCATTCTAATTCAATCCTATGATCCATTCTAATTCATTCGTACGATCCATTCTAATTCATTCGCTCGAATGTATCTATTCTAATTCATTCGTACGATCCATTCTAATTCGTTCATACGATCCATTCTAATTCGTTCGTACGATCCATTCTAATTCATTTGCACGATCCATTCTAATTCATTCGTACGATCCATTCTAATTCATTCGTACAAATGTATCCATTTTAATTCATTCGCGTGATCCATTCTAATTCATTCGTACGATTCATTCTAATTCATTCTAATTCATTCGTACGATCCATTCTAATTCATTCCTAGGATCCATTCTAATTCATTCGCATGATCCATTCGTATGATCCATTCTAATCTATTCAAACGATCCATTCTAATCCATTCATACGATCCATTCTAATTCGTTCGTACGATCCATTCTAATTCATTCGCACAATCCATTCTAATTCATTTGTACGATCCATTCTAATTCATTCGCATGATCCATTCTAATTCATTCGTACAATGCGTTCTAATTCATTCGCTCGAATGTATCCATTCTAATTCATTCGCACGAATGAATTAGAATGGATCGGACGAACAAATTAGAATGGATCGTACGATTCATTCCAATTCATTCGTCCGATCCATTCTAATGCATTCGTACGATTCATTCTAATACATTCGCACGATCCATTCTAATTCATTCTACGATCCATTCTTATTCATTCATACGATCCATTCTAATTCATTCGCACAATCCATTCTAATTCATTCGTATGATCCATTCTAATTCATTCGTATGATCCAGTCTAATTCATTCGTATGATCCATTCTAACTCATTTTAGAATGGATCGTACGAACGAATTAGAATGGATCGTATGAACGAATTAGAATGGATCGTACGAATGAATTAGAATGGATACATTCGAGCGAATGAATTAGAATGGATCGTTCGGATGAATTAGAATAGATCGTACGAATGGATTAGAATGGATCATACGAATGGATTAGAATGGATCGTACGAATGGATTAGAATGGACCGTACGAATGAATTAGAATGTATCATACAAATGAATTAGAAAGGTTACATTCGTGAGAATGAATTAGAATGGATCGTACGACTGAATTAGAATGAATCATGCGAATGAATTTGAATGGATCGTACGAATGAATTACAATCGATCGAACGAATGAATTAGAATGGATACATTCGAGCGAATGAATTAGAATAGATCGTAGGAATGAATTAGAATGGATCATACGAATGAATTAGAATGGATCGTGCGAATGAATTAGAATGGATTGTACGAATGAATTAGAATGAATACATTCGTGCGAATGAATTAGAATGGATCGGACGAATGAATTAGAATGCATCGTACGAATGAATTAGAATGGTTCGTGCGAATGAATTAGAATGAATTGTACGAATGCATTAGAATGGATACATTCGTGCGACTGAATTAGAATGGATCGTACGAATGAATTAGAATGGATCATGTGAATGAATTAGAATGGATCGTACGAATGAATTAGAATGGATACATACAAATGAATTAGAAAGGTTACATTCGTGAGAATGAATTAGAATGGGTCGTACGAATGAATTAGAATGGATCGTATGAATGAATTAGAATGGATACATTCGAGCGAATGAATTAGAATGGATCGTACGAATGAATTAGAATGGATCATAGGAATGAATTAGAATGGATCGTGCAAATGAATTAGAATGGATACATTCATGCGAATGAATTAGAATGTATCGTAGGAATTAATTAGAATGGATCGTACGAATGAATTAGAATGGTTACATTCGTGCGAATGAATTAGAATGGATCGTACGAATGAATTAGAATGCATCGTACAAATGAATTAGAAAGGTTACATTTGTAAGAATGAATTAGAATGGATCGTACGAATGGATTAGAATGGATCGTACGAATGGATTAGAATGGATCGTACGAATGAATTAGAATGGATCATACAAATGAATTAGAAAGATTACATTCGTGAGAATGAATTAGAATGGATCGTATGAATGAATTAGAATGGATCATGCGAATGAATTTGAATGGATCGTATGAATGAATTAGAATGGATCGAACAAATAAATTACAATGGATACATTCGAGCGAATGAGTTAGAATAGATCGTAGGAATGAATTAGAATGGATCATACGAATGAATTAGAATGGATCATGCGATTGAATTAGAATGGATTGTACGAATGAATTAGAATGGATACATTCGTGCGAATGAATTAGAATCGATTTGACGAATGAATTAGAATGGATCGTACGAATGAATTAGAATGGGTCGTGCAATTGAATTAGAATGAATCGTACGAATGCATTAGAATGGATACATTCGTGCGAATGAATTAGAATGGATCGTACGAATGAATTAGAATGGATCGTACGAATGAATTAGAATGGATACATTCGAGCGAATGAATTAGAATGGATCGTACGAATGAATTAGAATGGATCATAGGAATGAATTAGAATGGATCGTGCAAATGAATTAGAATGGATACATTCATGCGATTGAATTAGAATGTATCGTAGGAATTAATTAGAATGGATCGTACGAATGAATTAGAATGGTTACATTCGTGAGAATGAATTAGAATGGATCGTACGAATGAATTAGAATGCATCGTACAAATGAATTAGAAAGGTTACATTTGTGAGAATGAATTAGAATGGATCGTACGAATGGATTAGAATGGATCGTACGAATGGATTAGAATGGATCGTACGAATGAATTAGAATTGATCGTATGAATGAATTAGAATAGATCGTACGAATGAATTAGAATTGATACATTCGTACGAATGAATTAGAATGGAACGTGCAAATGAATTAGAATGTATCGGGCGAATAAATTAGAATGGATACATTTGTGCGAATGAATTAGAATGGATCATACGAATGAATTAGAATTGATCGTGTGAACGAATTAGAATGGATCGTACGAATGAATTAGAATGGATACATTCGTGCAAATAAATTAGAATGGATCATACGAATGAATTAGAATGGATCGTAAGAATGAATTAGAATGGATCGTACGAATGAATTAGAATGGATCGTACGAATGAATTATAATGGATCGTGCGAATAAATTAGAATGGATACATTCTTGCGAATAAAATAGAATGGACGGTACGAATGAATTAGAATGGATCGTGCGAATGAATTAGAATGGATACATTCATGCGAATGAATTAGAATGGATTGTGCGAATGAATTAGAATGGATCGTGCGAATGAATTAGAATGGATCATACGAATGAATTAGAATGGATCATACGAATGAATTAGAATGGATCCTACGAATGAATTAGACTGGATATATTTGTACGAATAAATTAGAATGGATACATTCATGCAAATGAATTAGAATGGATCGTACGAATGAATTAGAATGGATCATACGAATGAATTAGAATGGATCATATTAATGAATTAGAATGGTTACATTCGTGCGAATGAATTAGAATGGACCGTACGAATGGATTAGAATGGATCGTATGAATGGATTAAATGCATAGTACGAATGAATTAGAATAGATACATTTGTGCGAATGAATTAGATTGCATCGTACGAATGAATTTGAATGGATTGTACAAATGAATTAGAATGGATCGTACGAATGAATTAGAATGGATCATGCGAATGAATTAGAATAGATCGTACGAATGAATTAGAATGGATCGTACGAATAAATTAGAATGGATCGTGCGAATGAATTAGAATGGATCGTACGAATAAATTAGAATGGATCCACCGAATGAGTTAGAATGGATGATACGAATGAATTAGAATAGATCGTACGAATGATTTAGAATGGATTGTGCGAATTAATTAGAATGGATACATTCGTGCGAATGAATTAGAATGGAATGTAAGAATGAATTAGAATGGATCGTACTAATGAATTAGAATGGATCCATTCGTACAAATGAATTAGAATGGATCGTACGAATGATTTAGAAAGGATCGAGCGAATGAATTAGAATGGATCGTACGAATAGATTAGAATGGATCGTACGAATGAATTAGAATGGATCATACAAATGAATTAGAAAGGTTACATTCGTGAGAATGAATTAGAATGGATCGTACGAATGAATTAGAATGGATCATAGGAATGAATTAGAATGGATCGTGCAAATGAATATGAATGGATACATTCATGCGAATGAATTAGAATAGATCGTAGGAATGAATTAGAATGGATCGTACGAATGAATTAGAATGGTTACATTCGTGCGAATGAATTAGAATGGATCGTACGAATGGATTAGAATGGATCGTACGAATGAATTAGAATGGATCGTACAAATGAATTAGAAAGGTTACATTTGTGAGAATAAATTAGAATGGATCGTACGGATGGATCGTATGAATAGATTAGAATGGATCGTATGAATGGATTAGAATGGATCGTACGAATGGATTAGAATGGATCGTACGAATGAATTAGAATGGATCATACAAATGAATTAGAAAGGTTACATTCGTGAGAATGAATTAGAATGGATCGTACGAATGAATTAGAATGGATCATGCGAATGAATTTGAATGGATCGTACGAATGAATTAGAATGGATCGAACGAATGAATTAGAATTGATACATTCGAGCGAATGAATTAGAATAGATCATAGGAATGAATTAGAATGGATCGTACGAATGAATTAGAATGGATCGTACGAACGAATTAGAATGGATCGTACGAACTAATTAGAATGGATCGTATGAACGAATTAGAATGGATCGTACGAATGAATTAGAATTGATACATTCGAGCGAATGAATTAGAATGGATCGTACGAATGAATTAGAATGGATCATAGGAATGAATTAGAATGGATCGTGCAAATGAATTAGAATGGATACATTCGTGCGAATGAATTAGAATGGATTGTGCGAATGAATTAGAATGGATTGTCCAAATGAATTAGAATGGATATATTTGAATGAATAAATTAGAATGGATCATACGTATGAATTAGAATGGATCATATGAAAAAATTAGAATGGATCGTGCGAATGAATTAGAAAGGATCGTACGAATGAATTAGAATGGATTGTACGAATGAATTAGAATGGATCGTACGATTGAATTAGAATGGATCGTACGAATGAATTAGAATGGATCGTACGAATGGATTAGAATGGATCGTACGAATGGATTAGAATGGATACATTCATGCAAATGAATTAGAATGGATCGTACGAATGAATTATAATGGATCATACGAATGAATTAGAATGGATCATAGGAATGAATTAGAATGGATCGTGCAAATGAATTAGAATGGATACATTCGAGCGAATGAATTAGAATGGATCGTACGAATTAATTAGAATGGATCCACCGAATGAGTTAGAATGGATCATACGAAGGAATTAGAATATATCGTACGAATGAATTAGAATGGATCGTACGAATGAATTAGAATGGATCGTACGAACGAATTAGAATGGATCGTACGAACGAATTAGAATGGATCGTACGAATTAGAATAGATCGTATGAATTAGACTGGATCGTACGAATGAATTACAATTGATCGTACGAATGAATTAGAATGGATCATAGGAATGAATTAGAATAGATCGTAGGAATGAATTAGAATGGATCGTACGAATGAATTAGAATGGATCATAGGTTTGAATTAGAATGGATCGTACGAACGAATTAGAATGGATCGTACGAACGAATTAGAATGGATCGTATGAAAGAATTAGAATGGATCGTACGAACGAATTAGAATGGTTACATTCGTGCAAATGAATTAGAATGGATCATACGAATGGATTAGAATGGATCGTACGAATGGATTAGAATGGATCGTACGAATGAATTAGAATGGATCGTACAAATGAATTAGAAAGGTTACATTTGTGAGAATGAATTAGAATGGATCGTACGAATGGATTAGAATGGATCGTACGAATGAATTAGAATAGATCATACAAATGAACTAGAAAGTTTACATTCGTGAGAATGAATTAGAATGGATCGTACGAATGAATTAGAATGGATACATTTGTGCGAATGAATTAGAATGGATCGTATATTCATGCAAATAAATTAGAATGGATCGTACGAATGAATTAGAATGGATCCACCGAATGAGTTAGAATGGATCATACGAATGAATTAGATTGGATCGTACGAATGAATTAGAATGGATTGTGCGAATGAATTAGAATGGATCGTATGAATGAATAAGAATGGATCGCGCGAATGAATTAGAATGGATAGTACGAATGAATTAGAATGGATTGTGCGAATGAATTAGAAACATTCGTGCGAATGGATTAGAATGAATTAGATTGCATCTTATGATCCATTCTAATCCATTCGTACGATACATTCTTATTCATTCATACGATCCATTCTAATTCATTCGCACAATCGATTCTAATTCATTAGAATGGATCGTACGAATGAGTTAGAATGGATACATTCGAGCGAATGAATTAGAATGGATCTTACGAATGAATTAGAATGGATCATAGGAAAGAATTAGAATGGATCGTGCAAATGAATTAGAATGGATACATTCTTGCGAATGAATTAGAATGGATCGTAGGAATGAATTAGAATGGATCGTACGAATGAATTAGAATGGTTACATTCGTGCGAATGAATTAGAATGGATCATACGTAGGAATGAATTAGAATGGATCGTACGAATGAATTAGAATGGATTGTACGAATGGATTAGAATGGATCGTACAAATGGATTAGAATGGATCGTATGAATTAGAATGGATCGTACGAATGAATTAAAATGGATACATTTGTGCGAATGAATTAGAATGGTTCGTACGAATTAATTAGAATGGATCGTACGAATGAATTAGAATGGATCGTATGAATGAATAAGAATAGATCGTACGAATGAATTAGAATGGATCGTGCGAATGAATTAGAATTGATTGTACGAATGAATTAGAATGGATCGTGCAAATGAATTAGAATGGATCGTATGAATGAATTAGAATGGATCCACCGAATGAGTTAGAACGTACGATCCATTTTAATTCATTCTTACGATCCATTCTAATTAATTCGCACGAATGTATCCATTCTAATTCATTTGCACGATCCATTCTAATTCATTCCTATGATCCATTCTAATTCATTCGTACGATCCCTTCTAATTCATTAGCACGAATATATCCATTCTAATTCATTCGTACGATCCATTCTAATTCATTCGTATGATCCATTCTAATTTATTCGCGCGAATGTATCCATTCTAATTCATTTGCACGATCCATTCTAATTCATTCGCACGATCCATTCTAATTCATTTGTATGATCCATTCTAATTCATTCGTACGATCCATTCTAATCTATTCGTACGATCCATTCTAATCCATTCGTACGATCCATTCTGATCCATTCGTATGATCCATTGTAATTCATTTGCACGATCCATTCTAATTCATTCATATGATCCATTCTAATTCATTCGTACGATCCATTCTAATTCATTCGCACGAATATAACTATTAGAATGGATCGTATGAATGAATTAGAATGGATCGTACGAATTAATTAGAATGGATCGTATGAATGAATTAGAATGGATAGTGCGAATGAATTAGAATGAATCGTACGAATGGATTAAAATGGATCGTACGAATGGATTAGAATGGATCGTACGAATGGATTAGAATGGATCGTACGAATGAATTAGAATGGATCATACAAATGAATTAGAAAGGTTACATTCGTGAGAATGAATTAGAATGGATCGTATGAATGGATTAGAATGGATCGTACGAATAGATTAGAACGCATTGTATGAATGAATTAGAATGGATCGTACAAATGAATTAGAATGGATACATTCGTGCGAATGAATTAGAATGGATTGTATGTATAAACAAATGAATTAGAAAGGTTACATTCGTGAGAATGAATTAGAATGGATCGTACGAATGAATTAGAATGGATCGTACGAATGAATTAGAATGGTTACATTTGTGCGAATGAATTAGAATGGATCGTACGAATGGATTAGAATGGATAGTACGAATGGATTAGAATGGATCGTACGAATGAATTAGAATGGATCGTACAAATGAATTAGAAAGGTTACATTTGTGAGAATGAATTAGAATGGATCGTACGAATGAATTAGAATGGATCATATGAATGGATTAGAATGGATCGTACGAATGGATTAGAATGGATCGTACGAATGAATTAGAATGGATCATACGAATGAATTAGAAAGGTTACATTCGTGAGAATGAATTTTTTGGATCGTACGAATGAGTTAGAATGGATCATACGAATGAATTAGAATGGATCGTACAAATGAATTAGAAAGGATCGAACGAATGAATTAGAATGGATACATTCGAGCGAATGAATTAGAATTGTTCGTAGGAATGAATTAGAATGGATCGTACAAATGAATTAGAATGGATACATTCGTGCGAATGAATTAGAATGGATTGTACGAATGAATTAGAACGGATCATAGGAATGAATTAGAATGGATCGTGCAAATGAATTAGAATGGATACATTCGTGCGAATGAATTAGAATGGATCGTAGGAATGAATTAGAATGGATCCTACGAATGAATTAGAATGGTTACATTCGTGCGAATGAATTAGAATGGATCGTACGAATGGATTAGAATGGATCGTACGAATGAATTAGAATGGATCGTACAAATGAATTAGAAAGGTTACATTTGTGAGAATGAATTAGAATGGACCGTACGAATGAATTAGAATGGATCGTACGAATGGATTAGAATGGATCGTACGAATGAATTAGAATGAATCGTATGATCCATTCTAATTCATTCGCACGATCCATTCTAATTCATTCGCACAATCCATTCTAATTCATTCGTATGATCCATTGTAATTCATTCGTATGATCCATTCGAACTCATTCGGTGGATCCATTCTAATTCATTCGTACGATCCATTCTAATTCATTCGCACGAATGTAACCATTCTAATTCATTCGTACGATTCATTCTAATTCATTCTTATGAGCTATTCTAATTCATTCGCACTATCCATTCTAATTCATTCGCCCGAATATATCTATTCTAATTCATTCGTACGATCCATTCTAATTCGTTCATACCATCCATTCTAATTCATTCGTATGATCCATTCTAATTCATTCGTACGATCCTATTTCATTCGTACGATCCTTTCTAATTCATTCGCACGATCCATTCTAATTCTTTCATGTGATCCATTCTAATTCATTCATACGATCCATTCTAACTCATTCGTATGATCAATTCTAATTCATTCACATGATCCATTCTAATTCATTCGCACGATCCATTGTAATCCATTCTTACGATCCATTCAAATTCAATCACATGATCCATTCTAATTCATTCGTACGATCCATTCTAATTCATTCTCACGAATATAACCTTTCTAATTCATTTGTATGATCCATTCTAATTCATTCATATGATCCATTCTAATTCATTCGCACGAATGTATCCATTCTAATGCATTCGTACGATCCATTCTAATTCATTCGTACGATCCATTCTAATTCATTCGTACGATCCATTCTAATTCATTCGTACGATCCATTCTAATTCATTCGCACGAATGTATCCATTCTAATGCATTCGTACGATCCATTCTAATTCATTCGTACGATCTATTCTAATTCATTCTCCCAAATGTAACTTTTCTGATTCATTTGTACGATCCATTCTAATTCATTCGTACGATCCATTCTAATCCATTCGTACGATCAATTCTAATCCATTTGTACGATCCATTCTAATTCATTCGCACGAATGTAACCATTCTAATTCATTCATACGATCCATTCTAATTCATTCCTACGATCCATTCTAATTCATTCGTACGATCCATTCTAATCCATTCGTACGATCCATTCTAATTCATTCGTACAATGCGTTCTAATCCATTCGTACGATCCATTTTAATCCATTCGTACGATCCATTCTAATTCATTCGTACGATCCATTCTAATTCATTCTCACAAATGTAACCTTTGTAACTCATTTGTACGATCCATTCTAATTCATTCGTACGATCCATTCTAATTCATTCGTACGATTCATTCTAATCCATTCGTACGATCCATTCTAATTCATTCCTACGATCCATTCTAATTCATTCGCACGAATGTATCCATTCTAATTCATTTGCACGATCCATTCTTATTCATTCCAATAATCCATTCTAATTCATTCGTACGATCCATTCTAATTCATTCGCTCGAATGTATCCATTCTAATTCGTTCATACGATCCATTCTAATTCGTTCGTACGATCCATTCTAATTCGTTCGTATGATTTATTCTAATTCATTCGTACGATCCATTCAAATGCATTCATACGATTCATTCTAATTCATTCGCACGATCCATTCTAATTCATTCGTACGATCCATTCTTATTCATTAATACGATCCATTCTAATTCATTCGCACAATACATTCTAATTCATTCGTACGATCCATTCTAACTTATTCAGTGGATCCATTCTAATTCATTCGTACGATCCATTCTAATTCATTCGCACGATTCATTCTAATTTATTCGTACGATCCATTTTAATTCATTCATATGATCTATTCTAATTCATTCGCATGATCCATTCTAATTCATTCGTACGATCCATTCTAATTCATTCGTACAATCCATTCAAATTCATTCGTACAATGCAATCTAATTCATTCGCACAAATGTATCTATTCTAATTCATTCGTACAATGCGTTCTAATCCATTCGTACGATCCATTCTAATCCATTCGTACGATCCATTCTAATTCATTCGCACGAATGTAACCATTCTAATTCATTTGTATGATCCATTCTAATTCATTCGTATAATCCATTCTAATTCATTCGCACGATCCATTCTAATTCCTTCGCACAAATATAACCATTCTAATTCATTCGTACGATTCATTCTAATTCATTCGTATGAGCTATTCTAATTCATTCGTACGATCCATTCTAATTCATTCGTACGATCCATTCTAATTCATTCGTACGATCCATTCTAATCCATTCATACGATCCATTTTAATTCATTCGTACGATCCATTCTAATTCATTCTCACAAATGTAACCTTTCCAATTCATTTGTACGATCCATTCTAATCCATTCGTACGATCTATTCTAATCCATTCGTACGATCCATTCTAATCCCATCATACGATCAATTCTAATTCGTTCGTACGATCCATTCTAATTCATTCGTATGATCCATTCTAACTCATTCGGTAGATCCATTCTAATTCATTCGTACGATCCATTCTAATTCATTCGCACGATCCATTCTAATTCATTCGTATGATCCATTTTAATTCATTCCTACGATCTATTCTAGTTCATTCGCTCGAATGTATCCATTCTAATTCATTCGTACGATCCATTCTAATTCATTCGCATGATCCATTCTAATTCATTCGCACGATCCATTCTAATTCATTCGTACAATCCATTCTAATTCATTCGTATGATGCAATCTAATTCGTAAGCACAAATGTATCTATTCTAATTCATTCGTTCGATCCATTCTAATTCATTCGTACGATCCATTCTAATTCATTCGCACGATCCATTCTAATTCATACGCACAATCCGTTCTAATTCATTCGCACAATCCATTCTAATTCATTCGCATGAATGTATCCATCCTAATTCATTCATACGATCCATTCTAATTCATTCGTACGATCCATTCTAATTCATTCGCATGATCCATTCGTACGATCCATTCTAATCCATTCATACGATCCATTCTGATTCATTCATACGATCCATTCTAATTCGTTCGTACGATCCATTCTAATTCATTCGTATGATCCTTTCTAACTCATTCGGTGGATCCATTCTAATTCATTCGCACAATCCATTCTAATTCATTCGCACAAATGTATCCATTCTAATTCATTCGTACGATCCATTCTTATTCATTCATACGATCCATTCTAATTCATTTGCACGATCCATTCTAATTTATTCCAATGATCCATTCTAATTCATTCGTACGATCAATTCTAATTCATTCGCTCGAATGTATCAATTCTAATTCATTCGTACGATCCATTCTAATTCATTCGTACGATCCATTCTAATTCATTCTCACGAATGTAACCTTTCTAATTCATTCCTATGATCCATTCTAATTCATTCGTATGATACATTCTTGCGAATAAATTAGAATGGATCGTATATTCGTGCAAAAAAATTAGAAGGGATCATACGAATGAATTAGAATGGATCGTGCGAATGAATTAGAATGGATCGTACGAATGAATTAGAATGGATCGTGCGAATGAATTAGAATGGATCGTAGTAATGAATTAGAACGGATCGTACGAATGTAGAATGAATCATACGAATGCATTAGAATGGATACATTCGTGCAAAAGAATTAAAATGGATCGTACGAATGAATTAGAATGGATCGTGCGCATGAATTAGAATGGATCGTACGAATGAATTAGAATGGATACATTTGTGCGATGAATGGATAAGAATGGATCGTGCGAATGAATTAGAATGGATTGTACGAATGAATTAGAATGGATACATTCGTGCGAATGAATTAGAATGGATCATATGAAAGAATTAGAATGGATCATGCAAATGAATTAGAATGGATACATTCGTGCGAATGAATTAGAATGGATCGTAGGAATGAATTAGAATGGATCGTACGAATGAATTAGAATGGTTACATTCGTGCGAATGAATTATAATGGATCGTACGAATGGTTTAGAATGGATCGTACGAATGGATTAGAATGGATCGTACGAATGAATTAGAATGGATTGTACAAATGAATTAGAAAGGTTACATTTGTGAGAATGAATTAGAATGGATCGTACGAATGGATTAGAATGGATCGTACGAATGGATTAGAATAGATCGTACGAATGGATTAGAATAGTTACATTTGTGAGAATGAATTAGAATGGATCGTACGAATGAATTAGAATGGATCGTACGAATGAATTAGAATGGATCGTGCGAATGAATTAGAATGGATCTTATGAATGAATTAGAATGGATCGTACGAATGAATTAGAATGGATCGTACGAATGGATTAGAATGGATTAGAATGGATCGTACGAATGTATTAGAATGGATCGTATGAATGAATTAGAATGGATCATACAAATGAATTGGAAAGGTTACATTTGTGCGAATGAATTAGAATGGATCGTACGAATTAATTAGAATAGATCGTACGAATGAATTAGAATGGATACATTTGTACGAATGAATTAGAATGGATCGTGTGAATGAATTAATATGGATCATACGAATGAATTAGAATGGATCGTACGAACGAATTAGAATGGATCATATGAACGAATTAGAATAGATCGTACGAATGAATTAGAATGGATACATTCGAGCGAATGAATTATAATGGATCGTACGAATGAATTAGAATGGATCATAGGAATGAATTAGAATGGATCGTGCAAATGAATTAGAATGGATACATTCGTGCGAATGAATTAGAATGGATCGTAGGAATGAATTAGAATGGATCGTACGAATGAATTAGAATGGTTACATTCGTGTGAATGAATTAGAATGGATCGTACGAATGGATTAGAATGGATCGTACAAATGAATTAGAATGGTTACATTCGTGCGAATGAATTAGAATGGATCGTACGATTGGATTAGAATGGATCGTACGAATGAATTAGAATGGATCGTACGAATGGATTAGAATGGATCGTACGAATTAATTAGAATGGATTGTGCGAATGAATTAAAATGGATCGTATGAATGAATTAGAATGGTTACATTTGTGTGAATGAATTAGAATGGATCGTACGAATGGTTTGGAATGGATCGTACGAATGGATTATAATGGATCGTATGAATGAATTAGAATGGATACATTCGAGCGAATGAATTAGAATGGATCGTACGAATGGATTAGAATGGATCGTACGAATGGATTAAAATGGATCGTACGAATGAATTAGAATGGATCATACAAATGAATTAGAAAGGTTACATTCGTGAGAATGAATTAGAATGGATCATGCGAATGAATTAGAATTGATCATACGAATAGATTAGAATGGATCGTACGAATGAATTAGAATGGATCGTACGAATGAATTAGAATAGATCATGCGAATGAATTAGAATGAATCGTACGAATGGATTAGAATGGATCGTACGAATGGATTAGAACGCATTGTATGAATGAATTAGAATCGATACATTTGTGCGAATGAATTAGATTGCATCGTACGAATGAATTTTAATGGATTGTACGAATGAATTAGAATGGATCGTACGAATGAATTAGTATGGATCATGTGCATGAATTAGAATAGATCGTACGAATGAATTAGAATGGATCGTGCAAACGAACTAGAATGGATCGTATGAACGAATTAGAATGGATCGTACGAATGAATTAGAATGGATACATTCGAGCGAATGAATTAGAATGGATCGTACGAATGAATTAGAATGGATCATAGGAATGAATTAGAATGGATCATACGAATGAATTAGAATGGATACATTTGTGCGATGAATAAGAATGGAGCGTACGAATGAATTCGAATGTAACCATTCTAATTCATTCGTACGATCCATTCTAATTCATTCCTACGATCCATTCTAATTCATTCGCACGAATGTATCCATTCTAATTCATTTGCATGATCCATTCTAATTCATTCCTACGATCCATTCTAATTCATTTGCACGATCCATTCTTATTCATCGCACGAATGAATTAGAATGGATCGTGCGAATGAATTAGAATGGATACATTTGTGCGAATGAATTAGAATGGATTGTGCGAATGAAATAGAATAGATCGTACGAATGAACTAGAAAGGATCATATGAATGAATTAGAATGGATCATGCGAATGAATTAGAATGGATTGTACGAATGAATTAGAATGGATACATTCGTGCAGATGAATTAGAATGGATCGTATGAATGAATTAGAATGGATCGTACGAATGAATTAGAATGAATCGTAAGAATGAATTAGAATGGATTATACGAATGAATTAGAATGGGTCATACGAATGAATTAGAATGGATCGTACGAATTAATAAGAATGGATCGTACGAATGAATTAGAATGGATCATAGGAATGAATTAGAATGGATCGTGCAAATGAATTAGAATAGATACATTCATGCGAATGAATTAGAATAGATCATGCGAATGAATTAGAATGGATCGTACGAATGAATTAGAATGGATATATTTGAACGAATAAATTAGAATGGATCATACGAATGATTAGAATGGATCGTACGAATGAATTAGAATGGATCGTGCGAATGAATTAGAATCGATCGTACTAATGAATTAGAATAGATTGAACGAATGAATTAGATCATACGAATGAATTAGAATGAATCGTACGAATGAATTAGAATGGTTACATTCGTGCGAATGAATTAGAATAGATCGTACAAATGAATTAGAATGGATCGTACGAATAAATTAGAATGGATCGTGCGAATGAATTAGAATGGATCGTATGAATGAATTAGAATGGATCCACCGAATGAGTTAGAATGGATTATACGAATGAATTAGAATGGATCGTACGAATGAATTAGAATGGATTGTGCGAATGAATTAGTATGGATCGTATGAATGAATAAGAATGGATCGTACGAATGAATTAGAATGGATCGTGCGAATGAATTAGAATGAATCGTACGAATGCATTAGAATGGATCGTACTAATGAATTAGAATGAATCGTACGATCTGTTCTAATTCATTCGTCTGATCCATTCTAATTCATTCGCACAAATGTATCCATTCTAATTCATATGTACAATCCATTCTAATTCATTCGCACGATCCATTTAATTCATTTGTATGATCCATTCTAATTCATTCCTACAATCTATTCTAATTCATTCGCTCGAATGTATCCATTCTAATTCATTCGTACAATCCATTCTAATTCATTCGCACGATCCATTCTAATTCATTCGTACGATCCATTCTAATTCATTCGTATGATCCATTCTAATTCATTCGTACGATCCATTCTAATTCATTCGTATGATCCATTCTAACTCATTAACACAAATGTATCCATTCTAATTCATTCGTACGATCCATTCTAATTCATTCGCACGATCCACTCTAATTCATTCGTACGATCCATTCTAATTCATTCGCACAAATGTATCCATTCTAATTCAATCGTACGATCTATTCTAATTCATTCGCACGATCCATTCTAATTCATTCATACGATCCATTCTAATTCATTCGCACGATCCATTCTAATTCATTCGTACGATCCATTCTAATTCATTTGCACAAATGTATCCATTCTAATGTATTCGCACGATCCATTCTAATTCATTCGTACGATCCATTCTAATCCATTCGTACGATCCATTCTAATTCATTCGTACGATCCATACTAATTCATTCTCACAAATGTAACCTTTCTAATTCATTTGTACGATCCATTCTAATTCATTCGCACGATCCATTCTAATTCATTCGTACGATCCATTCTAATTCATTCGCACAAATGTATCCATTCTAATTCAATCGTACGATCCATTCTAATTCATTCGCACGATCCATTCTAATTCATTCGTACGATCCATTCTAATCCATTCGTACGATCCATTCTAATTCATTCGTACGATCCATTCTAATTCATTCTCACAAATGTAACCTTTCTAATTTATTTGTACGATCCATTCTAATTCATTCGTACCATCCATTCTAATCCATTCATACGATCCATTCTAATCCATTCGTACGATCCATTCTAATTCATTCGCACAAATGTAACTATTCTAATTCATTCGTACGATCCATTCTAATTCATTCCTACGATCCATTCTAATTCATTCGCACGAATGTATCCATTCTAATTCATTTGCACGATCCATTCTAATTCATTCCTATGATCCATTCTACTTCATTCGTACGATCCATTCTAATTCATTCGCACGAATGTATCCATTCTAATTCATTCGTATGATCCATTGTAATTCATTCGTACGATCCATTCTTATTCATTCGTACGATCCATTCTAATCCATTCGTACGATCCATTCTAATTCATTCGTACAATGCGTTCTAATCCATTCGTACAATCCATTCTAATCCATTCGTGCGATCCATTCTAATTCATTCGTACGATCCAATCTAATTCATTCTCACAAATGTAACCTTTCTAATTCATTTGTACGATCCATTCTAATTCATTCGTACGATCCATTCTAATTCATTCGTACGATCCATTCTAATTCATTCGTACGATCCATTCTAATACATTCGTACGATCCATTCTAATTCATTCCTAAGATCCATTATAATTCATTCGCACGAATGTATCTATTCCAATTCATTTGCACGATCCATTCTAATTCATTCCTATGATCCATTCTAATTCATTCGTACGATCTATACTAATTCATTCGCTCGAATGTATCATTCTAATTCATTCGTACAATCCATTCTAATTCGTTCGTACGATCCATTCTAATTCGTTCGTACGATCCATTCTAATTCGTTCGTACGATCCATTCTAATTCATTTGTACGATCCATTTTAATTCATTCGCATGATCCATTCTAATTCATTCGTATGATACATTCGTGTGAATGAATTAGAATGGATTGTACGAATGAATTAGAATGGATCGTACGAACGAATTAGAATGGATCGTACGAACGAATTAGAATGGATCGTACGAACGAATTAGAATGGATTGTACGAATAAATTAGAATTGATACATTCGAGCGAATGAATTAGTATAGATCGTACGAATGAATTAGAATGGATCATAGGAATGAATTAGAATGGATCGTGCAAATGAATTGGAATAGATACATTCGTGCGAATGATTTATAATGGATCTTAGGAATGGATTAGAATGGATCGTACGAATGGATTAGAATGGATCGTACGAATGAATTAGAATGGATCGTACGAATGAATTAGATTGGATCGTACAAATGAATTAGAATTGATCATACGAATGAATTATAATGGATCGTACGAATGAATTAGAATGGATCGTGCGAATGAATTAGAATGGATTGTACAAATGAATTAGAAAGGTTACATTTGTGAGAATGAATTAGAATGGATCGTACGAATGAATTAGAATGGATCGTGCAAATGAATTAGAATGGATCATACGAATGAATTAGAATGGATCGTACGAATGAATTAGAATGGATCGTACGAATGAATTAGAATGGATCGAATGAATGAATTTGAATGGATACATTCGAGCGAATGAATTAGAATAGATCGTAGGAATGAATTAGAATGGATCGTGCGAATGAATTAGAAAGGATCGTATGAATGAATTAGAAAGGTTACATTTGTGAGAATGAATTAGAATGGATCGTACGAATGAATTAGAATGGATACATTCGTGCGAATGAATTAGAATAGATCGTATGAAAGAATTATAATGGATCGTACGAATGGATTAGAACGCATTGTACGAATGTATTAGATTGCATCGTACGATCCATTCTAATTCATTCGTACGATCCATTCTAATTCATTCGCACAAATGTATCCATTCTAATTCATTCATACGATCCGTTCTAATTCATTCGCACGATCCATTCTAATTCATTCGCTCGATCCTTTCTAATTCATTCGTACGATCCATTCTAATTCATTCGTACGATCCATTCTAATTCATTCGTACGATCCATTCTAATCCATTCGTACGATCCATTCTAATCCATTCATATGATCCATTCTAATTCATTCGCACGAATGTAACCATTCTAATTCATTCGTACGATCCATTCTAATTCATTCCTACGATCCATTCTAATTCATTCGCACGAATGAATTAGAATGGATCGAACGAATGAATTAGAATAGTTACATTCGTGCGAATGAATTAGAATGGATCGTACGAATGGATTAGAATGGATCGTACGAATGAATTAGAATGGATTGTACAAATGAATTAGAATGGATCGTACGAATGAATTAGAATGGATCGTACGAACGAATTAGAATAGATTGCAGGAACGAATTAGAACGGATCGTACGAATGAATTATAATGGATACATTCGAGCGAATGAATTAGAATGGATCGTACGAATGAATTAGAATGGATCATAGGAATGAATTAGAATGGATCGTGCAAATGAATTAGAATAGATACATTCGTGCGAATGAATTAGAATGGATCGTAGGAATGAATTAGAATGGATCGTACGAATGAATTAGAATGGTTATATTCGTGCGAATGAATTAGAATGGATCGTACGAATGGATTAGAATGGATCATACGAATGGATTAGAATACATTATACGAATGAATTAGAATAGATACATTTGTGTGAATGAATTAGATTGCATCGTACAAATGAATTTGAATGGATTGTATGAATGAATTAGAATGGATCGTACGAATGAATTAGAATGGATACATTCGTGCGAATGAATTAGAATGGATCGTAGGAATGAATTAGAGTGGATCGTACGAATGTATTAGAATGGATACATTCGAGCGAATGAATTAGAATGGATCGTACAAATGAATTAGAATGGATACATTCGTGCGAATGAATTAGAATGGATCATACGAATGAATTAGAATGGATACATGTGTGCGAATGAATTTGAATGGATTGCACGAATTGAATTAGAATGGATCATACGAATGGATTAGAATGGATCATACGTGTTCGGGGGATTTTTTCGCTGGTCCGTGCAGGCTACCTGCAAGGCAAAGAAAAAGCGTGAGAACGGCTGGCTTCCTTAGGAGCGCAGACCCTCCGACGCTCAAGTCAGTCTCAGGCGCACAACGGCGAGCTTTAGTGGACGAAAGTGGTAGGGAAAGGGGTTTCGAACCTGTACTCTGGAGCCTGGGGGTGAGCATTTATAGACATTGGCGACCTACCGCGGCCCGACACGTGGAGATTCTTTCCAGCGCCTTCTAGACCCCCACGTTCTGGCTAGCGTGGGTCTCTGACAGTCCTTGGTACTCGCGTCCCTGACATTCTTTGTCATCGAGCCTGCCAGGCGGTTTGAGTAGGGGAGAGCATCTTTTTTGTCGCTGCTAGGTGGCTATTCTGGAATGTTCAAGTCTGGGAGGTCTCAAACTGATTTGAGCGGGCTTCCGTGGACCACGTTTGTCCACGTAACTTCCGTGGGGTTTCGACACCTGGCATCCTTTCATACATTGTGGGCGACCTCCGGTGGGGAGCCAAGGCGAGCTCGCCCTCCATTGCTCCGCCTTCTCTTCCACATCTATCAAGAGTCAGACCTCGCGGGAGCGACCTCTTCGAATGAATGTATCCATTCTAATTCATTCGTATGATCCATTCTAATTCATTCGCTCGAATGTATCCATTCTAATTTATTCGTTCGATCCATTCTAATTCATTCGTACGATCCATTCTAATTCGTTCGTACGATCCATTCTAATTCATTCATACGATCCATTCTAATTCATTCTCACAAATGTAACCTTTCTAATTCATTTGTACGATCCATTCTAATTCATTCGTACAATCCATTCAAATTCGTGAGAATGAATTAGAATGGATCATACAAATGGATCGTACAAATGAATTAGAATGGATCATACAAATGAATTAGAAAGGTTACATTCGTGAGAATGAATTAGAATGGATCGTACGAATGAATTAGAATGGATCATAGGAATGAATTAGAATGGATCGTGCAAATGAATATGAATGGATACATTCGTGCGAATGAATTAGAATAGATCGTAGGAATGAATTAGAATGGATCGTACGAATGAATTAGAATGGTTACATTCGTGCGAATGAATTAGAATGGATCGTACGAATGGATTAGAATGGATCGTATGAATGGATTAGAATGGATCGTACGAATGAATTAGAATGGATCGTACAAATGAATTAGAAAGGTTACATTTGTGAGAATAAATTAGAATGGATCGTACGAATGGATCGTATGAATAGATTAGAATGGATCGTATGAATGGATTAGAATGGATCGTACGAATGGATTAGAATGGATCGTACGAATGAATTAGAATGGATCATACAAATGAATTAGAAAGGTTACATTCGTGAGAATGAATTAGAATGGATCGTACGAATGAATTAGAATGGATCATGCGAATGAATTTGAATGGATCGTACGAATGAATTAGAATGGATCGAACGAATGAATTAGAATTGATACATTCGAGCGAATGAATTAGAATAGATCATAGGAATGAATTAGAATGGATCGTACGAATGAATTAGAATGGATCGTACGAACGAATTAGAATGGATCATACGAACGAATTAGAATGGATCGTATGAACGAATTAGAATGGATCGTACGAATGAATTAGAATTGATACATTCGAGCGAATGAATTAGAATGGATCGTACGAATGAATTAGAATGGATCATAGGAATGAATTAGAATGGATCGTGCAAATGAATTAGAATGGATACATTCGTGCGAATAAATTAGAATGGATTGTGCGAATGAATTAGAATGGATTGTCCAAATGAATTAGAATGGATATATTTGAATGAATAAATTAGAATGGATCATACGTATGAATTAGAATGGATCATATGAAAAAATTAGAATGGATCGTGCGAATAAATTAGAAAGGATCGTACGAATGAATTAGAATGGATTGTACGAATGACTTAGAATGGATCGTACGAATGAATTAGAATGGATCGTACGAATGAATTAGAATGGATCGTACGAATGGATTAGAATGGATCGTACGAATGGATTAGAATGGATACATTCATGCAAATGAATTAGAATGGATCGTACGAATGAATTATAATGGATCATATGAATGAATTAGAATGGATCATAAGAATGAATTAGAATGGATCGTGCAAATGAATTAGAATGGATACATTCGAGCGAATGAATTAGAATGGATCGTACGAATTAATTAGAATGGATCCACCGAATGAGTTAGAATGGATCATACGAATGAATTAGAATATATCGTACGAATGAATTAGAATGGATCGTACGAATGAATTAGAATGGATCGTACGAACGAATTAGAATGGATCGTACGAATTAGAATAGATCGTACGAATTAGAATGGATCGTACGAATGAATTAGAATTGATCGTACGAATGAATTAGAATGGATCATACAAATGAATTAGACTAGATCGTAGGAATGAATTAGAATGGATCGTACGAATGAATTAGAATGGATCGTAGGTTTGAATTAGAATGGATCGTACAAACGAATTAGAATGGATCGTACGAACGAATTAGAATGGATCGTATGAACGAATTAGAATGGATCGTACGAACGAATTAGAATGGTTACATTCGTGCAAATGAATTAGAATGGATCATACGAATGGATTAGAATGGATCGTACGAATGGATTAGAATGGATCGTACGAATGAATTAGAATGGATCGTACAAATGAATTAGAAAGGTTACATTTGTGAGAATGAATTAGAATGGATCGTACGAATGGATTAGAATGGATCGTACGAATGAATTAGAATGGATCATACAAATGAACTAGAAAGTTTACATTCGTGAGAATGAATTAGAATGGATCGTACGAATGAATTAGAATGGATACATTTGTGCGAATGAATTAGAATGGATCGTATATTCATGCAAATAAATTAGAATGGATCGTACGAATGAATTAGAATGGATCCACCGAATGAGTTAGAATGGATCATACGAATGAATTAGATTGGATCGTACGAATGAATTAGAATGGATTGTGCGAATGAATTAGAATGGATCGTATGAATGAATAAGAATGGATCGCGCGAATGAATTAGAATGGATCGTACGAATGAATTAGAATGGATTGTGCGAATGAATTAGAAACATTCGTGCGAATCAATTAGAATGAATTAGATTGCATCTTATGATCCATTCGTATGATACATTCTTATTCATTCATACGATCCATTCTAATTCATTTGCACAATCCATTCTAATTCATTAGAATGGATCGTACGAATGAGTTAGAATGGATACATTCGAGCGAATGAATTAGAATGGATCTTACGAATGAATTAGAATGGATCATACGAATGAATTAGAATGGATCGTGCAAATGAATTAGAATGGATACATTCTTGCGAATGAATTAGAATGGATCGTAGGAATGAATTAGAATGGATCGTACGAATGAATTAGAATGGTTACATTCGTGCGAATGAATTAGAATGGATCGTAATTAGGAATGAATTAGAATGGATCGTACGAATGAATTAGAATGGATTGTACGAATGGATTAGAATGGATCGAACGAATGGATTAGAATGGATCGTATGAATTAGAATGGATCGTACGAATGAATTAAAATGGATACATTTGTGCGAATGAATTAGAATGGATCGTACGAATTAATTAGAATGGATCGTACGAATGAATTAGAATGGATCGTATGAATGAATAAGAATAGATCGTACGAATGAATTAGAATGGATCGTGCGAATGAATTAGAATGGATTGTACGAATGAATTAGAATGGATCGTGCAAATGAATTAGAATGGATCGTATGAATGAATTAGAATGGATCCACCGAATGAGTTAGAACGTACGATCCATTTTAATTCATTCTTACGATCCATTCTAATTAATTCGCACGAATGTATCCATTCTAATTCATTTGCACGATCCATTCTAATTCATTCCTATGATCCATTCTAATTCATTCGTACGATCCCTTCTAATTCATTCGCACGAATATATCCATTCTAATTCATTCGTACGATCCATTCTAATTCATTCGTATGATCCATTCTAATTTATTCGCGCGAATGTATCCATTCTAATTCATTTGCACGATCCATTCTAATTCATTCGCACGATCCATTCTAATTCATTCGTATGATCCATTCTAATCCATTCGTACGATCCATTCTAATCCATTCGTACGATCCATTCTAATCCATTCGTACGATCCATTCTGATCCATTCGTATGATCCATTGTAATTCATTTGCACGATCCATTCTAATTCATTCCTATGATCCATTCTAATTCATTCGTACGATCCATTCTAATTCATTCGCACGAATGTAACTATTAGAATGGATCGTACGAATGAATTAGAATGGATCGTACGAATGAATTAGAATGGATAGTGCGAATGAATTAGAATGAATCGTACGAATGGATTAAAATGGATCGTACGAATGGATTAGAATGGATCGTACGAATGAATTAGAATGGATCATACAAATGAATTAGAAAGGTTACATTCATGAGAATGAATTAGAATGGATCGTATGAATGGATTAGAATGGATCGTACGAATAGATTAGAACGCATTGTATGAATGAATTAGAATGGATCGTACAAATGAATTAGAATGGATACATTCGTGCGAATGAATTAGAATGGATTGTATGTATAAACAAATGAATTAGAAAGGTTACATTCGTGAGAATGAATTAGAATGGATCGTACGAATGAATTAGAATGGATTGTACAAATGAATTAGAATGGTTACATTTGTGCGAATGAATTAGAATGGATCGTACGAATGGATTAGAATGGATAGTACGAATGGATTAGAATGGATCGTACGAATGAATTAGAATGGATCGTACAAATGAATTAGAAAGGTTACATTTGTGAGAATGAATTAGAATGGATCGTACGAATGAATTAGAATAGATCATATGAATGGATTAGAATGGATCGTACGAATGGATTAGAATGGATCGTACGAATGAATTAGAATGGATCATACGAATGAATTAGAAAGGTTACATTCGTGAGAATGAATTTTTTGGATCGTACGAATGAGTTAGAATGGATCATACGAATGAATTAGAATGGATCGTACGAATGAATTAGAATGGATCGAACGAATGAATTAGAATGGATACATTCGAGCGAATGAATTAGAATTGTTCGTAGGAATGAATTAGAATGGATCGTACAAATGAATTAGAATGGATACATTCGTGCGAATGAATTAGAATGGATTGTACGAATGAATTAGAACGGATCATAGGAATGAATTAGAATGGATCGTGCAAATGAATTAGAATGGATACATTCGTGCGAATGAATTAGAATGGATCATAGGAATGAATTAGAATGGATCCTACGAATGAATTAGAATGGTTACATTCGTGCGAATGAATTAGAATGGATCGTACGAATGGATTAGAATGGATTGTACGAATGAATTAGAATGGATCGTACAAATGAATTAGAAAGGTTATATTTGTGAGAATGAATTAGAATGGATCGTACGAATGAATTAGAATGGATCGTACGAATGGATTAGAATGGATCGTACGAATGAATTAGAATGAATCGTATGATCCATTCTAATTCATTCGCACGATCCATTCTAATTCATTCGCACAATCCATTCTAATTCATTCGTATGATCCATTTTAATACATTCGTATGATCCATTCTAACTCATTCGGTGGATCCATTCTAATTCATTCGTATGATCCATTCTAATTCATTCGCACGAATGTAACCATTCTAATTCATTCGTACGATTCATTATAATTCATTCGTATGAGCTATTCTAATTCATTCGCACTATCCATTCTAATTCATTCGCACGAATATATCTATTCTAATTCATTCGTACGATTCATTCTAATTCGTTCATACCATCCATTCTAATTCATTCGTACGATCCATTCTAATTCATTCGTACGATCTTAATTCATTCGTACGATCCTTTCTAATTCATTCGCACGATCCATTCTAATTCTTTCATATGATCCATTCTAATTCATTCGTACGATCCATTCTAACTCATTCATATGATCAATTCTAATTCATTCACACGATCCATTCTAATTCATTCGCACAATCCATTCTAATCCATTCTTACGATCCATTAAAATTCATTCAAATGATCCATTCTAATTCATTCGTACGATCCATTCTAATTCATTCTCACGAATATAACCTTTCTAATTCATTTGTATGATCCATTCTAATTCATTCATATGATCCATTCTAATTCATTCGCACGAATGTATCCATTCTAATGCATTCGTACGATCCATTCTAATTCATTCGTACGATCCATTCTAATTCAGTCGTACGATCCATTCTAATTCATTCGGACGAATGTATCCATTCTAATGCATTCGTACGATCCATTCTAATTCATTCGTACGATCTATTCTAATTCATTCTCCCAAATGTAACTTTTCTGATTCATTTGTACGATCCATTCTAATCCATTCGTACGATCCATTCTATTCCATTCGTACGATCCATTCTAATCCATTTGTACGATCCATTCTAATTCATTCGCACGAATGTAACCATTCTAATTCATTCATACGATCCATTCTAATTCATTCCTACGATCCATTCTAATTCATTCGTATGACCCATTCTAATCCATTCGTACGATCCATTCTAATTCATTCGTACAATGCATTCTAATCCATTCGTACGATCCATTCTAATCCATTCGTACGATCCATTCCAATTCATTCGTACGATCCATTCTAATTCATTCTCACAAATGTAACCTTTGTAACTCATTTGTACGATCCATTCTAATTTATTCGTACGATCCATTCTAATTCATTCGTACGATTCATTCTAATCCATTCGTACGATCCATTCTAATTCATTCCTACGATCCATTCTAATTTATTCGCACGAATGTATCCATTCTAATTCATTTGCCCTATCCATTCTTATTCATTCCAATAATCCATTCTAATTCATTCGTACGATCCATTCTAATTCATTCGCTCGAATGTATCCATTCTAATTCGTTCATACGATCCATTCTAATTCGTTCATACGATCCATTCTAATTCGTTCGTATGATTCATTCTAATTCATTCGTATGATCCATTCAAATGCATTCGTATGATTCATTCTAATTCATTCGCACGATCCATTCTAATTCATTCGTACGATCCATTCTTATTCATTAATACGATCCATTCTAATTCATTCGCACAATCCATTCTAATTCATTCGTACGATCCATTCTAATTCATTCGTACGATCCATTCTAACTTATTCGGTGGATCCATTATAATTCATTCGTACGATCCATTCTAATTCATTCGCACGATTCATTCTAATTTATTCGTACGATCCATTCTAATTCATTCATATGATCTATTCTAATTCATTCGCATGATCCATTCTAATTCATTCGTACGATCCATTCTAATTCATTCGTACAATCCATTCAAATTCATTCGTACAATGCAATCTAATTCATTCGCACAAATGTATCTATTCTAATTAATTCGTATAATGCGTTCTAATCCATTCGTACGATCCATTCTAATCCATTCGTACGATCCATTCTAATTCATTCGCACGAATGTAACCATTCAAATTCATTCGTATGATCCATTCAAATTCATTCGTATGATCCATTCTAATTCATTCGCACGATCCATTCTAATTCCTTCGCACAAATATAACCATTCTAATTCATTCGTACGATTCATTCTAATTCATTCGTATGAGCTATTCTAATTCATTCGTACGATCCATTCTAATTCATTCGTACGATCCATTCTAATCCATTCATATGATCCATTTTAATTCATTCGTACGATCCATTCTAATTCATTCTCACAAATGTAACATTTCCAATTCATTTGTACGATCCATTCTAATCCATTCGTACGATCCATTCTAATCCATTCGTACGATCCATTCTAATCCCTTCGTACGATCCATTCTAATTCGTTCGTACGATCCATTCTAATTCATTCGTATGATCCATTCTAACTCATTCGGTAGATCCATTCTAATTCATTCGTACGATCCATTCTAATTCATTCGCACGATCCATTCTAATTCATTCGTATGATCCATTTTAATTCATTCCTACGATCTATTCTAATTCATTCGCTCGAATGTATCCATTCTAATTCATTCGTACGATCCATTCTAATTCATTCGTACGATCCATTCTAATTCATTCGTACAATCCATTCTAATTCATTCGTATGATGCAATCTAATTCGTAAGCACAAATGTATCTATTCTAATTCATTCGTTCGATCCATTCTAATTCATTCGTACGATCCATTCTAATTCATTCGCACGATCCATTCTAATTCATACGCACAATCCGTTCTAATTCATTCGCACAATCCATTCTAATTCGTTCGCATGAATGTATCCATCCTAATTCATTCATACGATCCATTCTAATTCATTCGTACGATCCATTCTAATTCATTCGCATGATCCATTCGTACGATCCATTCTAATCCATTCGTACGATCCATTCTAATTCATTCATACGATCCATTCTAATTCGTTCGTACGATCCATTCTAATTCATTCGTATGATCCTTTCTAACTCATTCGGTGGATCCATTCTAATTCATTCGCACAATCCATTCTAATTCATTCGCACAAATGTATCCATTCTAATTCATTCGTACGATCCATTCTTATTCATTTATACAATCCATTCTAATTCATTTGCACGATCCATTCTAATTTATTCCTATGATCCATTCTAATTCATTCGTACGATCCATTCTAATTCATTCGCTCGAATGTATCAATTCTAATTCATTCGTACGATCCATTCTAATTCATTCGTACGATCCATTCTAATTCATTCTCACGAATGTAACCTTTCTAATTCATTCCTATGATTCATTCTAATTCATTCGTACGATACATTCTTGTGAATAAATTAGAATGGATCGTATATTCGTGCAAAAAAATTATAAGGGATCATACGAATGAATTAGAATGGATCGTGCGAATGAATTAGAATGGATCGTACGAATGAATTAGAATGGATCGTGCGAATGAATTAGAATGGATCGTAGTAATGAATTAGAATGGATCGTACGAATGTAGAATGAATCGTACGAATGCATTAGAATGGATACATTCGTGCAAAAGAATTAAAATGGATCGTACGAATGAATTAGAATGGATCGTGCGCATGAATTAGAATGGATCGTACGAATGAATTAGAATGGATACATTTGTGCGATGAATGGATAAGAATGGATCGTGCGAATGAATTAGAATGGATTGTACGAATGAATTAGAATGGATACATTCGTGCGAATGAATTAGAATGGATCATATGAAAGAATTAGAATGGATCATGCAAATGAATTAGAATGGATACATTCGTGCGAATGAATTAGAATGGATCGTAGGAATGAATTAGAATGGATCGTACGAATGAATTAGAATGGTTACATTCGCGCGAATGAATTAGAATGGATCGTACGAATGGTTTAGAATGGATCGTACGAATGGATTAGAATGGATCGTACGAATGAATTAGAATGGATCGTACAAATGAATTAGAAAGGTTACATTT